>VZTX01004931.1:0-16561 GCA_013400915.1 Pardalotus punctatus | reverse complement strand
TCTGGGATCTGCTGTTCAGCCAGTTCTCAATCCACGTCCCTGTCCACTCATCCTGAGTTTGCCTGTGAGGATGTCGAAAGAGACAGTATTGAAAGTCAAGGTAGACAAGATCTGCTGCTGTCCCCTCATCCATCCGGGTAGCTGTTTTATTGTGGAAGGCAATCAGGTTGGTCAGGGATTGGGGTGTGGCTAACTGGCCAGTAATTCCCTGGGTTATCTTTCTTTCCCTTTTTGAACACTGGGGTGACATTTGCTTTCTTCAATCTTCAGGTACCTCTCCTGAGCTCCATGACTTTTCATAGGTCATCATTAGCAGCCTCAGGTATGGTGTCCACCAGATCTCTTATGACTTGTGGATGCATTCCCATCAGGGTCCAGGGACTTGTGGATGTATAGGTGCTCTCCAACTCAATCCTCCTTGACCAAGGGAAGGTCTCCCTTCCAGCATTCCTTTACCCATGTCACCTGGGTCAGAGATCCCTGAGGGCTGGTCTTGCCAGTGAAGACCATCACAAAGGTGGTGTTCAGTAACTCTGACTTCTCTATGTCCTCTGTTCTAGGGTTGCCCCTTCATTTAGTAACAGGCCTATACTATCTTTCCCTTTCCTTTTGTTATTGATGTATTTGCAGATGATCTGCTTGCTGTCTTTGACGTCCTTAGCCAGATTTAATTCCATTTGGGCCTTAGCCTTCCTTGTGATAATATTGAGGCTATCACAATAAGCACACACACTCCACAGCTTATCCCCTACCCAGACAAGCAGAGGTTGCTGATGTGCTCTGCTAAGTCAAGAGTATTGGAGATGTTGCCTCACTGTTGCTGGACATGAGCACAAACCATCCTAATACTGTAGTAATCAACAACTTAGGCAGCACGTGCAGTCAAAAAGTCAAATGCTTCTTTTGACCTCCCAGTTCAACACCCAAGAGTGCCAGTCTTCCTTCTCCTGAGGTCTGTGTTTGGGCTGAATTACAGCATTGATGTGAAGCAATGCTTCAAACAGCTGCTTGAAGCATGGCCCATGCACAGCCAGTGACTGGCCTCCTCAGAGGAAAGGGGCGGGCTGGGCAGGGGAGGAGAGGTGGAAAACACATCTGCTGCCCCACAAAGGCCAGATGATATGCACCCCATACTGCAGAACAGGAAAGGAAATGTAGGGAAGTATGGACACATAAGATACTGCAACAGCTGTCACTGGGAAGTGTTGAGATGAGTGCCAGTGGGGGAGAAAGAGAGACTAGACTTCCCTAGAGGTTGGCTCCATGACTGAGCTCTCACCTGGCACCTTCAGAGAGGTCCTTGACATGGAACCCTCACACTCCAGCACATACCACATGCAACTGTGTGAGTCCTCAGGAGAAAACAGCAAAGAAATCCCACAGCAGCACTGGTTGTACAAAACTATTTTCAACTATTATCACATTAAAAGCACTGCTGTCAAAAGGCAAGACAGTGCAAACAGCAATCAGATGCCTGGCCTCAGCTGGAAACTGGGCAGCTATCTTTCTGGCTTCACCTGAAATCTTTCTGTGCTTCTGTCTCCTTCACCTACAAGTCAGATATGCCATGGCACTTAAAGTCATGGGCACAGCTTGCAGTCACTTCAGTGGTGTCAAAATTTGGTCTCAAGCTCCAAAACCAAGTTAGAAAAGGAGGGCTCTGCAATATGAACAACTGCTTGTGCCCACCAGCCCACTGCCTACCCTGAGAGACAGTGGACGGTAAATGGAAGACTGAAGAGCCAGTGGTTACCCTGCCATGGCGTGCCAGACACAGGAAACCCAGACTTTGTACCAGCCTTGCTATGTGTGGAAAACAGAGATCAGAGCCAGGTTGTGTCACCTGTATAAAGCTTCTTGGGAGGACAGGTATTTATTACAGTGGAAATCTCTGCTCTTAGACTTTCAGTGGCACATCTGCTACCTATTTCATCCCCAAAACAGACCTTCAGTAAGGCTTAAGTGAGATGCAGACACACTACCACCTCCCTTGCACACAGGAACATTTCATCCTAGGAACACAGAAAAAAGGTTATAGGTGCCAGGTGGCTTATTTCTATATTTGCTACCTTTGTTTCACATCTTCTTTGGAATTAGTGATGATTAAAGTCATTGCACAATTGCAGATAAAAAGAATATGAAGGATACACAGGAATGTGAAGAAATACAGACAAGCATAAAGGAACACAACAATTAAAAATTGCAAAACAAGAAAGCCTCTCAGCAACAGTTTGGTCCAATACCCAGGGGAAGTCAGCTGACGTTCTCTCTTTCATTGACTTCAGCAGGCACTAGATTACCCCAGCAGACTTCTCTAAAGCCTCACCACAGCCCTAGCACATCCTTGTGAAACTTAAACTAAGTTTAATTACTTGAAAAGTACTGTTCCTAATTTTAAGGGTCAAGAATAATATATATATATATTATAATATTATATATATTATAACTGTTCACTGAAATAGTGAATTTGTCAGTGTTCTCCCCATACTTGTAGTAGAACAATTACACTGCAAAGCAGAACAGCAGAACTCATTATTTCAAGGTGTTAAGATCCAAATTCTGCCTTTAGATTCACATGCACTTTCTCCACTGTCTGCAATGGAAACAGATGATGTGTAGCTAAGTTAAATTTGTATTCCAGCACTTAAAACTATCCAGCTTTTTAATTTTCTGTAGAAATTATTTGAAAATTTCTGTAGAAATTATCATTACACTCTCTATTGTTTTGTGGATTTCCAATGATGGCTTAAGACATAGCTGATGCAATTTTTCTGTACAGCTTGGGGTAAGATTGCAGATATTTTTGCACTGCTGGTTTTCCCAGAATACTGAAAGAGCACTCTATGTCAATAGATTTTACATTACATACAGACAGCAACAAAATACTAACAACCTATGTTTAAAGAGGTAAAATTATGTGTGTGACAATGGTTTTGCCATTATACTTTTGCATATTGTTGAGAACAATACTTTTTGGCCTAAACACCAGCAATATTTTGATACCAGAAAATACACAAACCCAAAAGTTAAAAATAGCTTTTAGCTGACCTCAGGATTTTTTTAGCATAAATGAGCCTCAGGAAACATAACAAAAACAGACAAAAAATGCTGCAAATGCTTTTGTCAACTTACATTGATGTATTTCTTATTTCTTGGTCTTGCTGATCAAGAATAAGCTAGCAGGTAAGAAGAAGCAGCCAATGATAAGTTTGTCTCCTTCACTGTGAGAGGTCATGTTAAAATACTAAGTTGAAAAAAATGCTTTAGAACAGAATTGCTACATAAGCCTCCCTGGGGATTTACACTCATTTATGTGTGCATGTTAAAAATGGTATTTTCAGTCTCTCTTGTGTTGCCTGAGAACCATTTTTATCCTTTTAAAATCTGCATTCATATTATAATCCATAAGTACCTTTCATTTTTGCATTAACACTATAAATACTGTTAGTAATACTAAACTATTTCTGCTGACTTATTTGTAAAAAGAAAAATATATTATATGTTTATATATTCTTATAAAGTGAATTAACACTGGAGAGAGGGCTATGAGGGGGAATAGCATACAATCACAATTGATGTGTATTATTGAGCACAAATTCAATGCTTGAAACAAAAAGGAAAAGAAAAAAGTGTTCGGTGTTCTTTCAAGCCGTGTCAGACGAAGAGTCATAGGATGCTGACACTATGAAATTGCCAGTATTGGAGTGGCTTGCCATGGACTGGGCAGCCTGCTGGCTCAAGTTATTGCAGATCAGCACCAGCTGGTTGCTCTGTGCTTCTGAGAGGGTGCTGCAGCTCTGGTAGACACTGAAGTTGGTCTTGCGGCCAGGGATGTTGCCTTTCTCACACATCGTCTTTACCATCTTGGCAAGCTTGTTTTTCCCCAGGGCTTGGCAATTGTACCAGTGAAGTGCAGCCAAGTTGACGACGGGTTTGATGGACAGGTAAAAAGGCGCATCCTCGTAGCGCATGGCTGGAGGGCGCCGCTGCGCGTACTCCTTGTAGTCCTGCACAGGGCAGGTCTGTGGCGAGTGCTGGGTGGCGTACACCCTTGAGTCCGTCCCGCCTCTCTTGCTCTTGGCATTCACATCGCCGCTGTCCGGCCCCATCCACTCCAGGTACTCCAACCCAGTCTCTGTCACCCGCAGACGGATGTCTCCCCATTTGAGGGTGGACCCATGGAAACCTGTGCAGTGTCCAAATGCCTTAGTGTTGTTTAGCCACACAAGGTTCAGCAGCCCTTCAGGGTTGTACCGGCTCAATAAGCCTCTTTTGCGCAGGATAAGCTCATCAGCAAAGGTAAGCTTCATGGATTTGTGTGGCTTATTTCCTTTTCCTTTACACCTCAGCTCTATCTGCTTTTGCTTTAGAGCTTCCTGGGACCTCTTGAACTCCTTATCCCTTGTAATACTGTATCCGTACCTGTGCTCTTTGAGATACCGCTCCAGTCCACACTGATAGTTGGCCAGACTGTTTGGCTCATATTCAGACCCATCCTTTTGTCTGGCGTCCACAAAGAAGGAAGCAAGATAGGCATCAAGCTCTTTGCAGGGGATAACATAGATCTCACGGGTCTCAGAGGGGTACTTGGAAATGAGGAATTCTCGGAAATTGCGGAGAGCTGTCTGTGTGCTGCGAATGGTCTTCTCATTCTGCTCTCTGCTGAGCTCTGCTGCTCTCTCATCCTGATCTGGAAGAGGAACAATGGGACAGAAAAAAGAAAGCAGAAGCAGTGAGTTTGCATGATGCGCTTTTTCCTAAAACAAATTTCCTCAAAAAGGAAAGAACTTAAAATCAATTTCAAAAAGAGCACTGAGAAAGATCTTTACATACCTGTCACATGACTGAAAAGCCAACTTCAGTTTCACAAATGATGTACTATATGATACAGAACTAAGTGAGTTCCTCATGACACTGGGGCACAGTTTTGTGCATGGAGATTTGTGAAAAGCATTGAGATCTTAGAAGCAATCTGCTTTTTACAACAAAGGCAAGGATGGAAGGACTGTGGAGCCCAGTGCTGTGTTCAGGGCCCAGACTCAGGAATAAGCCCACTCTGAATTGTTTCATTTGTGAAACCAGAGGTTGTACTGGTTATTTTACTTTTTCCTACAAAAAAAGAACTAAAGCATCATATTCATGACAGTAATATTTCTCTTTAATCAGGACACATTTTCAAAGAGCTAAAAAAATGTAGTCAGAATGTACAGTATAGGGCAACACATCCTAAGGTTTTACCTACCTACATTGGCAGGTAAAATTACTACAGACCAATGGGCAATTTACAAATGTACAAGAATAAAGAAAATATAATTAATATGTTCGCATCAGAAAATATGGAAAAAACTATTATTATATAGCCTCTCCATGTCATCAAACTTTATCTTGACAGTACAAATACAATTATGACCATATATTTTAATTTTTAAAAAAAAATCAAATTCTGGGCACAACCTTATATTGCTTTAGAAGGCAATATTGCTTTATTTTGCTTTAAAAGGCTATCCTCATAGATCCTTACAATCAATGACATATCAAAACACAACATTCAGATGCTATCACTATGATAGCTGCTACTGACAGCTGATTTTCTGGCTGATCATAAGAGAAGCATAAAAAGGAAAAGCTTTATAAGTTATGTGTGTTCTTAAGGACCATTTTCTTGGCATATACAAACTATCTGTTTGCACAAGAACAGAGCTTAAAGCATACAGGTGGAACTGTCATTCTGAATGTGATAAACCTTAATGGTTTTAGAAAATTAACAGCAAATGCAAAGATGGAAAAATTCAATTGTTTTACTATTTTCTGTAATTGTGTGTGGAACAATTTTTGTCTCTCTACCACTTAATAAGAAGAAGAGGGAGGAAAAAACCAAACTCCTTTTTGTTCAGTTTCATTGCACAGCCCATACATTTTGGCATCCTTTTAGCAGTGCCATAGCAACACTCACCAGGTGTTTCCACCCAAGATACACACACAAAGTGGTATGAGACCAGGTGAAGTTCCCATTGCCTCTCTGCCATTCAGGCCAAGCTTATGTCAGGCTGTGTAGCACACCCATGGCTTTACACCGGTGTTCAGACTCTTGCTCCTCTTCTCCCTGCAAGCCTATTAACAGGGGAGAAGGCAGCAGGGAAAGGAAGGTAGCCTCTCCTTCTCTACCCCACCTGCCATGTTCCATGTGGTGCAGAACCACTGGTGCAGAGCTGGGCAGCTTCTCCTTGCCCCAATTTACAGAGTGACTCTCAAGAAAGTTCCTCTCATCACCTCCATACCACATCTACAGATAAAGGCAAGGGGAGTGATTTGCCCCAGACTTCCCAGCAGGACAGAAACAGGACTGAGTTTATAACCCTCAGGACCAGGTCCTCTGTCTTCAGAGCGAGGCATCCTGCAACCACAGCACTCACCTGTTGAGAGGGGGTTCTCAAATCCTCTGCAAAGCACAGAGAAGTGGGCATCTGCAATTGGGGCCTTTGGAGGCTTCTGCAGGCAGGAAAAAATGCTACCACAAAGCACTGAGGTTTGCTTGAACTGTGCTCAAGGGGAAAAAGAAAGGTTACCTGCCTGATTCAGAAACTCATTTTAGTACTGATCAAAGAGCTTCTAGCAGCCTACAGTGAAGCCTCATGCTTTCGGCGATGTACAGAAGCCTTTTAGTATGGGTAGATGTAGGCTGGAAACAAAGAGACTACTCTGCTTAAAGCTCCAAAACATTTACTCTAGTATTTTGTTCACTGCACCCACCACCACTTATTATAGAACTGTGTAAGTAATCAGTGCTTTGAATGACAGCCCATATCCTAAGTTCTATTTCAATATAAACAGCACATAAAATGGCTCAGTTTTATAAATGTCATCAATCACTTCTTCTTAGAGGATAGCCTGTCACAACACAGCAGTGACACCCAGTCAGTCATTTATGTTACAGCATCCTTCCTTAATCTGCAAAGGAAATTGCCCTGTCTGCAGCTAACAGTTATAAAACCCATGCTGAAATAAAGATCCTCCCAAGTTACATGAGCAAAACTGTACACCAGAAACACTGCATTCCTGCAGTGCTGTGTTGTGTGCTAGTTCACAAGGCAGGTGAGAAATGTTAAAAAATACAGGTCTTCATCTAGCCACATCAGGAGAGCTACCCCTACTTTGGCTGTGAATCCAGGCTGAAGGGGTACTAGTGGATTATTTTCTTCCTAGGAGACCACTCAAATATTGGTGATGTATCATGTAGTATGGTACAAATGTGGGGAGTTTCCCATGTAACAGTTCCCAGATGTTTCCTTTGTCTCACTTTGCTGCATGTTGCTGAATAGAGACCAAAGCACTTTTTAATGTTCTGTGGAGCTGGTGGGAACTACTGAAACACTGGTGGGGATCTACATTAGTTCTTTGAGTATTGGAAACATAAACCTGTTTGCTCTTGTACCCTCTGCTGCTCACAGCATCATTAACTCTTCAGTGTGTATGGATTCCAAAACTGGGTAAAAGCACAGGAAAACAAAGCCACAAAGTGCTCCTCAATACAAAAGAACACCTCTGTATCAGACTGGCCCCAAGCTACAAACTGATGTGGGATAGGAGAATGGCGAGGTGTTATATGTGTTTTCACCTTTTTTGTAATCTTCTGTAGGTGTCTGTTGTTAGTCTTTTGGCATATGGATATGCTCATGTCATGGTCAGAACAAACCAACCAAAAATTACTGTCATCATTGATCTATGAAGCCAAGCCATTCTTAGTGACTTTTCCTTGTTATAATGCCATCTTTGGAAGTAGTAGTGCTGTAACCCTTGTTTTACAGACTACAAGCAGAAGCATGAAAAAAGTGAATTGACTTGGAGATGCATTTCCTGAGGTTCTGCCCCTCAGCTGCATCACTGCACAAAGGACTTGGTTATGTCTCTTGTGTTTCCTATCATACCCCACATCAGAGTTTCATTTCCAAGAAAACCAGAGTGTGGCAGAAAAAGACAGTAAAACCCACCTTACTGGAAGTCCAGGGTAAACTTCCAAGTATGAGTTTGAAAAAGTGGTGAGTATTTAAGATGTTCTAGTTCAAATGTAGCGAAAGACATAAAGTGACCAGGCAGAGATTAAACAGACAACTTAGTGGGTGCAGAATGTCCCAGGCTAGCCCACAACCATCAGATGATCTCTCCCACAGAGCAACAGCTGTTTTCTGATCTTTTCATAATCTGATCTTAATGCAGCCAAGACTTAATATTATCAGTGGAGTTATCAAACTCAGGCTTGTTTTAATTTCAGCTCACACACATACACACACCTGGACTTCCTGAAAAGGAGATAACCTCTGTAATTACATATGACAGGGGGAAAGGCACTTGCTTTCATGACAGACAGATCCAGATTGTTAATGTTCAGAGAGCATTTGTTAATGTTCAGAGAGCATCAGTGGGAGTCACAAACCTGAGTTATTATCGTAAACAGTCTTAAACTCTGTATGGCAAGCAGTGAGATCTCAGACATACATTAAAAGTAAGGTGGGTTTTCTTGGTGGTAATCACATCACTAGCCAGTCTTCCCTGCCAAATTTGTGTTCTGACTAGGAAAATGCCTCTGCAGCAGGCCTGCTCCCACTGATACACTTTAATTCAAGTGAAAAAGCCTAATTAACCACACACAAAGCACCACATATCTCTCTATGCTGGAACTAAGTGCCCTCTCTCCACTCCCCACCACCTTGCAGGTTGGCTGTTGCCCGTTTTGCAATTCCTGAAAAGCAGTGATATCCAGCCTCTGGGCCATGGCAACATGCGCCCCATTAAAACACTTCAAGTAAACCACAGAGTGCTCCTTTTTCTCCAGTCCCCTCCTATTTCAAGAAGGTATCTATAGGCAAACAACACTCTCAAGTCTACAATCTCAGTGAGCAGAGGTCCCACTGTTGTGCAAGGGAGTTATGGTCAAGTCACAGTGGGGAACAGCTGCATGAGCCTCTGATAAATGTGCCCCCCCTGGTAGTTGTGCTGTTACTTCCCTGTCAGAAGCAGCTGAATGCCACTGTCATACCACGGCATCCTGGAATATCAGTACTCTTTCTGCACACAAAACTTAGAAAGCTGACAGCTGGCTTTCACTGGATCACAAGAATAACCTGGTGAAAACCATTCTCATGTCTCGCTGCCAATGAGGGTGAGGGTAAGAGCAGAAGGTGCCCACAGCAGAAGTGCCTCTAAACATTTGCAGAAACATCCTGAGATTAAGTAGAAGAAAGTGTTTCTGTATTTTTTCTTGAATTGCTGCCCCACCCCTCTGATGTTGTTACTAAATTCTGATTATCAGTTAAAGTTCCCTGTTCCCACTATATTTAGTCGAAGTCTGTAGTTTAACATTTTCAGAACAGGCTTTCACTAGCATGTAAAATCTGTAGTATGAGAGAAATTAATTAATATCCACTTATGAACGATGCTATGTTTTTGGCAAAAAAAAAAAATATACTTCTATTCACTTCACCTCCTCCAATGAAATCATCAGCAAAATGTTTTATGATTCTAAAGTTAAAAAGCTTTAGATTATATCAAAGGAAAAAGGATATAGACTGCAAGCAAATGAGCATGGGAATATTTATTCATTGGTATCTCCATGAAGTAAAATCACTAAAATAAACTTTAGTCACCTGTACGTTTTTTGCAAGGTATAGAATGGTCTGATAATGAATGCTAACTCAGCCACTAATGCTAATTTCCAGTTTGTGTTCTCTTTCACTACTTTCTCACAACAGCTTGAGAAGATTTGAGATGCAATTTGGCTGCTGGCAAAGACAACAATAAAATATACATCGATATTAAGGGGACTTCTGCATGATCCTCAGATGTCAGAAAATTTGTAGCCATGACAAGGGATTAAGAAACTATGTTCTCCTGTCACTGACTGGATCACCCTTTTTATGCAGCGGATACTAGTGATTGCTAATGAACAGTGCAAAACAGCAGCACCCTGGGAACTCCAACTTATACAAGGCTGACTTCCTTCTCCACCTGAGGTACATCTGAGCCATTCCAGCACAAAAGTTCTAAAAATGCATTTTCTAAATAAAAAATTTTCCCGTTAGTTCACTTCATCTAGTTGTCTGGTTTTGGTTTTGTCATGGTAGTGGAAAAGAGAAGTGTTGTATGCCAGTTTTACCTTGCATTTCCCTTCTTCCACTGAACACTTACAGTGGCATTTCTGGGGTATGAGGCCATACAGTTTCCTATCTCCTTTTGAAGCTGTTCTGAGATGCACTGACATGAACTGTTGCAATGCAAAATTGGATGTATTTCCTCTGTACCACAACAGTGGGATATTTACCCAGATTCCATCTCTACTTGACAGGAGGAAACATACCAATTTGAGCTCTCCCAGGCTTGCCCAACACTGCAGCACTACACAGCAAGATGGTACAGCTCAGCGACAGCATGGAAAACAGCAGAAACAGCAAATATTTTGCAAGAGTACTTAGAAACCCATATACATGGTACTTGGGTGATATACAGGCAAAATATACTCAGCTGGCAGCTGGAGTAGAATCTGCCATTTAAACTGCCCCATTCCAAGTCAGTGACCTGGATTGTAACCAAGCCTGCAGCCATCTCCAGGTCTACCTGCCATGCCTCATCCTGCTCTTATTTCCGTATCTATTATCTTTACAAGAGGTATATAAAAACAAATTATTTGGACCCTTATATAATTGACATTCAGGGACTCAACTTGTCATAGAGATGGAGGATATAAAAGCCACACTTAAGAGTTTTCTATACTACAAACTCAAAACCATCAGAAAACTTAAACAAAAAAGTGAAACCCCATTCCTGTCAAAATAACTGATTAAACCTCCTTCAACACAACAAAGGCCACTTCCAAGACATAACTGCTACACTTTAAGAGCTCAGGTCAAACAGATCAGGTGGAGAAACTGGAGTGCTGCTGGAGTTGGTAAGAGGGAAAACATTACCTACAATATGAAGCTAATGTCAGCTCTATGTTGAGCATCCATCTTTGTATTCAGCCCTATATTATTCTAATAATTTCCAAACAATGAATGGAACATTCATTCATTCTAACACCATTAGAAAACTCCAAGTACTGGTTTCAATTTAAGGCAAAAGAAAAGAGACATGTTTTGACAATTATTTTCCCCAGGTTAAATATTTAACTCTGGAAAAAAGAATGTTTTTTTCACCCAGGACTTTTTAGCAACATAAAGAAATGTTGCCCTTTCAAAGTATGTTAGTTACTTAATGCTCTGTGGCAGACAGGATTAAAAGAATGATTGTGATTGTCTATGCTACCCTGAGAACTGGAAGCTGGGTGATGCAGGGCAGAAGTGAGGAACTCATTTTCAAAGAGGACCTGGCTTTGGCATCAGGCTGGAAAGTATCGCATATACATCCACAGCAGAGAATCAGTTTTTCTCCCAAGTAAGTTTCCAATTCAACAAAGCATATTTTAAGTGTGTTCTGGATTGGTGCCCCTCTATGTAAGTATCTGCTTATGTAGAAATCAGCTGGACTAAGTCATTGTATTTATAGAAGGTGGAAGAGGGGCACAACTGAAAAATATTTATATGTATACAGAGACTTGATTCAAAAGCTGATAAAAGAAAAAAAAACAAGAAGAAAAACAAAAACAAGGAGAAAAAAAAATAAAGATCTGTGACACACCTTTATTGAATTAAATTTATAATTCAAAAATTATACAATTCTCATGGCAAAAATCCATTTCTAACATAAGAAAACCAAGAATCTACATTTTTGGAAAGGGTTCCACCATTCCATGCTCCTACAGGGAAAGCCACATTTATAGATGTGTAAACAGATCTCAGAAGCATTGTTTGCTCAGCCAGCAATTTAAGTACTGGGCTGGTTTGCACAAAACCACAGGTATAAATTTATATAGCATTTTGGAATATTTGGCACAGTGGAATTTTGCGTCTCTTTGCAGTGAAAGCCCTGTGGAAGAAGAATGAGAAACAGGGCCCACATATCCCCTTACCATTCTGTCTTCTCTAAGCAGAATTTAAATGTAAAACATGTAAAACATGCCACCCCACATCACCAGGGGCTTAGCATGTTCTCAGCTACAGTGTACCACCAGTTTTAATGTCATCACATTTAAGAAATACCTCTAAGCATAGTTGAGAAAGCAATTCAAGAGGTCTGGAAGGGATCAGCCACGGCTATGAAGTTTGCCTGCTTTTGATTCACTCTAGACAGCAGCTGAGAAGCAGAACTGGGAAATATGGGAAGGAAATAAAAATGAGGGGGAGAGAAGAGAGAATAAGAACAAAGGATATGAAAAAACATAACACCAAAGAGAGAGATTAAAACCAGATGAGAATCCTCATCATCTGAAATCTAATTTATATGAGCGTTTCAAAATGAGTCAGTCTAACTGGAGCAGCAAGCTGAGAAACAAAGAAAAGGAGAATGTAATAAATATTTTATTACATTAATCATAATAAGCTACACTTTAAGTCTTAGCCAAAGCATATTCTTAAATCAAACTGAGAATGTGAGCAGTTTCAGACTTAAGAGCATGAGGCCCACATGACTGTAATTAACATAATAAATCATACTATGAAACTCTCTACGCAGCCTGACAGCACTTGGTTGATACATTGCTTATTAGAGACTGCAGACATTTTTCCCTCTATTTTATTAAAGTGCCATTGGTAGTGAATCAAGAAGTACCCTTTTCTGTTCAGGCTGAACTATCTACTACAGGTGTAAGAGGAAATGTGTTGGCACCTCATGCCATTTACTTCTGGTAAAACAGACTGCAGTGCAGTGCATCCCAAAGAACTGCATTTCAGTATTTTTTTGTCTCACCACCATCTTTAATTTAACAAAGTAGTCCAACTGCCTTGTTAGTGACCTTGCAGTTTCATTTCTGAAATTCTCTATTGGTGACTTTGCCCAACCAGACAGATTTGTTTTTACCTTTGCTTTCACTGTATATTGTCCAGGAGGAGTGAAGCAAGCTACAAAGGGCATGAACTCTATGAAGAGCTCACAATTTACAACCTTGCATAAGGAATTTCTGTGCACACGTTCAACACACATATTTATTTTGTCTTCTCTGGGGCAGAAATCAGTATTTGAGAACCAGCTCTTTACACAGTTCTCCAGAGGAAGACGTCTAACACTTCAAGTGAAACAACTTTCAAGGCAGATTTTTAGCCTGCTTTTCTGTTTTGTGTCAGAAGTCCTCCTTTTCACACTCCAGAAAAAAATGACGATTATGAATGTTATTTGAACCTTTGCAAACACAACTCTCATTACGTTAATGAGACTAAAGTTTAAAATGTATATGTCCTACAAAGTTGGGGAAGACTTGAAGCTGGGCACAGGGCAGAGACATGAATATACTCAGCTTTCAGGAGGACAGACCTCAGGTATTAGATACTCAGCTAGGCAGCTGCTCATACACCCTGGCTGACCAAAGACCACTTAATTCCAGGATAGCCATGGCATGTCCAGGCATTTGCAAAACAAGGAGTCCCATGAGGTGCAGGAGCAGCTGGAAATTTTGCACAGTGAGGAGACAAACCTGCAAGAAAAGCACATTCATCAAGAACTGGACTATTGTTCATGGCACAACTAATTTCTTTCTGTCCTTGAATACATGTTTAAACCTAATTTATTACAGTTTGACTGAGTAAATATTTAGTCACATTTTGCAGCTCTACTTGAGTAAAGTGTCTTTAAATAAAATATGGAGTTTCAGATGTTTTCTAGCTATGTACACAATCAGAAGAGCATACAAAAATGACATATCACTCTGCTGCTCAGAATATTGTTATTATTTCTCTTCTGTATTTATGCTGTCAAAAATTTCCTGTCAGGATTGTATAGTTACTTCCATAAAAATAATTTGTTCTTCAATATAGGATACGGACAATCAGTTCCCCTGCTACTGAATGAGTTCATACCAAAAGTGACACAAACCAATTAATATAAGAGGTGACATGGGGTATACTTTAATGGATAAAATTGTGGAAGTTTTATATGTATACATGGCTATTTTAATATGCACTGGCACAATAAACAGTCTGATGTATTTAACAATTTTATAAGTGAATGGTAAATGGGACAAGTTATTGTCTAACTAAGTTTTCTGAGGACTATCTTAAATAAGGGGAGGCATAAAGCCAATTCTTTATACAGAGATAAAATAAAATGTAAATCTGTGAGCAAAAATCCAAAATGTCTATCAGCACATAGGCGTGAATGCTGTTCTGTAATAGTGTTCCTGTCTGTTATTTTGAGGTTTTTTTATTTATAGTCATAAGAGAAATGAAGTCCCAAACAAGTGGCAATGCTCCATCTGCCAAGCGCAAAGGACTGAACAAAACCTCCATAAGCTGGCACATCAACATGTGTGAAGGATGTCCTTCAATGACTGAAGGACAGAGCCCATCACAATCAGAAGAGTGCTCCTAGTTGTGGACAAGATTAAATTATTCCCATACAAAAACATTAATGCTTCTCTGGCTCATCAACACTGCTATCCTTGACCAGTCACTGTAGGAAAGCAGCAATTAGGGAGATACCCAGTGAAGAGAGAAGTGAGTGTAAACAGAAAACTGAAACAAGCTATTCAAGGACCAGAGATGAACATCCTTATTTTTCACAAGCTTGATCTTTGCATACAGATTTCCTGGTTGAAACAATGCAGTAATACAACACATTCAGCTGTTGCACTGGGGTGATATGACCTGGGGTAGAAGAGCTCAGAATACATTTTTTTCTTCTCTGAACAAAGCAGAAGACCAGCTTTTTTCTTCCATTTTTTCCTTCCCAAGTACAAAGCAGAAAGCAATTGATTAAATATTATTAATCCATTGCTGCATGGTTTCGACTGATGTTTTCATCATGAAGACCTAGTTAATGAAAAGCTACAACCGACCACAGTGTCACTGTGATAGTCACCCTGAGTTTAATCAACAGGAATACACGCAGAATTTCTGCGCGTGTATGCGCATTTACTGTTCAATTAGAGTTAAAGGGATTAACAGGTATATATTAGAAGTAAGATGCAACCAATGCACTTAATGGGCTATGTATAATTAAACAAAGTTTTAGCAACACAAAGTTTAAATCAGACTCAGCAAGGTACTCAACACCATAAGACATGCATGCAGAAAGCCCTGCTCCCATCTCCCACCAGGGGCAGGATTCAGTGGGAACTGTGACCTGGGAACTGCTATGTCTAACACAACATTTGTGTGATCAGCCGTTTTTAAAGGGCAGCATTGCTTGGCTCCAGACAAAAGCAGATTCATTTGGGAAATGAAAATACAGCTCTTCCCACCTGTCCCACAGAGGCCACCACCCATATTCAAGCTGTTCAAAACAACCAGCACTGAAAACAGCTTTTCTGTAGCCAGTCTGGAGTACCCCACCAAGAAAGATTCATCAGGGAATACAGGCATTCCAGTTTCTCTCTCTTGAGGCTTTGATTTAATAGCCTGTTTCAACACTTCCGGGAATGGGCATATAGTTAATTTAAGCATACCTTATAAAAAAAGAGATGGATTTCATGTGTCAGTGCTTCCAGGATCTGAATGTTTTAGCAAGCACTGCTCTGTGCTGTGCCAGCCACTATAAAATATCTATAATATGATCATGCTTCTGTTTCCTTTTCTGGAAAAATTCAAACAAGAATTTCTGTATTCCAAATTTTTATCTTGCTTAGAGAGACAGAAAATACACTTAGATACTTCTACTGATCTGTTTCATGCTCAAGCAGATTCTAGGTTCACTGCAAGCACGAAAAGAAGATGACGTGACAGAACAAGACTCACTAAGATGGATATAATTTAGGTATGAAGAAAATAGGAGAAATGAGTAGTCACTGTATTCTGGCTTCACGGAACAGCTAAACCAAAAATGCCATGTTCCAATGGCAGAGACAGGTGAAAACAGTTCTTTCCAAGGTCTATTACTATTAAAATCTTAGATCTTGAATACATATGTGAAGTAGTCCTTCTGTAGGTATAGAATCATTGAATCATAGAATCATTAAGGTTGGAAAAGACCTTTTAGGATATCAAGACCAAGTCCACCCACCTAGTAAAATCACCATGTTCACCATTAAACTACATCCCCAAGTACCATATCCATTCAGTTTTTGAACAGTTTCACAGAGATGGTGACTCCACCACTTGCCTGGGCAGCCTGTTCTATTGGTTTACAACACTTCCGATGATTAAACTTTTTGTTGCAGTGGTCTCAACCATTTCGGAGAAGCTGAGAGGTCCCAAAACAGCAGAGGCAGTTGGTGGGACAGCTCTGAGGTGTGAAATACCCCAAATGTTGGTTGGATGGTCTCGCCCTAGATTATGTTGATCCTTCTATGTTGATTGGACTTGACCTGGTCCCTCACTCTGCCCCTCCCTTGTCCCCATTGGTTGTTGTTGTATCTCCCCGCCTTCTCCCCAGCCCTATGGGACCTGGATCTCTGTATGGTCATTCAGGGCCACTCAGTCTCTTTCTCACTGCTGGACAACTTTGAGAACAAACCATCTTTGGAACTCCACATGACTGGGCCCTC
>VZTX01004927.1:432499-446529 GCA_013400915.1 Pardalotus punctatus | reverse complement strand
GGCTCAGCCAGCCCCGCCCCTCCGCCCGGCGCGCGCGGAACGCGTCCCGCATCTCTATTGGCTGCCCGCCGCGTCTGTCATCGCCGCACCCCGGGACGTTTGCGGAGGTCGCGCCCTCTGATTGGTTGCGACACACCTCCGTCGCGGCCGAAGCCCCGCCCCTTAAAGATGAGTGGCGAATGGCGCCGGCGCACCTTTGTCATTGGCTACGGCGGCCCGGGGGGCGGGCCCGGGGGGGCGGGGCTCCCGGCGGCGCCTTTGTGTGGGCACCAGTCGCCGGCCGCGCTCCCGAGAAGTCGCTGCCGCCATTTTGTGCGCGCCTGTGTTCGCCCCCACCCCCGCCCGCCTTTCCGCGGGAGCGGCGGCACCGGGGACGCCCAGACTGTGCTGCCGGTCAGGTGAGGCGGAGCGGAGGCGCCGGGCCGCGCCAAGGGAGCCACCTCCGGCGGCCGCCGCAGCCGCGAGGTCGCGCTGCTTGCAGGGGGAAGAAGCGGCAAGACGGAGCAGGAGGGGAAAAAACCTCCGGAGCTGCCCCCGAACAGGAGGAGGAGTCTCGGCGCCAGGCCCAGGCGCGGCACCGGCGGCAGCATGGAGAACTCGCAGCTGTGCAAGCTGTTCATCGGCGGGCTGAACGTGCAGACCACGGAGGCCGGGCTGCGGGAGCACTTCGCGGCCTACGGCACCCTCACCGACTGCGTGGTCGTGCTCAACCCGCAGACCAAGCGCTCCCGATGCTTCGGCTTCGTCACCTACTCGGCGGTGGAGGAGGCGGACGCCGCCATGGCCGCGTCCCCCCACGCGGTGGACGGGAACGCGGTGGAGCTGAAGCGGGCCGTGTCCCGGGAGGACTCGGCCAAGCCGGGCGCTCACGCGAAGGTGAAGAAGCTCTTCGTGGGCGGCCTCAAAGGGGACGTGGGCGAAGGGGACCTGGTGCAGCACTTCAGCCAGTTCGGCCCCGTGGAGAAGGCCGAGATCATCGCCGACAAACAGAGCGGGAAAAAGCGCGGCTTCGGTTTCGTCTACTTCCAGAACCACGACGCCGCCGATAAGGCGGCCGTGGTCAAGTTCCACCCGATCCAGGGCCACCGTGTGGAGGTCAAGAAGGCCGTGCCCAAGGAGGACATCCAGGCGGGCGGGGGAGGCGGCGGCTCCTCCAGGCCCTCCCGGGGAGGCAGAGGAGGAGGAAGGGGTCGGGGCGGCGGCGGCTCCGGCAACCGGGATCACAACGGGCTTTCCAAAGGAGGCGGCGGCTACAACAGCTACGGCGGCTACGGCGGGGGAGGAGGCGGCGGGTACGGCTCCTATGGCAGCGGTTCCTACGGAGGCGGCGGCGGAGGGGGAGGCGACTACGGCAACGGGTACGGCGGGTTCGGCAGCTACAGCCAGCACCAGTCCTCCTACGGCCCCATGAAGAGCGGCGGAGGAGGTGGAGGAGGGGGCGGCAACTGGGGGGGCCGCAGTAACAGTGGACCGTACAGAGGAGGCTATGGTGGGGGAGGCTACGGGGGCGGCTCTTTCTGAGCTGGAGCGCCCATACCCATTGAGGGGGGGGCGTGGAGAGCCCTCCCTTCGATACGGGGCAGCTTCTAAATGGTTTCTCCCCTCACTCGCCGAAGGGCAGCTCCTTTTAAATGCCTCCCTGCTGTGGGAGCGGCTCCTAAATGCCCCCTGAGGGTCGCCTCTGCTGCCTGTGCCACTTCGTTCTCTCTGAAGATGGACTGGGCCCCACATACACATATTTTGTGTTACAGTCATTGATGGACTCTATTTTTTTATTATTACTTGGACCTTGGTCGTTTTTATACTAGCAACGAAAAATGTCTTGTTTTAATTTGTTTTTTGGGGGGTGCGGGGTGGGACGTGTCTTGCTGATCTGGAGTAAAAACGGGAGGGTTAGGGGGGAAATTTCCTTTGTTGTAAGGACTCGATACCTGGATACTACGTTTTTTTCTACAAAAGCTACTCGGATCCCATGACTGACTTTTAACATTTCTGTAAAGGAGGAAAAAATGGTTTTTACGTTTTTTATTTTTTAAATAAATCATTGTGTTCATCGACCTTTACACGTCTAATTTTTTTTCCTAGGATCAATTCCGTACGGTTTTAAGGCTTTTCTGGGTTTGAAGCAAGTGTTCCTCTGCTTTAAAATCTCTGTGTACTTAGAGTAGTAAATATTTTGTTGCCAGTAAAGGTCTTAACTGACTTTTTTGCTAGTGGCTTTGAAACACTCGACAGAGAAATTTTTGAAGTTACTTATCCGTGGATGTGGTCTGTTTTTTAAATACTTGTTCTCACTTTGGCAGTTTGTGTGCATCCACCATCTTGTACTAGGCAGTTTGACGTGCTGACATGGTTGGTCAGTTTTTTCTATAGAACTTTTCCATCAACCTATGTACTGTGTAGTTTTGAAGAAATAGTTTGTGTTAAGCATGTGCTTCATTCATATAAAATGTTCAGAATTTCCTATTGCTTAGTTTTCAAGTCCTTGGTTTGTCTGTGTGTGATTCCTTCCAGGAAAGGGTCGACATTTATCCCTTCTCCTAAAGGCATACTTGTTTTCCTAGCCCCGGGTTAACAGACTTCACTCAGAACTATTGTCCTTCCTTAAAGTTCCCTGAGAACTCTCGCAGCTCCATCTACCGTCAGGATGGAAGCCCCGTGCTGTGGGCTTCCTTAAAACAGGAGTAAAACTGGCTTGCTAACAATTGTACCAGACTTTGGAAAGGAATTTTACGCCACTAGATGACTGATGTAGAATGCAGTGACATGTGCATGTGAATAAAGATGTGGTCCATGAGTACTGATGGTGGGGGAATAAAGGGATGGTTTTGCAATACCTGCCTCAGCACGTAATGTAAAAAATAGTAATTGCAGTTGCCCGTATTTCAGAAAGTGGTGATCTAAACTGGGCAAAGAGCTCTGAAAACTGAGCCAGCAAAGTGTATCAGTAACATAGGTGCCAGTTGTAAAGCAAAGATA
Source organism: Pardalotus punctatus (assembly GCA_013400915.1). Lineage (NCBI taxonomy): Eukaryota > Metazoa > Chordata > Aves > Passeriformes > Pardalotidae > Pardalotus > Pardalotus punctatus. The sequence continues at coordinate 443,550 of VZTX01004927.1, read as the reverse complement.
CCTGTGTAGTCTGCTTAATTAAAAAATGTATATTTGTAGCCCTTTCACGCAATAGAATTAAAGTTTGTTGTTTATTAAAAAGCATAATGTTTTAGGGGAAAACTGCCTTCCTGCATAGAAATATAGAATAGCAACGTTTATGGGTTTATGGATATCAAATAAAAGATTTGAATTCCTTATATGCTTGAGTGAGAGTATATATGATGTGGGACATGGATTAAAAAAGTACAAAGTTACTTTGACTTCAGATTTCTAAGCTCTTAGAATGCTGGTGTTTCATGGGACTGTATCATAAAAGCTACTTTTTGCTTTGCTCTAGCTATGCAAGATATTAGGCATATAATTCCTGCTGATTCCAGTGAAAAGTTAAATGTGTAGGGAATGGTGCTTCTGGCTGAAGAATTTCACATGAAATTTCAATGTATTGTTACTATTTGGTATCAATCTAACCTGATGGCAATTTAAATTGAAATGAGCCTTTGTTGCTATTAGAAGTGAAACTGTATCAACTTAAGTACTTTTGTGAACTTAAACAAACAGAACAATCTTTTGGTGTCACCAGGATTTAAACTGAGAACTGAGTTTCCTCCTGATTGTGGTAATTTGTGGCTCTTACAGGGAGACTGGTTCTCTTTGGCTTAGCTTAACTTTTTCAATAGGTTCTGAGTAACCTGCTGTTTGCAATTATATTGTAATTTTTCTATCTCAAAAACCTGTTAGTCACTGTTGTTGACCAGCATCACTTATATGTTGTTGTAAGTCGTGTTTCAGAGTTTGAGTTTGTAAAACACTGGAAGTGCCAGCTCTTGTCCATGCACAGCTTCAGGTGGTTTTATTTCAGCTCTCTGGCTTGAACTTTTCTGTACCTTTGCACTTTACAACCACATTGGACGGTCATCCTTGAACTTCATTTGCAGCACAGTTTTCTTGTTTATAGCTGAAGCGAGCTGCTCAGTTCTAGGTCGTGTGTTAGTTTGGGTGTATGATTTAGACCCTTGCAGTGGTGACTTGCCTTAACCTTATTGAGGGACAGCCTGGTTTGCAGAGAAATGGTTAAATTCACTTTTGTGGTATGTCTTGTCATTTGGCTTGGGAAGCTAAAGGTTTGTGCACCAAGTATAGCTTTATGGTATTTTCATGTGATGTGCTGTGACAGAATATGTTGATACTAGAAACAAGTAGGTTTTTAAAAAGTGACTTTCTGTGTGAAATCTGGCAGTTTGGGCACTGTTGAGCTGAAATGTGCTGTTACCTGTGCACAGCAGTCCTAGTAGGACTGACTGCTAGAACAAAGCTGATCTGAGAAATTGCACGTGTATTAGGGAGTAGGCTGCCTAGTGTCTCCCTCAAAAGGTTGTCACCTGTTTAAAAATGTTCTCTGGTGGCTTGAGTAGGTGGCACTTGCTCTGCTCTTACCTCTGGTCTCTTGGGAGCAAGAACTTCTTGTGACCCTGTAGGTGACATTGGAGAGGATGGTGTAAGCGCTGGTCGGATACAGGGCAGCAATGCTAGGATGTACCATGGAATATAGAAAAGTGCAGATCTGTACTGAGTGGCATTTAAGACTCTTGGAATCTAAACCTGTTTCTAGTACAGTTCCTAGTAATAAGAGATTTGTTGATAAAGTTTTGCTTTTGTGTTTAATGGTATTTAATGATTTTCTGACCCCTGGGTGGATTTGTCTGCACAGAGGTGCACAGGAGGAGCTGAGATGAAATAAGGTGTATAGCTGGCATGTAAATAAGTTTGTGACTTCACATAGTTGCTTTAGGAAGGTCATGAAGATAGAAATAAAATTACTTTACTTTCCTGTTCCTTGTAGTTGAGTTCTGAAGTTCCTATGTCTGAAATTATCTCAATAATTTAATGGCCTTCTGTTCAGGACCAAATGCTGGATTGTGTTGCTGTCACTGTGAGAAATAGAAAGTAAGAGCAATTAGTTTGCTTTCAGCATTTAATAAAGTAAAAGTGTGGTGGTTTTCTTAAAACACAGATGTTCTTTTATTTTTGTAATCTGCATGACCAAAATGGAATTCCCAAAACCAAACTTTTCTGACTACAGTGTCACTGAACTCAGTGTTTGTGATGTACATTCGGTTTTTTAATAGTAATGGGTGTTCATGTCTACTCTGAAGTATAATTTGTTCTTGACTTGTAAATTTTATTTGGCTAATAAAACTAGCCTAACTTACACTTTTATAATACAGACTACTACTGCATTAAAAAGAAACATGCTAAACACCTGTAAATGTAGTGCAATGATACCTGCACATGGAAATACCTCCCATGTGTCTAACATTAGGTGCTGAAAAGGTGGTTTAGAACAGTGATGACAGCTCAAACAGCTTTGATGGCAGTAAATCTCTGTGGGCCACTGATTATGTGACACACTTACAAAATCAAAGCTGTGTCTTGCCCTGCAGGCTTGTGTGCAGTAATTTGGGTGGACAGTCCTTACCCTCCAGAGCTGAGCCAGCTTTCGGGTTGTGCTGGGTGTGGTGAGAGGTGCAGTGCAGCTGAGTCCAGGCTCGGGTGCCGGCTCTGCCAGTCCCAGGAGCTCAGCCCCGTGGGGAGATGGGGCTGTGCACGGCTGGGCACTGACACGAGTGTGCCTGAAGTCCTCCAGAGCCTGCACATGTGGACTTAACGACCTGTGAAGCAGAAATACTTAAAATGGCTAAAAATTTAAAGTTCTCAAATGCTTTATGGTGTTCCCACCCTCCTTCCCCCCCAACTTAGATCCCTGTAAAGCAAATTTTGCTTTCATTTAGCATTGAAAGATCTAAGTGGATTGTGTAGGTCAGAAAACTGTTTATTATCATGCCCTGTCAGCTGATACTACTGCCCCAATGTGGCATTCCCACTGCTGCCAAAAAGGGTCTGAGCCAGAGTGATGGTGAGAACCTCAACCTCCCATTCAGGTGTGAAAATAGAGGAGCTTCCTCCTTCTATGTACCTCAGATTGTTTATTCTAAAATGAAAATTTTGGCTTAAATCATTATATTGTTAATGAATCCCTTAGAAATAGCCTGAAGGACACATCTCTGATGTGCACACAGTGAAAAAACATGGTGTGTTTTGTGAGAATGGGGTTTTGCTCCTACAATGTGTGAGAGGGTTGGGTTTCTGATAGAAGAGATTTTATCCAAGCCTTTGGATTAGGATTGTTTGACCTCTTGTAGCTACTATGGATTAGTGTTACAATTCATACCACATTTGTGTGGTTTATGTTGTTACAGACTTTTACTTTCTGAGCTATTGGGAAGAAGGCATTTTCAGTAGTTTTTCAAACTGTCTATTGGGTAATACCTTGGATTAATATTAGGTGATTAAAAATGTAACACCCAATTTTCAGTCTTTCACATTAGCCAGACGTGTAGTTTACAAAACAATGGGTTATTTAACGTGTTTTTCATAACTAATTCTGTGATCTGGTGTATGTATCCCTTAAAGATGAGTATTCTGCTTGTTATTTTTGTATTTCTTAATGAATAAAACAGTTGTATCCCTCCTTCACCTGAAAATCTATTTCACAATGCAAGCACACCAGAAGGAGATCTCAGCAAGCCTGAACAAGCACTATTTACTTTTGTTGGTGGGCATTTTTGAGGTCTCCTCTTGAAGCATTACTACTCTATTATTTCTGGCATGTGCATGTGTATGCACACACAGACGTTACCTCTGCTTCCACCTACCTTTAAGGAGTATTTGTTTGTGCTGTAATGTAAGTACTGCTATTGATGAGTGTCAGATGTGTATTTCTCATTGCAAGATGAAAGTCCTTCTGCTGTGTATGTTTCCCTAGGAATTTTGTGTTTTTCATCTGTATGCTAGGACTTGTAAAGGGTTGATGGAGTTGTGTGCTTTTCTCGTTCACTTTGACAAATTCTAGTCTTTTTGCCTTCTCTGCTCCCAGAACTCTCAGCAATTTCTATTATATATAAATAGGAGGCAATAGTAACTTTTGGATTGATACCTCTTGCTTATGGTTCTCAGAGTGTTTTAATCATTTCTATATTCCCCTTAAAAACATCTCTCTTGGAAAATGGGTAGTGGGACCCCTGAAAGAACAACGGCTATAAAGCTGTAGTTCACTACAGAAGAGAGACATTCTTCAGATTTTTTTATTTCCTGTAGTTCTATCTGCTGAATAGACTGAACAGTTAAAAAGATGGTACAGTTCAGGTCTAGGCTGTAGCAAAAGAATAAAACCAGCCAGCGTAAAAAATAAAATTCAGGTACTGTTCTCTGTCCGTGGTTCAGCCTTTGCTAGTAGGAGTCCTAACCTACAGCTGCACCAGCATTTTTTAAAGTGCATTCTCAGTGTGGTTAATCTTGGTGTAACTTTTTTTTTTGCTAAAATTCTGTTAGGCAAAGCTGCAACGTTGCCTGTTGCTGTTACAGTAAACATCGGGTTTAGAGCCCCGGCTATTCTCAGATTGTCAGCTATCCAAGGGATAACCAAATCTCCTTAACTTGGAAAACTAGATGTCAAGCCCAGGCAGACTAATAATGCCATCTGTCTGAGGCATCTGGATATTAACCCTCTTAGCATGATGCTTACGGTTTCATTCCCAAATGCTTTTGCAGATGGAAAATACACAGATTTGAAAGAATAGCTCTTCTTAAAAAAAAAAAAATTGACTATGTTGAGCTATGTACAATTTTGGTGCATATTATATTCATCAAACTGCTATAAATACCTCTTTTCATGAGTAATGCAGTGAGGAATCTATGCCAATTTAGAAAGGAATTACATTTCTGGCTGGAAATGTGTCAGGATGCACATTTGTTCACTGCCATCAAAGTACCAATCACTGATTAACATTGCAGAAAAATTCCTTAGAAGCAAAATGAGCTGATGAATCTGAAAGTACATCATTTGTTCAAATGATACTTTGTACCATGGAATTGCCAACTGGTTTGTCTCACAGAAGCCCTGTTCTCCTGGGAATGCTGTTTGAATTTAAAGACATGCAAAGCCACTCATCTGAAAACATGCTGTTAGCCTGTAATCTAGTCAATATAAAAGATGAATATTATCTCAGTCTCTTCTGTCATTTCTGTAATTTTTGTTGCTTTCTGTAGCTTTACAATGGACTTTCCCTCTTTTGTAAGAAAATTTGCCTTCCACAGAACCCTGGGAGGAAGGAAGCATGAGTGTAGTCACTGCAGGAACTGATTGGGAAGAAGAAAGTTCAGGAGTCCTGAACCTATTTCCATCACAGACTTGAATTCAAGCAATGCTAGATAAAATGCATGAGTAATTTGGGACTGGAGGTTCGTGTGCTTTTTACTTTTTCTCTGTGGATCAATAATCTTGTTTTCTTTACTGCACACTAACCCAGCTCCAGTGGGGAGCCTCCCTCTCCCAACCACACACCCCGAAGAACAAATTGCAGCATGGGCAGGGCACTGCCCTGGGGAGAGGCTGTGCCTACCTTGTTATTGTATACAAGCACAGCATTATCAGCTGTGTTTTGAAAGAGTTTACTCCAATTTCATCTTCCAGATCCCCTCCCTCCTCAGAAGGGATGTCCTCTGGTTTTGGGCTCACTGACTGTTCCTGGGCTGTGTGGCAGCATTTTGAAAGCCTCCTGATGCTAAATTCCCAATTCTCTCCTTGTGCTTATTTAGTACTTCTTCAGGTTTTAGAAATCTTTTCAGTTTACTGGATAACAAAGTCGGCCGAAGTCCTCCACTGTGAGATTTCATTTGGACTTAATAGTTTTCTTTCCACCACTGCTGTAGTAATGATGCTCCGTTTACTGGAGAGAGCTCCTTTGGGTCCTGATTGCAACTTCTGGACTTATCCCCTGAGATCCCTCCTGGACTGCAGGATGTTTGTAGTTGTCATTGCTAAAGCCTTTTGCATGGGGTGGTTTTTAGCAACTGCATTCTGCAAGAGCAGTGCCAGCTCTCTACTGTTACCTCCATGGAGGTGTATCCTGAAAAAGAGAGATCCCCAGGAGCCCAAGGAGCTCCAGCCCTTGCAGTCAATGTGCCGTTTCCCTTTAGGCCCGTCTGTCCATTACTTTCTGCAGTCTTAAATGCAGGCAATTTTTTTTTTCTCAGATGACATAATTTAGATATTGTTATGGGAATTTTCTTTTACCCAGCACCAGTTAGAATGACTTCCTCTGTGTGGTATCAATTTTACTTTTGAACCTTTGAGGTGTGAGCTTGGTGATGAATCAGCACCACGTGTGTTTTGGAAATGTTACGATGGCTTTGTGTGTAGGTGGTGGCAACGGGAAGCTCTTGTTTTCGGTATATCGGGGAGTCAGATGAGAGGGAGTTGAGAAACATCACCTCCGAAAGGAAGAGCTGGGCTTCTTTTTATTGCTGGTGCTGCTCTATGCCAAAAGTGTTGCAATGAGCTGATGCCACACTCTTAAATGCCTTCTCAAAATGTGTTTTTTTCTCCCTCACAGGGTGCACTTCTGTGTGGATGAGAGGATGGGAAAGCTGAGCCCTGGAAAGCACACCACAGAAGTCCAGTAAGTGAACAGAAACCTGAGCTGAGCCCCTAACATACAGTTCCCACTCTGAATATGCTATGGAATATTGAACAGAAAAAGAGGTTTGCCCAGAAAATACCAAGCAGGATAATGAAGGACAGTCTGTTACCTCAGAGGTAGATATACTGCCTTAGACAGGTTTTTCTGTTCTGGTAAAATAATGTGCCTGCAGAAACAATCCTGCCTAAATTTTTGTGTGTGACAGCTGTGAGATTCACTCATTTGTGTTGATGTTGCAGCACATTGTGTTACGATATGAGGGTGGTGGACTGTGTCTCTTGGCTTTTGCAAAGAGCAAGAAATGAAATGTTTTAAAAATTCCAAGAAGAGAGCAAGACAATGACTGTACAGAGAATAACAGTTAAGAGAATTGGGTTATGGTGTTGAGATCCTGAATGAGAATAATTTTGTTATGCTATTTTCTCTAAGTTATAGTATACAAATATTAGTTAAGCCATATATCTTTATGAAGCATATGGATTATTTCCCCATATTACAGAAGGTAGTAGTGGAAGCATTAAGGGCTGTATTTTAAAGATGAAGAATCACATTAAAATGTTATCTTATTAGAAAAATTTTGGTTAAAAAAATCCCACTTTTTGGTCCATAGCCTAAACTTTTTCTCAAGTTCAGCATTTTTCTCAGCCTGTAGCAAGAACTGTACAGACACTAGGTACAGACTCAAAGGAGGCAGAGGGACTTGGTAACATTTAGGCAACTGAATACTGGCCTTTGCCTTTGTTCCAGTGCCCACGAGAGTTGTTTTTACAGCTTTCTTCCTGATTTCTTTTTTTCCTTTTGAACACTAAATTCCCAACAATAAAATCTATTTGAAAATCTTCCTGCAAATTTCTGATAAATAGGTAATACGACTGCAGGGCAGGAAGTGTGTGCCTCTGACATAGGTGACTGCGGGTGACATCCGTGGCTTGTGCTCCAGGAAAGAGTCGGAAGAGCAGCAGGAAGAGCATTTTCATCTGGTGGGGAACTGCTGTGTAGGGTGAGCAATAGAATGGCTGATGCCCCAGAAATCACAGTTTGGAGGTGAAGATGGTCAGGAGTCGTTGCTCTAAAGGTGATAACGTTATTATGAAATTGTTGGAATAAACCCACTGTTTCTGTAAGAGTTGTGATTTATACAAAAGACTAAAGGAAAGCTGTTGTGAAGGCCCATTTTTCTGGCCGGCAGAAGCAGGAGCACGGCCGTGGGATGTGTGCCAGCAGAGGGCAACAGCCCGGAGCGCCGCTGGAGATGCTGCTGGCTCCGGCAGCATCCCGGCCAGGAGAGCAGATCCCGGGGCAGTGCTGGGGTGGGTGCTCCAGCCCCTGCTCTGCGAATCACACCCTTTAGAAAACAGTGCTCCGGTGGGAGTCTCTGACCTCTTCAGCTGCCAGAACATCCCTGACTGCAGCTCTGGCAAGGTCCTTGCCTGGGAGGTCTCCCAGAGTGTCCTTTTGCTCCTTGCCATAAATTGGATTCTCATGGGTTGCTGTTGTAGGTAAACTCGAGCTGCTGTTTCGGTTTTGGTAGTGACTCCTAGCAGTGCCTGGCCAGCAGATACCCTCGGGACTTCTCTGCTGGGGCACCTTCATCTCCAGGTGCCGTGGGAGCCCGTGCAGTGCCCGAGTACCACCTGCAAGTGACTGCTATTAGCCCTGGAGGTGCCAAGGCAGCTATTCCAGCAGATAGCTTACATTGCTTTTCTTATATTAATGCCCTCAGTGAACTTTTTCCAAGAAAATATGTGGTCTAAATACAGATTTATCTAAATGAGTATTTACTTCATTAGGATGAAAACATAAGTTCAGTTGGAAGGGACTTCTGGAGATGATCTGGTTCAAACAACCCTCAAAGCAGGACCAGCTTCAGGGTTAGATCCATTTGGTCACTCAAAGATATATATATATATATATTGCAGCCTTGGAAGCTTCTGTGGATATAGTGTTTTAAGTATATCTTTGCCAGCTCTTCAATGCCGAAACCATAGATTTTTAAAGAAAGTTGATTAATATTTGCTGGAGGGGATTATGCAACTAAAGAGGAGAGCTGCTAAAGACAGGAAATTTCTTATGATATGGATCTCTGGAGCCTGTATATTGGTATATACCTGGAAAAAGGCATGTCCAGGGGAGTGAAGTGTTCCCGAATTGTTTGCACTGTATTCAAGCTGGATGATCCAGTGATTCAGGGCTCTTGCAGTTTACCTTGGAGAGCTAGGAAGGATTTTTTCCAATTTGGTGCAATTTGCTTTCTGCTGGCTTTTTGGGAGGTGAGGTGACTCAGGCTTCTGCTGAGGCTGTGGAGATTGACAGGGTGTTGTCTCATTGTATTTGGGGTCTTCACAGAATTAAATTCTCGTAAGCACTTTGTGTGCTTTACTTATAACCTCAGGGTTAAACCAGGATTTTGGGCCAGGACAGAGTTTTGAATTAGATTGGTAGGGATTGTTTTTATTGCCTCCCTTTGTGCCACTTTTATTGAAGAAATTCCTTGCAGCTGTGGAGACACTGGCAGTGCTTTGCTCTCCCGTCTCCCTGTGGCTCCTTGGAATTGCGGGGTTTGGTCTTTCAGTGTAGATCTGAAGATTGTCACAGGAATCTGGGAAGGTTTTGGTGGGCTGAGGGATGGTGGTCTGGCTGGAACAGGTGCTCTGGGGACCTTTCTGCTCTGAGCATTGGTTTTATGGTTGTCAGTGATTGAAGGTAGAGTAGCTGTAGGAGGAATTTAGGACTATTGAGACTAGAAATTTTTGAAAGAGGCTGGAAAAATTCCACCCATCAGGTGTCACTAATTCCTTTTGGCTGAATGCTTTTTCGAGATACCAGTCTTTGCACATAAAAACAAACAAGAAATTTTTGTCTTGGAGTTGTTACCCAGTCACGATTATTTTGCAAGACTGCTTAAAGATAATCTCTGATTTCTGGAACATGCTTTTGTCCCACTCCAGCAAGGATTATTCACTGGTTTGCTCTTGTCTGTCACTGGGATTTACCTTTTTTGTGGTTGCTCTCAGGATTTGTAGAATCCATTGGTACACAAGCCCATGGGGCAAAGCACATAAGAAAGTATTGTTGATTTGGTTCAATTTAGGTGCTTAGATCCCAGGCTGACTGGACTGAGATGTAAATTTTTATGGTAAAAGCCTAATATTTTGTTATTGAAAAACTATGTGTTAATAAAAATACACAGACACTTCTCAGCAGTTTCAGGACTTACTCTTGTATCTGGACTTTTTATGATTACTGAGGGATTTACTCAATGGAAACAAGCTCTAGCCCTCATTTCCGAGGTAAATTCTACTATTTTTATATAGCCTCTCTTTCTCTAGTTTGAGTTTGTGTCTTGCAGTTTTGCATGTTGTGCATCAACAGTGTAAGACTGGACACGGGGAAAATACTCGAGGATCCGGATATTTTAAATGGATAGTTTAACAGGATTCTCTTGGGAAAATGAAGGAAATTTTCCTGAATTCTCTGTGAGGTTTGACTTCATAGCTTTATCTGTATTTCTGCTGTTTATGGGTAGGCTGCCAAACAGTCTTTAAACAGCAGGACTCTGTGTCCACATGTGTCTTTGATAAAGTCCTTTAAGTTTCAGGTATGTTAACTTTTCTTATCTGAAGAATGAGGGTGATGAGTAGTTAAGATTCTCAACAAGCTTTTGAGAGCCTCCTGTGGAAGGTACAATGGCATCTGTTCAATCATCATTGCTGATACATTTTGAAAAGATGTATGAAACTTGGGCTGAGAACATGGTTTGAGGAGAAACATACAAGAGTGAGGAAATTTTATTTACAAAAGAGATGAAGTGGCATCTTCCAAGAGAAATCTCTTGATATTTCTAGCAATGTCTTTCTTTTGCACAAGAGCATTTTGTGAATGGAAGAGTAATGAAAAAAGCAAATGCTTCTTGTCTTTAATACAATTAACCTCTAAGGCCTCACTGTTGCAGAATACAATTGAAAAATTCTTTTAATAAAATGAGGAGGGAAAAAGATTGATGTAAAAATCTCTGCATTTGTATCCCTTGGAATAAAAGTGACAAATGTAATTTGGTTCAGTGCTTTAGGCTAAATAGCACCTGCAGTTGAGAAGGACCCACGTTGCCTATGCAGGGTGTATTTGGCCTGATAGATTGCATAAAGGACAGGAAGGTTTTGATGAATTATGGAACTGGAAGCTAGATGCGGCAGGAGTGGGGAGACTTAGGAGGGCTGGGACCCTCTCCTTCCTCACCATCTCCACTCCTCTCCTGTGCTGCCGGTGCTGGGGCTTGGCCTCGGGACTGGGGATGTTCAACCACTAAAACTTTTGTCCAGTCCGTAGTTTGCAGGGATTGAAGCGGTTTTGGGCCACCTGGCTCCTCCACCAGCTCCCCGGCGGACCAGTCCCGGGCAGCGGCAGCGCCGTACGGCGGGCGGAGGGACGGATGCTCGGGGCTGGGGCTGCCCAGCGGGGCCGGCGCTGCCCGTGCTGCTGCCGGCGGGTCCCGCTGTCCGCCGGGCCGGCTCGGGGCTGCCCCTGACCTAT
>VZTX01004927.1:54448-432076 GCA_013400915.1 Pardalotus punctatus | reverse complement strand
GGAGGGGCTCCGTGCGATGTGTTTCGGATGTAATTAGGGAGGCGAGGGAGGCAGGTCGGGGGGTGTTCGCTAAAATGGAGGTGCGGGGCAGGGGGCTGGGATGCCGGGCAAGGGGGAAGGGTGCCGGACAGGGGGGTGGGATGCAGGACAGAGGGGTGCGATGCCGGACAGAGGGGTGGCTGCCTGCCCCGCAGGCTCGCCCCGCCGGCACGATTTGTCGGGCTTGTGTGTGCCCTGCCTGCCCCTCGAACCTCGGGCAGCCGACTTCGGCATTCCGCTGAAGACAAACCCGCTGATATCTGCTGCCTTTTTGAGACACGAGCGAAAATCCGTAACGTCCGTGGATCCTTTGGGGTCGGTTTTCCTGCCGGCGTGTGTGGCAGCCGGCGCTGGGCGGTGTTAGGGCAGTGCAGGGGATCCCGCACCTCCCTCGCACGGTGGCTGGGCCGTGTAGACTTTATTTCCTGCCAGGCAGCTGTTTTGCTCCAAAACCTGCGTGAAGAAGTGTTTACCGAGTCGACCTAATGTCCACTGAACCCATAAAAGATATTATTGCTGCGCAGGGACCTCGTGGATGCCAGAGAGATGTTCAGTGTTTTGGCTCTGCCCTCATTACTCCCCTCTGTCAGGTGCCTTTCGCACACCAGAAGCCACTTGTGCTGCTTCAAACGAAACATTAAGCTGGTTTGGGTTTTTGCAATATTTATTTAAAAACAGGATATGCTGAGTGCTTCCTTTTGTGCTGTTGACCTTGCAGGGGGTGGGGGAACAGAGAAGGGGCTTGACCTGCTGGTAGGACTAAATGGCAGGACTTGACAGAAGTTTTGTTTAAATATGATACATTAGAAAACTAAGCTGGAGTCAACCCCCAAATTCTGGAAATTTTCCTTCTGGTGAGGGAAAACATTCGCAGCAGGCTGTGGGAGTTGTTTTCCAAGCTCCAAAGGGCAGCTTTCTACCCTTCTGTGACTCAAGGGTTGCAATTGTTTGTGTGTTTAATGTGCAAAACCTTTCATCCTGCCACATTTCTCATTGTGGGGCTTTTGCTTCCCGTAATGGTATGAACAGTCACCTCTGAATATTAATTCAAATATTAATTAATTTCAAGTGCCTTGAAATCTTAGTTTGTCATGCTAGATGCTAGCTCATGGAATGGGATTTCCTTTTTTGTTTTTTTCTTTATTTGTGTAAATGAGCCTGTGTTTGAGGCAGTGCAACAGAGCTGTTTTGATACCCAAGGCTGGGATCATCCTTGGCACAGTTGCATATTCCTTTTTTTTTATGGTTACCAGAAATGGTCTCATTTTGACTGGAGGCCTTTTTCTGGGGATATGGTGGTGAAAAAGCCATTAGGAAAATACCTGGACTGTTTTACCTTATCCTGTTGTTTCCAGACCATCTGTTTTTAAGGCATGAAGGACTATCCCCATCAGCATGTTCTCTGCCTCTGGAAGTGAGGAATGATTACCCAAATTGCTGCTTGCATTTCTAGTTTTTGGGAAGAGAAAAGCGGTCCTGAACTGGTTGTGGGCAGTAATGACGTGGGGTTTGACTCCTGGCAAGGAAAGCTGGAAATATTCACCTGCTTTGTGGTTCAAAAGGGCACGGTGTGTGGGGCTGTACTGGGGCTGCTTTGCCTGCTCGGAGCAAGTCCTGGGAGGAGGTGGTCAAAAATGGCCTTGGTGGGCTCGCACTGTGGCTCACTGTGCTTGTTGCTGTGCTTTTGCCCCGCATTTCAACTCAGATCTGTGTCAGGCAGGTTGGTCCTCAAATTTTACACTCAGTCATTTTCATTATGGCAGAGTTCCCCCTGGTTTTTAATATTACTGCATTTTCCATTTTTGCAGTCAGTGAGGATCTGTGCTGTTGGTGCTCACATCACCTCTGACTCGGGTCCCAAGCCTGCCCAGACTCAAATATCCTGTTAACTTGCACACCCAGGTTGTTCAGTGGTATCATGTGCCCATGTCATTGCACATGAGCAGAAGCAGCTGGGGGCAAGGGAGATTTAGACTGAAACATTTGTACGTGGCAGTAAAATGTTTCAGAATCCTGTTTTAGTTTTGCTGTGCTGATAGGGACTTTTACTTTATGGAGAAATCGTGTAAGGTTTACACTGGGGCATGATACTCTGGTTCTGAATTTGCAAGATGTTTTTGAGTTTGAATAGAAAAAAGCCCCTGGACTGTTAATTTTTTTGGTTAAAATATTAAAACACTTGTAGTTTTATATTTGAGTGAGGGTAGTCTTTGGTATCTGTTTGAGAAATACAATATTTGCCTTTGAAAGCAAATAGTATTGTCATATTTCAGTTTTATTCTGTTGTTTCCATTACTGTCAGCAAAGACTTTTCTTCTCACTAGTTCCCAAAGTCTGCTTTCCCCCTGAGGTCCCCTTTGATATGAATATCCTTTTGGGGATCTGCTCTATGCCAATTGTGTGTTTTCCTAAGCTAATGTCTCCATGTTGATGTAGGCACTGAAAAAAATCAACAAAATAGGAAAATAATATTGCTATTAAAAGAAAAATAATCCTTTCCGTTATGCTGCCTCCCATATGTTTTAATGATAATGCATTTCTCTGAAATCCTCTCAAAGGCCAGCTCAGTATGTGGATTCCTTCAGTCACAATTTTTTGAAGGTCTTTGTATGTATTTAAAGACAAATTCAGAAATTGAGTTTTTGTAACGATGCTGTCACACTGATATGTTTTCCTTACTGTGTCTGCCTGACTCAAGGAATAAAAGTATTGGGCATAATGTATTTGTGCTGTGGTTTGGGGCATTGATTCTAAACAGAGAATTAGGCCAGTTAAGGTAAAATCATTTTCATTTTGCTTAGCTTAAACTAATGTTTTGGTGTCCCTTTATCTTTGTAGAGATATTAAAGTTTTGAGCACTAACTGCTATTGGGCATCTGCCAGATTTTTAGATCAGAGTGATGTCAAACCTCTCAGAAATGAGATATTAACATTTTCTGCTGATGATTCTAACATATCCCAAAAAGAAGCTCCATAGGCATTGGAAATTTACAGTTGGCTGGCATTTTTAAGGTAATTCAAGGATAAGAAGCCCCTACAGAGGTGCTGGATTGCCCGTGTTGTGGGAGGGCAGGACATGAGCCTGCCTTTGGCCAAACTTGTACTGAAGCTCTGCGGTGTCAGGGACAGCCAGGAGAGCAGAGCTCAGCCTGTGGTGCTCGAGCAGGAGAGGAGAGCAGCGCCCAGAGACCCCTAGCGATGCACAGTGGGGTCAGGCTGGACATGCCTGGGGTCCCATCCCCTCTCCAGTGTGAGAGCCTGGCGGAGGGGGAGCTCTGTGGGGTTCACAGTGGGTTAGGAGCTGAGCCTGGAGGCTGTTCTCCCAGAAACATGAGGAGCAGAAACTCGTCCTTCTGTGCTCTGAAGGAGAGTGCATTTGAGATCTGCCCTTCCTTCAGGGTGAACTCCTGGCTCCCATAAAGCCCGTGTTAGAATTGGATTTGGCAGAGCTGGGATTTTTGTTCCTGGGGTTTACCAGCTCTCTGCACGGCAATAATCTTGCCAGGGGACAGTTTATCTCTAAGGAAAGCTTTTATTCTTTCACATAATCTACAAAGACATCTGTAATTACTGCTGGTAACTAAGGCAACCCAACTTTATAGCTGGTACATGCGGGCAGCAGAATGGTGGGTTATGGGTTTTTAAAATACCTTTCTGTCAGCTGGCTTGTGGCCACGCTTGGGCAGGAGCTGGGCTGTGAACCCTGGCAACCAGAGCCCAGCCCTGCTAGGGGGTCCTGGAGAGGAGGAACACCGGGCCAGTGATTAGCTTCACTGGCTTAATTGGGGACCCTCTAATCAGAGTTCATTCATTTTACTTGGGGACATCATTGAAAGGCAAAGTGGGAGGTGGCAGTGGGCTTGGCACTGTCTGAAACTAAGAGCCTCTCTGGTCATTTTAGGAGCATCCTGCTGTGTCTGTAAAGAGGATGTTCATGTGGCCCAGGGAAATTAAATCATTTGTCCGTTCACTCCGTGCACGGCCTCGGATAGCCCAGGAATAGAACAAATTGCTCCTGGCAGCTGGCTCACGAGTCCTGCTGGTGTAGTAGGACATCAGCTTGGTGAACGTGGAGGTGCTGGGGGGGATGTCCCTGTGCTCATGGGGTGCAAGGGCTCCAGCATGTCCAGTTGGTCTTGGCTGGCATCTTTGATCAGATTTTTTCCTGCTTTGCTTTGATCCATTAAAATAACAACAGTGTAATAAATGTAATAATTCTTACTCTTGTGGGAGGAAAAAATCTCAGGAAAGGCTATGAAATGTAGTGGTTTGGTTCTTCTCAGGGGCAGCTTTTGCTTTCTGGCAGGTTGCATTTGCTTGGAGCATTCAGGTTCTTGCATTTTTATGTTGGAAATGTGTCAGTGATCTCTGAGAGTATGTGCATGGAGGTGTAAAATATCTCTCCCAGAAAAAATCATCCTCTGTCCTTTACTGGAACACAATTCTCTGGAAGCTGAATCAGTCTTAAAGATGAGTTAAAGGCTCTTATCCATTAATTCTTCAAATCTTTTTTTTTTATATGAGTCACTTGGAAAAAACTTTAAATAGCATATCTTGATCTTTTTCGAAACAAGTTTTTAACCAGACAATCTGCAGTCTTTTCTTATGGTAAGCCTTTGGCAAATTCTGAAATCTGCTCCTGTTAATAAGGCTGAGGATTTCTCTTTGGACGTTTTTAAAAAAATTATCTTTCTTGCTTTTTAGGAAGAGCTGCTTGATCTTTTTCCAAAATCCTGAAGCAAGTTATTTTTGCTTTTAAAATACACAGACAAATGTTGGTGAAGTTGAAGCTTTATGAAGGCTTGCTGACCTGACATTTACTTTGGTCTTCAGTGAAACTCTCTGTGTCCTTTGAACTGTATCTT
Organism: Pardalotus punctatus; assembly: GCA_013400915.1. Classification (NCBI taxonomy): domain Eukaryota; kingdom Metazoa; phylum Chordata; class Aves; order Passeriformes; family Pardalotidae; genus Pardalotus; species Pardalotus punctatus. The sequence continues at coordinate 427,172 of VZTX01004927.1, read as the reverse complement.
TTGCCAGCGGAAAAGTTTGAACATAATGAATCTTTGGTCTCTGGCACTGGAGAGCTAATAAATAAATCTCAGCAGTGTGCTTGTTCTTATTAAAGAACCCCCATGATTTCTGTGTGCATGGCTTGATTTTGGGTCTGTGAGGTGTGTCTGTGAGGGGCAGTGTCCTGTGGTCATCCAGCTGTCCTGCCCTGGGAGCAATGGGATTGGCTCTTCCTGATGCTGCCTTTCACTTTCACTTTATTTTTTTTTATTTATTTTTTTTTGTTTGTTTACTTTGCTTGCTTCTTGTACGTGTTTCAGCTTTGGAGCCTGAAAGCTCCGTGAAGTCACTCGCACTTCCAGAGCCTCGTTTTTCCCTCCTTGGCTCCGTCGTGCTGCAGGGGCAGGTTTAGCTGTTTAAAAACCAGGGGTTTATGCTGGGGGGTTCAAAGCTGTGGCCAAACTTCACTTGGCCTAAAGTTTCAACCAGGGCTTTTGATAGACACAGCACTGAGGCTTAGCTGGATTTGGCCATGTCCCTGGAGTGAGGAGGCTTCGTCCCTGGAGTGTGCAGAGCTGGGGAAGAGCCAAGTGCCAGAGCAGCTCCATGCCCATGAACACCTCTGGCAGTACGTGTGGCACCGAATGAGCTCAGCTTTCTTCAGGGATAGAAAAGCTGTTTGTGCTGTTGCCTGGTGCCAGTCCCTTGAATGCTGAACATTTAACATGAGGTATTCTCCTTTCTGATGTTTTTCTCTTTTAATCCAGCCGTACTAAGGCAATTGGGTGATGACTGTAACGGAGTCTGGGAAGTTGTGTCCCTCACTGGGACATGTGCTAAGTGATGTTGTGCTCAGCCTTGCGGCTTCACTTATGGCTGAAAATATTTCACTTGCTCAGCAAAGTGAAAGAATTGGACTTGGCTGTTTTTTGGCATTAACCTTTGTCTCAGGCACAAAGCTGGAGGCTGCTCAGTATGCAGGCGTGGATTTGAGCTGTGTGCAGCTTGGCTGCTGCTCAGCCTCTCGCTTCTCGAGGAAGGAGAGAGCAGCCCCGCAAAGACAACTGGGGGGCAAAGAGCTTTGTGTGGTGTCAAGGGACAGGGTGATGGTGACAGCTAATGGTCAGGAGCACACAGTGGGGAGGATGTAATGTTCAGCAAGGGCCTCACACTGTCAAGGGGCTATAAATAGTGAATAATGTGTTTTTCAAAGGGAAAGTCATTGTGTGTAAGCATACATGTATATAGATATATATGTGCATGCACACACACCTTAGTGGAGGCTGGCGGGGTGTTCTGGGAAGGATCCTTCCACACTTCCCTGCTGTTTACCCTTCTCCAGACATCACCTTCTGGTCACCAGTAGAGCCAGGATGCTGGGCTGCCCAGACTGCTGGTTTAATCCAATTCAGCTGTGACACCAGCCCAGCTAAGAAAGGTGGCAGGGAGGACAGGACAGAGGTGAATCAGAGGGGCCTCTCCTTTGGAAGGAGAAGCTCTGAGAAGGTCTCCAGTCAGGCACATGGTGGTGATGGAGCTGCCTCCTGAGATGTGCCATTCTCTGGGAGCTGGCTTTCGGCGTGGACAGCCCTCCTTGGCTCGTGTTGTTTGCCTTTGCCTGGGAGGGTTGGAGGGGTGAGCCGTGGGTGTGAGCAGAGCAAGGACCTGCCCCAAAGAACTGCTTCTTTCCCAGGTGGGAGCCTCTAGCTGCGAGTGATTTCACAGGCTTTCAGAGCAGGGAGGCAGAGCTATTGACCCGCTGTCAATTGTGTGTAAAGAGCCAATGCTCCCAACAAAGTAATGAGGACACGTCTGTGCCTTAGGCACCTGTTGGCCTGGTTAAACACAGCACAGAAGTGCGTGCTTCTGGTCTGACATTACCTATGTAGCTGGTGGTTCTGGTAGGAAGGTTTAATAATTCGTTCCATATGTTTCAGTGGCAATAAATAGACCTATTTCTGAAATGGAAATGGGATGTGGCTTCAGTAAAGCTTTGAAAGCTGTGCAGGGAGTTTTAATAGCCCTTTTCTACTTGCCTCCATAGAAGATACAAGTCATGTATTGTGTACTTGCCTTTTTCAGATGGGACATTGAAGACTAAACTTTTTCTCTGTATGAATGTTAAAAAATCCATGGTACTCTTGTAGTTCCCAGTGCTGAAGTCTATTTCTATTCAGTGAGGCAATTATGTTCTGGCTTGAAATTTAACTTATACTGCTTTCCTGGCCTGAAGCCTGTAAGACTGGGCTTTGTCCTCAGGTGTTTGGCACTTTTTTCTTTTCTTCCCTGCTGACTGAAATGTGGGCTGAGTTGGCTTTCAATGTCCATGCAGAAGTAGCTGCATTTTTTGATGCTCTTCGTGGAGAACCTAAACTGACTAACAGACTTATGAGTAACTCCATGCTTAGTACCCTGTGCTGCGGTTTTAGGATGCTTGTTTTTTAAAGTGCCATTGAATCAAACTTTCTACTCCTTTTTTTTGTCCCTGTTTTTAGCATTAAGCAGAGTTCCCGTTCCTCTGAGGCAGCTGAAGATGAAAAGGACCAGCGTACAGTGACAGTCAATCCCTCTCACATGAGAAAGGCTTTCAAGGTCATGAATGAATTACGAAGGTACACTTTTGACTTACTGGGCACCCTCTCTGGTTTAGCAGAATTGTGTTGACTGGGAGATGTAGAAAATAGTCTGTGCCATCTTTGTTACAGCTAATGGTTGCGTGTAGAGGTAATCAGCAAGTAGAAAGCTAAAATATAGTCCTTTTGTGGTGGGCTGCTCTCCCCAATCTCAGACCTCAATCTTCCCAAAAACATTATCTGAGCCATAGCCTTCATTTATAGATGGTAATTCATTTAGTTTTTTCCATTACTTACAGCAAATTCAGCTGTAAACTATGTTCTTAACAGAGATAATGGTCTGAAACCCAATAATAGAATATTATAGACATTAAGACACCTACACATAATTACAGACCAAAGATTATTAATATATTATTTTTAGTCTCTTTAACTAGCAGCATCACTCAGTCTGGGCTTAGCATTCCAAAGTAAGGGGCAAAAAAAAAAAGCAAGAACTCAGGAAGAATGTCAGCTCTCTTCTTGCAAATTGAAAAATGCTGATATTAGTTAAAAGAGAACACCTTGCTCTTTCCACAGCTGTGTGGGTACAGGGAGAACAGAGGCTGAAAAAGTGTCTGTGAACACAGCCTTGAAAACTGCTGTCATCACATCAGCAATGTGGTGCCAGTGGCTCAGCCTGAGTTCTTTCTTGGTTACTGTTATCCCACAAACCAGACAGAAATTCAGTGAGAATTTGTCTGACTAGTTCATTGGACTTATTCACCCTTGTCATTTTAAAAAGAGTTCTTATGGAAAGTATGTGTGTCACACATGTCCTGCCTCCCTATCGAGGTGGTGTGATGAAAGCAGGTAATACCCTTTGCTCCTCCTGCACACTCCAAGTACTCAAAGGATGCTGTAATAGTGACTTGTTCTCTGTGGATTAAGTAGTTTCCTAATATGCACATTCTCTAGTGTGGAGAAGGATTGGAAATGTTTCCTTCCACAGATATCTGACAGCGATTCTCTGTTGCATAGGAACAGAAAATGGAAATATTGTAACAATTACATGAAGAGGAGTATGTTGTAATTTTTTTTTTACTTTTAACTGGCATCCTTCTGGTCCTTTCTTTGTAGTGAAAGAAAAGGATCTGAAAATAAAGGTTTGTGCAGCCATATTCAGAAATCTTTTGTGCTACTATTATTCCTTTGTTAATTGAAGCATAGTGGGAGTAACTGGAGATGGACAATGTTTCTTAGTACCTGTGGTTAGGTGTCTTGTGCAATACTGAACAGATAAAATACAGAAGACTAAAAGCTGCCCTTAAGCACCTGTTTGATGTTTTCATCTTCTGGGTACTCTTTTTTTTTGGTTGGCTCCTGCTGCTGGTGTGGAATATACCATTTTCACATCTCCTGAATGAGCATTGCGCTTGAGATGTGTTAAGCCATCAGCTGTCAGGGTTAATAGTTGAATAATAGTTTCTCCCTTCACAGGCATCCAGAAATCTCATACAGAGGGTCTAGAAAAAGTCATGCTAAGCCTTTAACCTACATACTGTATAGCATCATAGAATAGTTAAGGTTGGAAAAGACCTCTAGGATCATTGAGTCCAACCCTTAACCCAGCACTGCCAAGGCCATCACTAAACCATGTCCCTGACTGCCACTTAGGCTTTTATTGTGGAAATGTAGGTGGAATTAATTTTATGAGTGGCACTTTAGATGACTGTAGTCCAAAGAGGAATTGAACAGAGTACCTTTTACATAAACCTAAAAGAAATTAGGAAGCTTCCATTAAGAGGCTCTTAAAGAGTTCCCCTCATTGCCCTTCCCCCTTCCAAACTGTGATGAATGTAGGGTACAGACTGCCAGTTCCTGCTTTCTTCCTGTTTTCCATCTATAACCCTCCATTTCACAGTGGTTTTGTTCACATATTTCAATATATGGAAAAGAAGAGACACACCTGGTCCATTAGAAGCTCTGTGTGTGTTTATTTGATAATGCAGTTTCCTGAAGACAAAGTTCAGTGTGGAGATAAGTATTTCCAAAGAGAAGGCAACATCTAGATTTACAGACACTGATCCTTTTTCGGGCTTGACATTTGAAAAGAACACCCTTCGTTTGCATTTGTATGCTTAAGCATCTTAAACCAACTTATTGGGAGGCTGAGCACTCCTTGCTGTCGGCATCTGCGAGGCTCTGTGCAAACATTAACTAATGAATCCTCAAAAGACATACGTGGGGCGAGTAGAAAAGGTCACTCCTTAATGAAGTGACTTTTCCAAAGCTCTACAATGAGTCTGTGGGGGAGCTTAGAAGTTTTTTTTTTGTTTCTGCCTGGAACCCCATTCTTTATCCCAGTGACTCTTAATCCCAGACTAATTCATGAGGTAAATGAAGTCCTCAGGCCCATGGATAAACTCCAGTGATTGATACCTCCTCTCTGGCAGATGGCTGAGGCAGCCTCTGCACTTGCCAGTGCCAGGACATATTTTGGTTGCCACGTTCTTTAGTGCCAAGCATAGAAGGAAATACAGAAATCACTTCATTTTCCACTCTTCCTTTCCCCTGTGGAAAGATGAAAGTGCTGCTGGTGTTCCCTTGCATGGTATTTCTTGTCTTACAGATCTGCTAGAGCCTGGCTCCAGGTAGTGGCCAGATCTTGAAACTCTCCTTTGTCTTCTCCAAGCCCTGCTTGTTTGAGAGGTGAAGGAGCCCCTTACCCTTCATTCTTTGGGCAGTGTGGGTGCCTAGTGTGTCTTCCTGACTTTTTTTCCCCTGGGGGAAGCAGAAAGGCTGCAGCCTCAGGAGGATTCAGTCCTTGCTTTGCAGGCAAACAGTGATAGGAGCTGGTAGCTGAAGGATTAGAGGACCTTCCCCTGGGATTTGCCAGAAGCTCAGGTGCAGTGTCTGTCATGGTGGGTCTCCCACTTTTTCAGGCTGTAGCGATGTCGCTTTTCACCTGAGCAGGAGTTCTGAAATGATCTTTGTCTTTTCTGCTGTTTCCCCAGCAAGCGGCTCCTCTGTGATGTGGTGATTGTGGCCGAGACCGTGGAGATGGAAGCTCACCGGGTGGTGCTTGCGGCCTGCAGCCCTTATTTTTGTGCCATGTTTACAGGTACTGAGCTTGGGCTGGAGGGGCCATTGCAGTCCCCGGGGCTCAGGCTGTGTCTCTGTCAGGAGCTGCAGGAGAGGGAGGAGGTTTCCTTGAGACAGAAGTGGTGCAGATGGGTCTGCAGTTTGCTGCACTTGATGGATGATGCTGGTCATCCTTGGCTAATTCCTGTGGGGTGGTGGTGTGGCTGTGGGGTGAGTGGATAGCACGGGGGGCACTGTGAGGTTGCTGTGGGGTTTGGCTCGTTGCTTTATGTTTTCTTTTTTTCCTCCCTAACAAGACCTTGGATCGTGAAAACATTACCATCAAGCACGTGTTCAGTGCCCTAAATGTTCATGGTGCACATCAAAGAAGTTGCTGGCACAGGAGTTGTAGTTTCAAGGCTCAGTCCTGCCGATACTGATTTGGCAGTCACAGATGTTTAATCTCCCATGGCACTTTTTTCTGCTGCCTGAAATAACACCGTTGTTCTCTTGATCCCAGTGTGTTTTAGCAGCCCAGCTTTTTGGCAGGGTGAGTTGCTGCAGTCTGGTATGTTTTGGTAGTGACAGAAAGGAAGAAGGGGACAAAATTCTTGCTCTGATCACCTGATCCCTGTAGCAAGTGCCCTTCAAAGGCTCTGCCCAGATGGGTCAGCAAAAAAAAAGCCCAAAGAAAGCCGTGCCAATCCTGAGACAGGGGAGTGACCAGCTTATTCAAGTCATTCTAGTAAAATTAGTCTGGTCAGAAACTCCTTAGCTTCCTTCCTTTACCTTGCCCTCATTTCCAGGATAGGAACTGACAAATACAAAGAAAATGTCCACCCCAGGGAATGGCTGTTACTGTCACCAAGCTTCAACATAAATGAGGTTCTGGGTTTTTCCCCTGTTTCATGTCCATTTGCTTATGGTGTGGGTCTTGCTTCTTCCTTTTAAAAGCCTTGAGATTAGACTGAGTTTAATTCACTTTGCTGGAAGCAGAATGCAGCATTTCTCAGGGAAGAACTTACCATTTATTTTTTCCTTCTGTAATGGAGGTGGGGAGAAAACCTCAAGTACAAAATGTGAGGTGAGATGTGATGCTTTCCATGGTGGCTTTGTCAGTGTGGTGAGCTAAGGTGGAGAGAATTTGTGTTTCCTGGGGCACTGGTGCTGCACCCTGAAGCTGGCACTGACTGTGGTGGTGAGGCAGAGCAGCAGACGCTGCTCAGAAGCAGCTGTGTGTGAGGGCACCTCGAGCACGACTTGGGGTGCTTGTTCCTGGTGAGTTTAATCAAGAGAAACTCTTGGAAAAACCTTCTGATCCTTAGAGGTCATCGGAGTGGGAAGGTGGTGGTGCAGGGCTGCTCATGTTTCCATGCAGGAATTCTCTGGGCCGTGTAATCCCTCACTCAGTGAGTTAAATAGTAATCAGCTAACCCATCATGTGGCTGGCTCGGAGCTCCCCTGGGCTGGGTGACAGCTCGGCAGCCGCCTGTCCCCTCCCCCTGACACGTCCCCAGGGGCAGAGGGTCAGCACAGACCAGCTCTCCCTTTGCTTTCAGTCTCGCCATCCCCAAGTTCCGAAGGTCCTGATCTCTCTTGCTAAGACAGAGCGTGTGGTCTCCTTCCAGCCATGTGGGGGTTCCCTCCCTGCACGGGGACAGTTTAAAATCACAGCTTCAACACGAGCTGGTTGTTGTGAGTTGGTTTTTTTGCACTGCACGTCAGTGATGGAGCCAAGGGCTCAGGTTCAGCTGCACTGTGGTGATATTTGCTGGAGCTGCTTGTGCCCACTGAATTCTCTTTGGAGGGGTCCCCCAGCAGTGCTGGCAGCCACGAGTGAGCAGTGAGTGATCAGTGTGGAGCTGTGAACAGTGGGAACCAAACTGAGACCCACAGCTCATCACCTTTGCCTGCTGTTTGCTCTGCAAGCTCTGTCCCTGTCAGCTGGCCTGGCTTTGGAGCCATGAGTGACCTTGTGATGACCTTGGGGTCTTTCCTAAGCCACCTTGTGTCCTCTGGTTAGCTGTTCCTCTTTGAAATGTTCCCAGAAAGTCTGAAAATGGGTAGGCAAATTTTCCATTTGTATCTTGCACTGCTGAAGGAGAGATGGGACACAGCATTTCCTGGGTGTCCCATCCTGGCTTTCTAGAGCATTTTGGATAGTGTCTGGTCCTCATTGGCACTGTTCCGTGGGATGATTTGGGACAGTAATTTCTGCCTGTTTAGAAGAAAGGGCAAGAAATACTTCAGTGACACTGCTAGGACTGCTCCTGTCAGATATCTTTGGAATTTCGGAAGTGCTGAAGGAGGAAGCAGAAACCTCCCTTGCAGGTCTCACGTTCTGCTTCAAAGCACTCACCACTTGGTGTGAGTTATCCCTTGCACTTGTGTTTTCCCTCCGCACATCTGTGACTTAGGAAGCAGCCAAAGCTGTGGCTGTGCACTGGGAAGCCTCTCTGGAGTGTGTAGGAGGCAGGGCAGGCTGCTGTGCTGGGCAAACCCAGCACTGGGGGCTGCTGCAGTTTTGAGCGTAGTTTATGTGGTGACACAACAGAGCTCTGCTCTCTCCTCGCCCTCCTGAGCAGAGGGGAGTGGAGAAGGCACCGCTGGGTGTTGAGTGTGGTGCAGGAAAGGCTTGCCTTCATCAGGGCTGGTGTCTGCAAAGTGTGTGCCCTGCAGAGGGTCTGCCCAGAGCCACCCTCCTGTTTTTCCTGCCTTTGCTCCCTCCTGCCTTGTCCCCTGTGCCTGCAGGGCTGCAGGGATGGGGCTGTGCAGCGCCTCGTGCAAGGCAGCCCTTTCTCACACAGACATGATGCCATGCTTTGAATTATTCTGTCATTAGGGTATCAGGTAAGGCTTGAGTCTGACTTATGAAAGACACCCTAGGAGCAGGGTTTTGGGGGGTTTAAGGTCTTTTTTCTGCAGAGATGCGAGGCGAGATGCCCTCACTGATCAGCGCTTAGTGGTGCTGCAGAGGCGCACCCTGGGTTTGTGCCTGGAGGAAGGGGCAGCCTGTTGCCTGCTCCTGGTCTGCTCCAACCCCTGCCTTGGTTCCCTTGTGCTGTCTCCAGGTTCTTCCACAGCTCCAGAGAGTTGCCCAGCCTGTGACAAGCGGGAGGAACTCGATCCCACCGAGTCAGATCCCGTCCCACCGTGGGGCACAGCACACAAGTCTCCCCTCTCGTGGTGCCTGGGCTGGTCCTGGAGCAGAGGCAGTGGAGGCTGTTGGTATGCAGGGCTGGCAGCTTGCTGGTGGGCGGGGAAGCCCACACAGCTTTTATTTTTGTTGCCTGTGTCACATGGATGCCACAACCACAGATGATGTTATCAGATCGGTCCCTCCAAGCTATTTCTGCATCGATCTCGGGGTGTGTACCGTGGGTCCCACAGGGCTCCAGGCTTCCCTCACCCTCCCCGTGCCAGCTGGGTGTGCTGGGTGCCCCTCACAGGCAGGGCAGATGGGGACTGGTCTGTTCTCAGAAGCACCCTCACATCTCTGGAGATGTTTGGGATTTTCTGGGGGGAGGAAGTGTGTGAAGATGACATTTTGTCAATTAAAAAGTCCTACCTGCTTTGAAGGCCTTCCAAATGTAGGTCATCTATCCCTTTGTACTGGTGCATTTGTATTCATGGGCTTCTCTGAATAACATTTTATTATTCAATTTTAAAAATTTAATTTGGGGCAAATATTATTTCAGTTCTTGGGACGTTGTTGACTCTTCTAACACTCATGGTCCCACTCCACTCCTATTATTTGCCTCTGTATTCACATAAGGAAGTCAGCAAAGTTCAATTAGCAGGATCCAGGTTTTGCTCAAGCTTGGCCCCTGTTTAGCATCTGACTCTGTGCTGTGCACTTACTGTGCCCAGCCACGTCTTGTTGAATACTGCACAGAGATGTAGGCTGTAATTACTTCTATAGGCTGCAGGAAATATTTTTCCACTTAATCCCACAGCAGTACTGAGTCACCAGATTTCTGAGAGTAGTGATTATTCATGCCCGGGTTTAAGAATTGACATTTCTTCGTGCTCTCCTTTGTTTAGCTTTGTTTTTCCACCTGTCATTTTCTTTCCGCTTGGGAATTGGTTCTTTCTTTTCTGTGGAGATCCTGGTGATTAAATCCTGGGTGAGGTCACCACGTGTGGGGATGCTGGAGGGGCCGTGGGGAGTCCTTTCTCCTCCCCACAGCGTGGTTTTGTTCCTCTGATGTGCTCCTGTTCCCTGGCAGGTGTGGAGGTGTGCATAAAGCCCTGGGTCATGAATAGGCTCTTACACAGCCACGGGGTTTTACTTGTATATTCAGGGAGGAAATTACTGCTCTAGTTCCACGTGCTTTTGAGTTGTGGATTTGGAGAAAGGATACAGTTTAGACCCAAAGGTGTGAGGTTGGGAAGCTGAGGGATGAGGAGTGCATCTTGCTGTGTGGATGCTTGGCACAGGGTAAGTGATGGATGGGTTCCAGCAGGGTAATTTGGGAGAGAAGCTTGCTGCACGCTGGGTGTAACTGCTGGCCTGTGTGCTGCTTTGCCTGAGCAGGTTTCAGCTTCTTCCCAAAGAAAGAGAATAACACTGCATTGCTTTTAATGTAGGCTATACTGCAAAATACCCTAATGTAGCTGTTACAACACACTCATTCTATCCATATGTATATATATGAGAAAAGTTAAATATATTTTCAATAAGTATATATAAAAATATATTTTACAAAGGACTTCTTAAGACTTGTCCACAGTCTCTTTGAGTCTGTCCCTGTACTGAGAAATGATTGAGGGACATACTTGGGTTTTATTTTTAGCTCTTACAGTTGTTTGAATGCAGGTGAGCCATGGCAGGTTCTTTTCTGTCAAGAAATTGAGTTTGTTGCATTTATTGATTTATTTTGTTTTACACTAGTGTCCCCAGTCTTGAGTTGTTTTTTAGGTGGCATTAGGAGGCTTTTGGGAATCTCACTGGCTGTTCTTCAGTGGTCAGGGATAGTGCCAGGCATCTTGTAGCCAGGCACCAGGAGAACGTGCTGGGTGTGTGGGCAGCAAGGTTCTACAGAGCAAACTGTAACTGTCCTTTTGAACTGAATTTCAGGAGACATGTCTGAAAGTAAGGCTAAGAAGATTGAGATCAAAGACGTTGATGGGCAGACCCTGAGGAAGCTGATTGATTACATCTACACTGCTGAGATCGAGGTCACCGAGGAGAACGTGCAGGTAGGTCTGGTTCAGCAGCTCCTGTGGAGAGCCAAGTGAAAAGCTTGGAACTCAAAGGCACAGGTCCTTCGGGGGTGAGGGATCTCCTCAGGCTGCAGAAAGTAAAAGGCTGAGCTTGAAAAGAGTTACTTCCAGCCTCTGTTTAGTCTTGAGGCACTTCAGTGCTTTCCCCGTGCTTAAGTCATGTTGCATTTAGCTTTTGTGTGGAGCTCTTACAACAAGAGCAGGCATTTGCCTTCCAAGAAGCTGTGCTGACTTGTGGGTCAGTCTGTCGAAGGTCAGAATAGACTCAAACAAGCAGTGAGTCAAACGTTTTGAGGCCATGGCAGAGGAATGTGGCTGTTAGTTTTTAATTCTTCTGGGTAGTTTGAGTTGTTTCACAGAGATTTGAGTGGAATACATTGTTCAAATGAGGCCATTCTTCCTTTTTTTGTGTGTGTGCTCTGTCTTGAATTTCTGAGAGGTAAATATTTGTCCAGAAGTGGAAAGAGTACTTGAAAGGCAGCCTTCAAATAAAGCAGGGTGCTCAGGAAGAGAGTGTTTTGCAGTGTCACATGGCTGTGGCTGCTGGTAAAGCTCTTTCTTTGACTCTGCTTGTATTTGTGGTAGGAAAAAGGCTCTGCACTTAGCCACTGATGTCTGGAAGGGATGCTGGGAGCTCGTGTGTGGACGTGCTTTTCACTTGGTCTCTGTTTTTGTTTGCAAGGGGCAGTTCAAGCCTGTTGTCTTCCTCTCTTTGCCTTGGACATTACCTGGGGAACAAGTCTGTGTCCATCATGCTGGAGAGTTTTGTTGACCTAATTAACAGGGCAAAATTAGACTGGTTCTGCTTGAAATGAAGTTCTTGCTGTGAGCTCTTCTGCTCCAATCCCTTAGGGAGAGAGCAGGTTCTCACTGACCTGCTGCTCCTCCCACAGGAGCTTGGACAAACCCCTGAGCTGGGCAAGTCAGGGGTTTTTGCCATCCTTCATGCCCTGAATCTGTGGGGTTTCTTGCCCCATCTGCCCTCCAGTTTTACCAGGCTGACATTTTGGTGTGCACTGTCAGGAGTGTGGAGCCCAGTGGCCCTGCAGTGAGGCTGAGAACCATCAGCCAGGAGACCTTCAAGGTGCCAGGGATTACAAGGAGTTAAAGTAGATCCCTGGCTATGTTTTGGCTTTCATCTCTCAGACAGTAAGAAAAAAAAAGTAAGTTTTGAATACTAAGTGGTTTTTCCCTATCTAGTAAAGCAGGTCCTTTTACTGCAGCATTTATTTCAATATGCATTCTGTGAATAGCTCTTCAGGCTAGAGGTAAATTAATTCATAGGAGCTAAGAAATGAAGCTGATATACTGCAAGATTAATTGACTAGTTTAAATTTTATTACATGTTTGAAATGTTCATGGTGAAAAATGTTTTATGGAATTTAATATAATTGTGTTATGAAACCAATAGAAAGAGAAATTTCCATCCTGTCTCTGGGTGTTTTGCTCTGAAGAAAATGCCATAAACAGGTTAATATTCACCTGCAGCTACAAGAAGAAAATGTTACAGAAGTGAATATTCTGTGATTTGTTGGAAAGTTTCACATGAAGTGAAGGCTAAAGCCAACAAAAATTAATCTCCTTGTAGTCTTTAGTCTGAATTAGCAGTGTCAGTGTTAGAAGTGAGCAGCTGTGGTCCCTGGCATCACCACATCCTCCTGCTGCACAGTTTTGGGTCATCCATCCCTCCATCTGGAAGGACACCTCAGTAGTGCCTGACTGTGCTGTGACTTTCTCTTTTCCCAGCAGGTATCTCCTGAGGTCTCCTGTTGCCTTGGCTCATGTTCTGGTTCTCTAGCAGGGCAAGGGTGCTTCTTTAAAGGAGTTCTTCAGACTTTCTCAGTAGCTGGAAGACACAATTTCTGGGTATAGGTGCCAGGTAATTTCATTGTAGAAACTATTGAAAAAAAAAAAAAAAGTTGTTCAATGGCATTAACTGAGAAGATGAAGCCAAGGTACCAAAACTTGTGAATAAATGAAAAGACACTTTCTTGTCAGTGAGAAAAATAAGATGAGAGCAGGATAGAAATGAGAAAAAGAAGAGCAGAAAGGTGCCATGGAGTGCAGAATGAATGTTCCCAAGTGTGTTTGAATGCTGAGCAGTGCCCAGCCCTTCACAAGAAGCCTTTTTACAGGATTTCTGTTGTTTCTTTTCTAATAGAAACCTGGGGTTTTTTAGGTGGTGGTTTTTTGTTTGTTTGTTTGTTTTTATAGGTCTGCTATGGGCTCAGGAAGTGACACTCTCTTTCTAAGCACGTATTTCTGTAGCTGATTGTGCAGTGAAATGACACAGTGTCTTTTGTTTTGTTTTCTGTGTAACGAAGGATATGAGTACAAGGGGCCAAGCCTGTACAGTCAGTTCCAGTCATCATCTGTGTAGTGAGCTCCTGGGGGTGTTCATCCAATTGCTTCTCAAGATTATGTCCCAAATGTGCAGGCAAAGGGGATTTCCAGTCCATCCTGAGCCCATGTGGAGGGAACACTCTCTTCTAACCCTGCTGGGGTACCTGGATGAGAATCACCCCAACAAATACAATCCTGCTTTATCAGAATTCTTTCTTAGAGTGAGATTTCAAGGCTGTGTAGATACAGCAATAGGAGGACTCAGGGATGATGCATGATAGAGAAGTTTTACCTGTGAACATGCATTTGGGATTCAGCCTCCCACTTGTTTGGGAGGCATGGAGCAGAGACAGAATTTCTGTCTTTGTCTCAGTCATGTTGTAGTTTCAGGAAAATCCGTCCTGGGATTTCTACACCTGCTGCCTTCTGTTATTCCTCTTCTGTTGCATCCCACATCAAGGTTTGTTGTAAATTTTCATGTGCATGATATGAAGATTTCATTCATTTGAAGGTGGAGCTGGAAACCTTTCTTTAGAAGGAAGTTGTGTCACACATTTTCTGTAAAAGGGAGGAAAACTAAAGTGAGTGTCTTGGGGAAGTTCACAGATGCTCAAGTGCAGCCCAGGGTTGATTTCAATGGAAATCATAAATACACATCAGAGTGCAGGGTCTGCTACTCCCTACCTTTGCCGGGTAGCTGGTGGTTTTAACATGTTTGATTTTTTCAGTTAGGTCTCTATTTTACAGCTGAAGTGGTTGCATTGCTCCCTGCTTTCCAACTTCCATATCAAACCTGCCAGCTCAGAGTGATGGGAGCTAGTCCAGTGATGGAGAAGCTCTGCATGGTGTCCTTGAGCAGAGCTGAATGAAGAGATTTGGGAACAGGCCCCTCACTGTCCTGGGCAGTCCTGGGAAGGCATCTGGCCCTCTGGCTCTAGACAGTGAATGCAGTCCCTCTTTAGTGTGTCCCAGCCATCCTCACCTACGACACTTCATTGCTTGCCGGCAGCCTGAGAACTGCCCTCCCAATTAAGAAAGTCATTACCATTCAGGTTGTGATGATTCCCTGGGAAAAGTCCTGATTAACCTGATTCCACAATTAAGTTCTTATGAATGATGTGCTGCAGACCACAAATGTGAGGTGTCCTTGTGTACCGCCACAGTTTGGGATATTGCTCATACGCAGAGAACCAAATCTGAAATCAGCTGTCTGGAGGAAGTAGATACTGAACCTGTCAGCTTTGCAGGCATAGTAATTGTCATAAAAAATGTCTTGAGAAAAGAGGAAAAAAGCTTTGCTAGGAGCTGCAATATTTCTATTTCAGAAGTGCTTCTGCACCTCAGCTTTCCCTGCAGACTTAGGAGTTCACAGCAAGGAAGAAGAGTTCCCTGGCAGATGCAGTTTTGATGATAAAGGGGTTATAAGTGGGTCACTTCATCTCTCTTCCCCTTGTTCAGTCCAAAAGCTGCGACTGTAGCAGGTGCAAGTCCGGGGTGAGGCAGAGCACCTTTCAGCAATAAATCAGCAATAAATCTTCCTCCCTGGAGCCAAAGATCCTTGCTGTGCAGCACCCTGGAGTGCTGGGCGGCTGTGGTCCGTTACAGGGCTGACTCCTCTGGGTTGGGGGCTCTTCCTTAAACCTACAGAAAGTCCTTTTGATTGGCTTGGCCCAATAGAAAGCTGAGGTTAGACTTGTGGATGTGGCACTGGAGGACTGTCTTGTGCCTGATGGATGTGCTAATTTTTTAATTTCACTGTTTAATCAAGGGATGGTGTGTCTGAAGCTGGAGAAGGTAGCTCAGGAGGGAAGTTGCCAGCTGTTCCCCTGTTTTCTCTCTCATCTCTAGATCCTTTGTCCTTCTCCTGCTCCTGACAAGGTTTTGTGACTCCCTGATCCTGTCACACCTTGCCTTGTCTGGGCCGTTTCAGCTCGGGTGAAGCATTGGAGTGGAAGCGCTGTTGTTCAGCCCATGTGCTGCCTGGGAGCAGCTGGGGAGTAATAAAACCTAATTGCCACCTTTGCACTCAAAAGCCACATTACACTAATGTAGTTTTATCTCCACTGCTTGTGCTATTTTGAGCAGCTTGTCTAAAATAGAGTATTTACCTGCCTTGCAAACACAAAATCCATTTGTTTCTCTGGTCGTGGGAGGGTGCCTGGGGGTTGTCTCCCGGTTTGGGCAGATGTGCAGTCCCAGCTGTGGCCCTGGATGTGCAGCTGAGGATTACAGCCAGTACTCTTATTTGGCTTCCAGTTTGACCAAATTGTCAAAGCTGCTTATAAGCTTTAATACATCCCCTGCCTAGGGGAAATGCTCCTTTCCCAGTTCTGCAGAGCAGGAATGATGTAAGTTAACTTTTGGCCAAGGCTACCTGTAAGGCTGTGTCACAGCAGGGAATTAGCCCCAGTCTCTGCAGTCCAGCATTAATGAATGACCCTTAGAGCAACACAGAGCACTTTGGGCTGAAAGGTGTTTCTAGTTGAGAGACATCAAAGTCTGTGGAAGTAATTGCACAGGCAATGTTGTGTAAAACTTGAAATTGGTGTGGAGTCTGCAGAGCACAGCTGCTGAACTAGATGGTTATATGTTCATATATCTCTAGACACACACCCCAGAGATGAGGTTCTGGACATAAATTAAACAAAGCAGTCTCAGTAGTAATAGCAGATAGTTTCTACATAGTTTCAAAAAATGAGTGGGTTTTGATTGGGAGGCAGATCTGGTAGAGAAGCCAGCTCTCTGTAAATCGTTCACGGCTGTTGGAGTTCAAATATTAAGAGCCAAATCCAGACCCATGTGAGTAGCTTGCCTGGATTTTAATGGGGTTGCAGTTTGGTCCTGCTGCATGTTTAGGCAGGGCATTTCCTCTTGTTATTTCTAAAGGAAACGGACTTTGTTCTCACGGAAATCCTTTGCTTGCTTTTCGCCTTCCCTGGTAAAAACAAGATGAATGTTGAGATGTTTAGCTGGGAAATAAGAGAGAGAAAATCCCCTCATCTCTTGGGTAGGCTTTTTATATCCTGTTTCTGAGAAATGTTGTATGATAGTGCCCCTTTCCCAAAGGCTGCAGTGGTTTCTTCTGCTCTGCCTCTCAAGCCAGCCTGGGCTGTAACAGTAGCATTGGTTTGGCCAGGGGCTGTTGCATGTGGTGATGGCAGTGAGTTCCTTTTGGGCTGGAGGCAAAATCCCAAACACTGGAAGAGAGCTCCTGGGAAACCCTGCTCTCTTATATGACTGTTTGGGCACCCTGCTCACAAGTTTTGTTGGAAATAACGAAGTCCAGGGTTTTGAGGACTGCTGGGCTGCTGTGGGCTTTGAAGCTGATGTCAGTTGGCAGGTGTGCATCCTGGATGGGCAGGGGTGCACACAGGAGTCTCTGGCTGCTCTACAGCCAGAGATGGTTTGATGGAGTCTGGCTTGTCTACCCAAAGCCCTTATGCAGCTCAGGTGTCCAGAAATGCTTCAGCTAGAGAGAAAGTGGTTCACAGCTAGGTTTCAAAGTGCTGTTTTCCTGGCTTTATCAAAGCCACAAACTAATTTTCCTCCTGGCATCGTGAGGCTTGGGCCAAAACAGGCTCCCGGGTTAATTGATTTCTCTTTTTATGCCTGTTGGGGTGGCTGCCTGGCAGCAGTCAGCCACTGGACATCTGGGCTGGAGTGGAACACATCAGTTGCTTAGAAAGACCTGGAGCAGGTTGTGTGGGTCCTGCCCTGGTGTGGAATGGAACTGTGGTGGCAGGGACAGGGAGGGATCATCTTTATCCCTTCCCTGCCATCGAGATCCAGGGAGGTGAATGCTGTTAACCTATTTGTTTTGTTTAACAGCTGCTTGGGTTTTTTTGAGTTGTAAATAATTTTCCGGAAATGTTTGCTCAGATGGTGAGGACAGATGCCCAGTTGGAAGGATATGTGTGAGGCAGCCAGAGCTGGGCATCAGAGCTGGAGTAAGACACGTCTGCTGTTGCTGTTCAACATAAGAAAGGAAATAGCTGATGTCACGGGCTGTAATGTCCTGATGGACTTTGTCTTCTGCTTCCTGTCCTTCTCGCTGGCCTCAAAGGTGTTTTTTTTCTAGCAGATGTCACATTCCTCATCCGTTTCTGTCTCCTTTTTCTATGCTTAGTTTTAGAGGTACAGCAGTACCTCATTTTCAGATGCAGTCATGAACCACAAGTATCCCCAGCATTTTGTGTGAGTGTCAGTGAGGGCTGTTGATTTAAATAGTTGGACCTGTCTTTCCCAAGAGCCTTGCTGTCACCAAAACCTGCCTGAGCTTCTGGGAACCCTCCCTCTTATATGACTGTTTGGACACTCTGCTCACAAGCCAATATGGTTCCAATATGGAAATAACCAAGTCCAGGGTTTTGAGGACTGCTGGGCTGCTATGGGCTTTGAATCTGATGTCAGTGCTTATAAATAATATAAAGCTTCTCAGGGTGAAAAAAAAAAAATATCTGTGTGTAGGACCTACCTGCAGCAAAGCCAGAAATTCAGGAGCATCTGTGGTTGCTTTTACCTTGTCCTCACTTTCCCTTGAGGTCTTGCGGGGAGAAGCTGTGAGAAGAGTTCTACTTATAGCCCAGTGTGGGATAGCCAATTTCATGTCTCAGAGCATGAATGGGGATCTTCTGCATATGCATAGAGCTAAAGCTTGAACCTTCCTTCTCGTACCCCACAGGGATGTGTTCCTGTCTGAAAGGGAATTGCCTCCAATTTGTGCAAGCTGTGAATCTCTCCTTGTCGCTCACTCATTCCCCTCTGGTGCCTTTGCAGGTTTTGTTGCCAGCTGCTAGTTTATTGCAACTGATGGATGTTAGAAAGAACTGCTGTGACTTCCTTCAGTCCCAGCTGCATCCCACGAACTGCCTTGGCATCCGCGCTTTCGCCGACGTGCACGCCTGCACCGAGCTGCTGCAGCAGGCCAACGCCTACGCAGGTGAGGGCAGGGGGTCTGGGTGTGGGGCTAAACCTGCCCCCAGCTACATCTGCACATCCTGGTGGGCTCTTCAGCCTTTTGAGGGACAAGGAAGGGAATGCTTTATTGGGTTCTAGGTTTGTAACTTCCCGGGATGCTGCACGTTGTGAAATGTGGGTTGGTGACAGGGGGGCACCCTAGGAGGTAAAAAACACTGATACTCTGGATCTCAGCCCACAAAAGGGTTTCTGAGTACGATCCTAACAAGCTCTTGGTGTGCCTGTTCGACAGCTCAGTGTTGGTGTGCTGGTGTCCTCCCCACGGACCCTGCCCTGGGAGAGCCGCAGGCAGAGCTGGGCATTTCCATCATAGGAATAAATGGCACTGGGCAAAATTCAATCCTGTAGAGGGGAGCTGGAACACTCAGCTAAAATTGCCATGCAGTCTGAGGCTCTGATCTGTGCAGCAATGGCCCCTTACCGCTGGGGAGGATAGGCGTGTGTTTCCTTGGGAGTGGATGTGCTTGGCTGCAATAGGAGGTGCAGGCAATGGCTTTCAGCATTTCTCCTCTACATCGTAAATGTGAAGCTGTTTCAGGCAGCCCCAAGCTCTGAATTCCCCAGCACTTTCCAGTCTCCTCCAGCAGAGTTGCCCTTGACCTCTGCTTGGGAGAAGCTGATAGTTTTCTCTTAGTTTGTTTTTCTGCTTTTCTGATAATTTGTATAGGGACACATACACCTGCTGTCTCCCAGAGCACCTACTCTGTCCTGCAACATTTTCCTTTTTAATGGTTTTGTCCTTAATTGGACCATAAATAGGCTCAGTGGAATAAAAATGTATCCACTGAGTCCTCCCCTATTCTCCTGCAAATAAAAGTAAAACCTTTTCAGCTGCTCTGGCTGTATTATCCCCTGCAGAAAAAGGTACCCTGGAAGGAATGGTTAATTGTATAAAAGCTTGCTTGTAATATCTCATTATCCTTGCTTCCAGACCCTGTTTAATCTTTAACCCAACAAGTAGTGCATTCACTGTATATTTATTTGGTTGTTTGGCAATTAGAAGGTCTGCTTTGTTGTTTTATTGGCCTTCATAAGTCCCAGTTAGTACAGCAGCCCATGTAATGTTAATGGAACTCCATTAATAAAAATGCCATTAAAATTCTTTTCGCTATGTTGTTTATGTAACAGCCTTAAACCAAGACAGAAGTCCCCAAGCTCAAAAGTCCATGTGTGCATGAGCTCAGTTACTTGAGAAATGCTGAGTTCTGGCCAATGGATAACTTTAGTAGGTGGAGGAGCCTTCTTGATGCAGGCACCAGTTCTTTATTAAAATCAGTAAATATTCTTCGTTGCTTCCAACTAATAACAAGAGATCAAATATCTTTCTGCTGCCAGATGCAAGTCCAGAATGAATGAATGTAAGATTTTGTCCAGAAGTCAGAGTGCATCCAGCTTATTGTGTGGGGAGTGTTTCCTGCCTGTCAAGTATTTAAGGCCACAAGAGCTAGATCTTATGAATGCTTCCAGCATAACAGAGTATTAAATTCTATCCACATACTGCTATTTTTAATCAGAGCCTTTGGCTTAGCTGTGGGGATTTGGTCCTCAGTAGACCAAGGAGGGTCTGTGAGTGGGGAGTCCAAGCCCAGAGTCCAACTCTGCAGCAAGAGCTTTGGTGAAGGGTTGTTCAGGGTCTCCAACGAGCTCCTCTCTGGAAGTTGTGCCAGCTCATGTCCCTGTGGTGCCGCTTTTTGTCAGGCATAGCACTTTGCAGCTGTGATAACTTCAGGCAGATCTTGCTGCAGAGGGAGCTCTTTGGGTACAGGAGTCTGAGCTTCTCAAAGCTACAGAATTAGAGCTTGAAAGAAGCTGCTTCAGATAAAGTGTCTGAGATCCACGTGTCTGTAATTCAGCCAAAGATAAATGGGACTTAGCAAATGACAGGTGAGATTAAATTGGCAATATATGTAAGAAATTCTTGCAAAACTAAAATTGCTGCAACTGCCTAATGACACATTTGACCTAGAAATTATTTTTTAGGAAGTGATTATTCCGTGTGCCTTTTGGTTAGATATATATATAAAGCTTGACAGATTTGATGATGTTCAGTCATAATTCTTCCAGTTTGGGGCTATAATCAGTGATGTGCATCTTTTTTTTTCAAGTGGCTCCCAGAGTTACAGTATGGATGGATTTGGAGGTAAAAAAGGGAGAGATGGAAGTTTGTGCAATTGCAGGCTTAAGTGGAAAGGGGAAAAGCAGCTGGGGAAGGTGGGTGCTGAGGGTTTGGAGCAGGAGAAAGGTTAAATTTATGTTATTGGGAAGAGGAAATAAAAGGTGGATGGAGAGGAGAGCTGGATCCCTTACTGTTTAC
Source organism: Pardalotus punctatus (assembly GCA_013400915.1). NCBI lineage: Eukaryota > Metazoa > Chordata > Aves > Passeriformes > Pardalotidae > Pardalotus > Pardalotus punctatus. The sequence goes on along the minus strand of VZTX01004927.1, from coordinate 406,696 downwards.
TGCTGGCACACGCACCAAATGGATTCAGGCTAAAGATGGGCTTTCCTTGGAATGCATACAACTACCAAGGACCCTTGCTGGTGTCTCTCACCCAGGTGCTGAGCAGATCTGGTGCTCTCTAGCCTGTTGAAGTGGGCAAGAACTGAATCTCGAGGTGGCCAGGTTGTTTATCACTTTGGAAAGGCGTTGGGGCTTGCCTCAGTTACCACCTCTGACTGTATTTTGCCACTGGAAGGTTCTCAGTGGCTTTTCAGAAAGTTTGGTGTCATTTATGAAAGTGTCTCATGAGGCTGGTGCTGCTTGAAACAACATCAGATTTCTCTATCTGCTCTGAGGTTGGTTTCTGTCTGTTTCTGTCAGTCAGAGCCGCTGTGGGTTTGTCTCAGGGGCTCAGAGCTGTGACAAGAGCGGCTCTCTGGATGCTGTGGTCCTTCCATTGACTGAAAACATGGATTTCATTATAATTTTCTGTTCCCCCTTTTCATTTGTTGAACAGAGCAGCACTTCCCTGAGGTGATGCTAGGAGAAGAATTTCTTAGCCTTAGCCTGGACCAGGTTTGCAGTTTAATATCAAGTGACAAGCTCACAGTCTCCTCTGAAGAAAAGGTACAGTAAATTGTATAGCAAGAGTGAATGTAAGAATGCTGGCATGTTTCTAGATTTTACACCAGGAACTGTTACCATGATATGCTCCTTAGGGGCCATTCTCTAGCAGAGATCATGTGGAAAGGAAAATTAAAATAATGTGAATCCTAAAAACACATAAAAATGACCTTCACTTGGTTGTTCTTTGCAAGAAGTTATGACTCTCAGATCCATATCACTCCAAAAGCCCTGGGGCTCAGAACCAACTATTTTCACTCTCTGGAAAACTAGGAAATTCCCATCTGCTGTTGTGTAAAGCACTTAATACCTGCTGTAAAACCTCAAAAAAAGGTGAATTTCATTAGGCCAGGGAGGAATATTGGCTTCTGCTGCATGTTGGATAGAACAACAAAAGGAAGCCTGCAACCAAAAAGAAGGAAGGCAACTTTTTTTTAGCACCTTTAGTATTTTTAATGCAAGAGGGAGAAAAAGGCACTGGTTGACAGTTTTGTGATTGAAATGTTCAGTGCATCTGGTGTAGTCTGGAGTCCTGGGGAGGAGGGTGACCAGTGGTTACGGTGCCTGCTGAACTCCAGCCCTATTCTCTGGTGTGAGCTTCTGGTATGGCCTGCTGCAGGTTTCTGGGGACAGGCGTGTGCCTCCAGCCCTTCAGCTTGTCACTGCGGGGAGATTGTAAAGTCACACCACCGGTAAGGCTGGAAAAGACATTGAGTCCAACCCCTAACCCAGCACTGCCAGGGTCACCACTAAACCATGTCCCTAAACGTAAATGGTCGTGGGAGGCTACAGGAGAGCTTGAGGATTGTGTGGTTTGTGACTTCAGGGCTCTTTGGGTGGGATGAGGCTGGCCCTGGGTATGGCTGTGCTGCACATCCTCGTGTGTGCTCTCCTCCTGCCCAGCCCCTCTGGGCTGCAGACACGCAGGTGCTTGTGCCCACAGGGACTGTAAAAGTTGCCAGAAATCCTGCTGCACGTGAGGAGCGGACGCAGGGATGCTCCTGCTGATCCTGAGCCAGCAAACCTGGAGGCTTCGGGCACGCGTTTCCGCAGGCATGGGGCTGGCTGGGGCAGGGCCAGGAAGGGAAACAGCAAACGGCAGAACTCACGGCAGAACTCACGGCAGAATTGCTTGGCCCGAGCCAAGCAGCCTGCAAAGGGAAGTGCAAGTTTAGTAACCAATTTTTTCCAGTCCTGTGCAGCATTGTTCAAAAGCTTTTATTGGCCTTGCGCCCAGGGGAATCAAAATGCTCCTTCCCTCATCTGAGCTTTACACAATCAAACACAGTATTTCTTTAGCTGATTGTAAAAGAAGTTGCAAAAGAAAAGATTGTTGAGAAGGCAAGGCAGTGGAAGGAAATGTAAGCATAAGCTGCCCGTTCAAAACAAGAGATCTGAATAACAGGAGAGAGGCAGAAAATGGGAATGGAACATAAACATGAAATGTGCTGGAGTTCAAAGAAGTGCTGGAAATCGAGGACAGACTTGTAGGCTGCTGTTTTGTGTTAACTTCATGGCAGACAAGTCATTTTCCTCACTTTTATTCTTCCTATCTGTTAATGTTTGAAGTATATATTATAAAAAATTATATAAAAATATATACGTGTGTGTGTGTATAGCCGTTTATACATACACATGTATATCTGTGTGTATGCATGTGCAAAATACTTCAGAAATCTGGGAGCTGAATTGTCACAGCCAGATTTCACAAGAAGTTTTCTCATTCCTGTTTTTACTGTGTCTCATACATGTACTGTACACTGTGAGCCAGAGCCTTGCCATCCCTGGATCACTGGGAGCTGTTAGAGCTGAGTCCTGCCACGGTCAGGGAGGGAGAATCGCCTTTGTAATACCTCAGGAACTTGTGTCTTCTCCCCTTCCTCTGCCACCCCCCAGATAATACCAATTGGCCTAATAAAATCACCAATTTTGGCTTACTTACACCCCTAGGCCGTCAGGACTACAAAAATTCTGTGCTAGCACAGAAATCTATTTTAATTGTAAAATGGTGACAGCATTTCCTCTTCACTCAAAGATTCTCCTCCTTTCTCTTCTCTCCCCCTTGCTGTACCAGCCTCTGCAGTTACACAGGCCCTTTCAGAATAGGGCAGAGGTTTGTTGTCCCTGCTTGCTGTTTTTGCTATAGCTGAGTACAGTACTTGGAAGACAGTTTTATTAATGTTTTCTGTACCTGACCTAATTGGCTCTTTTTTTTGTTTACAAGCTAAAAAAACAAACAAAAAAAAATTTGTTATTTACTAAAGATATATGAAATGGTGAGACTTGAGAAAGGTCTCCTGCCAACTCAAAACAGTGGCTAAAGAAATTTTTAAAGGGTTGGGATTTCTGGGTTGGGGATTTTACACAGAGTCTGGTGACTGACTTATTGTCTCATTCTACTGACATGCAGCAGAAGCTGATGCAAGATTTGGTCCTCACTCTTGGGAGTCTCTAACAGCTGGATTTTTGGCTGGAGAGACTGGGAAAACATCTGGGCTTGCTCTTTCCTTAGGCAGTGTGCAGAGAGGGGATATTCCAGGCTTTTACCCTTCTGCTCCACAGAGTGGGAAATTTGCTTCTCCCCAGCTCAGGACCGGTCCTGCTGCCAGGCAGGAGCCAGCTGCTCCCTCAGCCTGTGCCTTGGCTCTAAATCAGCGTGGGCCACTGCTGTGGTCCATCCCACCCTGGCAGCAGGTCCTGCACGGCCGGAGGATCCCGGGGGAGCGGCAGCAGCTGCTCGGGGTCTGCAGCGGGCACGGCGTGGGGAGGGAGGGCACGGCAGGAGTGGAAACAGATGTGGCCTTTAAATAGAGATATTGCTGGTTTGGATTAAAGCTTTTTTCCCCCTTCTCATGAAATCAGGACTCGGAGCCAACGGAAGGTGCCAGAATCTGAATTTAAAAAAAAAAAAAGTAGTTATTTTTAGAGTAGGCACAGCAGGGAAGCATCAGTGCTTGCCTAACTCAGGAGTGGACTCCAGCATAGAGGAAGCAGCTTATTCCTAGTGCACATTTGCCTTCCCTTCCTTTAGAGTTGTTCACTGTCCTTCTGACCTGTAGCTGGGTCTGTCCCAGCCCTGGGATCTGTTCTGCAGCTCAGCCTTTGTGCAGAAGAGGTTAATGAAAAGCCTGTTTGTTGGCTAAACATTTGCTTTATCCTCCTTCCGCGCTTATTTGCAATTAAACAAAAATCTCATAACAACCCAGTTTCTACTTTAAAGGCCTCATAGCCACAGTTAAAATGTTTGTTTGCTTATTTATTTTAATTTTAAAATACTTAAAGGCTCTGCAGTAGTTATTCTCCTCAGCCTTTGCTGCGGTTTGATTACACCGCTCCCTGTTGTGTTGCTTAAATCCTCATTGCAGTGTCCTGAATTCCAAACAGTTCAGCAGGAGCTTTGTTGGCACAGGAAATGAGGCTGGTGCTTTACTGCATTTAAAAAATATATAGTTTAGCCTAAGAGTAAGAAACCCCTTTCTGCTCTGCCTCTCCTTCATGGCAGGATGTGCCTGCCAAGGCCTCCTGCAAATACATTTACCAGCAACAGCTGGGCAATGAAAGATGGTGCCCTCATTTTTTGGTTGATTTTGTCAAATTGGTGACCTTGGACCAAACAAAATGCTTTCTTGGCAAGTGATGGGAGGGATGGAAAGAAAGAAATAATTATCTGTGCAAATTGGCCTCACCATTTGGTGACCCCAGAAGGAAGCTGAAACCGAGGGCGCTTGCCCGGCATGCTGGAGGGAAAGGCCAGGGATGCTTTTTGGGGGAAGCACGGGACAGACAGGGTCTCTGCTCAGCCCCCCGAGTAGCTGGGCAGTGAGAGAGCCTGGGGAATGCTCCCTGTAGATGTGAGTTACGCATCGTGGCTAAAGAAACTCTCTGTGGGGAAACTCCACTGTGGTGATCCAGATCCTGCTGTGCAGCATCTGAGACTGCACCAGCCCCTCTTTCTGCCTTGCTGGGTGTTTCAGGAAGCTTTTCCCACTCCTGGTGACATTTTTAGGCCTTTCTTTTGCGAGTGAGGCTCACAGTTACATAAGCACATGCATATTCATCCAGGAGCCCACATAGGACGCTTCTCCCGCGCCTGTGCGTCGGGAGGGCTCTGCCCATGGGCTGTTTGGGAGCACTTCGTCACGGACTCCAGCTCTGGATGCTTATCTCAACCAGCTGGATCTGGAAGTGAAACTGGATTTTGGTTCAGACCAGAAGCCCAGTGTGCCCTTGTTTCCCAGCTGGAGTGTCTCAGTATTTTTAGCAGTGAAATGCACGCAGTGGCTGCAGGCAGGGCTTGTCCTGTGTATGGGGAGAACTTGTCCTTAGGACTTCTTGGGTTTTGGGGGCTGCTGGAACTGGTGCAGTGGTTAAATATGAGCATAGTGACTCTGTGGCCAGGCTCCTGGAGGAGGGAGATCTCTGTTATCAGGAGTAATTGTTGTGGCTGATTTCATGAATAATGTCCAGTGCAAATGTCAGCAGGCTCATTAAGTTTCCTGGCTGCCTTCCAGTCCTCATGTCCAAGAGGTATATGATTGTTCTGGACATGCACTTAGCTCTGGGAGTGATACAGCACATCTAGATGTGAAGTTGCTTGTTAACATGCATGGTCAGCTCGGCTCTTTGCCACAGTGCTGCCTGTGCTCTGTGCAGTCACGACTTTTCCATCTGTTCAGCAGAGATCTTGCACCCCCTTCCTTCGATGCTCTAAGATCACCATGCTGCTGATTTTGGGTGGGTGACTGTGCAAGGCAGTTCTGTCTTCCCCATTCAATTGTCCTTTATCTGTGCAGGTCTTTGAAGCAGTTATCTCCTGGATAAATTATGAGAAGGAATCCCGCTTAGAGCACATGGCTAAACTGATGGAGCATGTTCGCCTGCCCCTTTTGCCCAGAGATTACCTGGTACAGGTTAGTCTGCAAATAAGTCATTAATACTTGCTCTTAAGCTGCTGGTTGCTCCTTAATCAGTGGCTTTGCTGTTTGTGTCTGAGATGGGTAACTTGGTCTGTTGCTGCATCTGTAAACAAAAGAATAAAAGCAAAAACTGAGTGGACTCTGCAATCCATGTGTGCTTCATAAACCTTCCTGTAAATGAGATCTGTGCTCTGCCAGTCAATGCTGAGAGCAGAGCTCCTGCCCCTCCAGGGGAAGCACTGAGAACTTAGTATCTTGTGGTTTTTCACTCTGAAAATTCCAAGGTGGTATTATTACAAGCTTGTGCAGCCTTTTTCTCTCATGCACAGGTAAAACATCATAATGGAAACACATCGTGTGTGGTAATTTTGGCTTAAGATGTGTACTGTGCATACATATGGGTCTGTGTAACTGGCAGGGGAGTCGCTCTCTGACTCAGTCTGACTTGCAGATTGTTCTTCATAAATTAATTCCTGGGATCTGGGCCTAGATAATGAGCTGAGAATTCCCAAAGAAGGGGTTGGCATATGGGCTCTTTGACTACTATGCTTTTATCATGTGTCTAAAAAAATCAATGCAATTGGTATAAAATTGGTATTCACAAGAAGAACCCGTCACCATTTTCTTTTCCTTTCATCTGTATCTTCTGATGGAATAAAAGATATTGCCTCTCCTTAAAAATTCTGGCCCAGATAAAAGAAATCGCTTATTTTGTATCCAGACTCCTGGTGAATTCTCCTCTGCTGAATCAAATGTTTTGCAGAGGGTGATAAAACACTCACTTCTTGTGAGTGATCTTGGAAAAAAGTGAGAAAAGCTTGGATGTTACTGCATGTGTTTCTTTGGGAAGAGCTGCAAGTCTGTGTTTGTCTCCTACAATTTTTTTTTTTTGGTAATGTTGGTACTTTGGAAAGGAAATCCCAGGTTATATGTTCTTTCCACAAAGCTCCTTGTGACCCTGTGCCAGTTTAAATGATCTTTGTTGTGTGTGCATGTTCTCAGACAGTCGAAGAAGAAGCTTTAATCAAGAATAACAACACCTGTAAAGATTTCCTTATTGAGGCCATGAAATACCATTTGCTTCCTCTGGATCAAAGGCAACTGATAAAGAATCCCAGGACAAAGCCAAGGACTCCCGTTAGCTTGCCAAAGGTAAGCTGAGCTCGTCACTTCGTGTCACCTCACCCCTGCTCCTGGTGGCGTTTTCAGCCTTTGACAGAAGCTCCAGAACTTGCCGTGTTACTTTTTACTAACTCCACGATGGTGCTTTGCAGTGTTTTACTCCCTCTTCTGGCACTGCCTGTGCCCAGCAAGGACACGTAATTAACTTGGATAAACTTAGATAAACCCTTAGGGGAAGGAGTATCTCTGCTCTTCACGCATTTTGCCAGCCACAAGTGGTTTTGTGGCTCTCTGACCCGTGCAGTGGCGACTGCAGTGCCGGCAGGGCTGGCTGGGGTTGCCGCTGGCTGGGGTTGCTGCTGGCTGGTGGCAGTGTCGTGGAGCCCTGCTGAGGAGGGTCACAGTAGGTGTTTTTCGTTTCCTGTACCCACAATCAGGAGTCAGGAAAGCCGGAAACAACAGCACCCAGCCCCGTGGGCAGGAAGTCTGAAGCGAATTTCAATAGACTCAAAGAAGCAACTGAATAAATAATCCTTGCTGCTCCCCACGCTTATCCTGCAGGCGTGTGATGCTCCGGCCACCACTTCATTAGTGAAAAGAGAAATTTCCACAGAAACTATATTCCCTGTGCCCCAGAGATAAACAAAGTTTGGCACAATGTCTCTTAGCAGATTGTCACTGGAGTTGTTAGTCAGCATTTGGAGATTCTCAGACATCAGAACCACAGTGTGTTATTTTTCCAAGCACAAATGATAACGAGGTTGCTTTGTGGGGTGGTGTATGAGATCTGTGCTGTTTCTGATGTTTGGATACTGGACTGTCCACTGAGAAATCGTGGTTTTGCAGCCTGTGGCAGCGTGTGTCAGTGTCCTTTCTGCCTGCTGTTGCTGAGATGAAGTTGGTAGAACGTAGCTTTGGGGGTATCATGAAGGGCTGACATGGCCTTTGTTCAAGAACTAAAGTAGTTAAGGATAAAAGGAACAGCAAATCAGTGAGTTCAGAGGTTCCCAACATCTTTTATAGCATGACCCATGAGTACAAACCCAAATCTTCTGCAGGTCTCTCCTCCCTTCTTTTGAACTGTGAAGAAAGGGAAGAAGGTGATGATCTTTCAGCAATCCTGTTACTGAGAAACTTTCATCTGGCCTGTTGGTCCTTCTGATGAGGGATTATTGTCTGCTGTGAAATCCCTTAAGTCTGTAATCGTGTGAAGCCCTGCAGCTTGCTGTGGGAGACTGTTACACAACTAGTAGTCAGGCTGTTAATTTAGACTCAATTTGGTATCTAATATCACGTTCTCATCTTTGTGGATCAAACAGGCCACTATTTCCATGCTCTTCAAATTCGTTACATTGCTGTCTAGCACTCTACTTTTAAAGCAGCTCTGCCTTGGAGTTGAGTTTGCTACCTGAGTGACCTCGAGTGGCGATCTCATCCCCTCAGCTGCTCCCTGCTGCCTTGCAGAGGCTAAAGTCAGTTTTCCTTCTACTCTTTATCTATATTTGAGGCCCCATTATTTTGTTTCTAGCTCCTTGACCTCATAAAAATCAGATTGTTTTGGGTAATGTTTGTCCCACTGATTTGCTGTGATAAGGGGAGCAGATCCTCCCTCTGGGTGGCCGTGGAGGGTTGAATGAAATGTGTGCTGAGCAGTGCAGGTCCAGCTGCTCGTCAGTGCAGGTTTTTGGGGGGCTGGCTGCCTGTGCAGGGGCTGGTTTGCAGTGCCCCCCTGGGGCTCAGAGCGATGGGCACCCTCGAGTGCAGAGCTGCAGGCTCCTGGCCCCCGTGGCCAGGGGGAGTTTGTCTTCTGGCAGCAGATGGGGCAGGTTTGGGAAGGACCACCCTGCATGCTGCCCAGGGCTTCTGGTCCTCTCGCTTTCCCACCGGTGTCCACCGTTTGCTCTTGCTGGGAGCGGAGTCTGGGGCTGGATGAACCCTTAGCCTGACCCAGCAGAGATTGCCCCTGATCACCTTCACATTGCTCTTCCCTCCCTGTAAGGATCTTAGGGTGTCATTCCTGCACTTGCTTCAGTGCCTGTGGCCGCCAAAAGCCGTAATGAAGCTGACAAATCACATCCTTCAGCAGCCCAGACCCCCCCAGTCACGACAGTTGTGGTGATTTCCCTGAGTGTCGCCTTCCCCACAGGTGGCACCGCAGCTGTCACGTTTTATTTGCTAAGTGGCATTGATTATTTTTAGCACCACCATGGAGATAATGACTAAACAGTGAGCCACCGGTGGAAATTATGCTGGAATCTTCTTCACTTAAAAATACTTTCGCAGTGAGTCTTGTGTATGCCACAGTGCCAAAAGGTTTTGTATTTCAAGGGGAAATTGGGCAAGTTGCCCACCTTGGACACAGTGAGGAAGGGTAAGTGGGGTGGCCATATTTAGCATGCGTTAAATTGGAGATAAATTTTTTGCCCTTGAAATATAATTGCCCGAAATAAGTGTCCTTGCAGAGGCTTCTAGCTGGCCTGCAGCACGTGTTTTGGCAGCTGCACTTGACCAGGTGGTGGTGATGGTTTCTCTGCAGAGAGCAGCTGCCCAGGGTCATGTCTGAGGTTTTCTAGCTCTTCTCTTCCCTCTGCAGGTGATGATTGTGGTGGGTGGGCAAGCGCCCAAAGCCATTCGCAGTGTGGAGTGCTATGATTTTGAGGAGGAGCGCTGGGATCAGGTGGCTGAACTTCCCTCACGGAGATGCAGAGCAGGTAACAGCAACTTTTGCTGCAACCTTCTTTGTTTTCCTAATGGATGGTTGTCCTCAGTGATCCCTTCAGCCTTCCTCTGCACCTCTGGCTTCAAGCAGCTCTTTTTTTGCCATTCCTTCCTCTTTTCCTACAGACATCTTTCCCTTCTCATTCAGGTGGATGTCCTGCTCTCTTGTGGGGTTGCTCCTGTCTATGTGCCCTCTGTAGCCACTGTCTCCTGCCCATCATCTCTCTCTCCTGGCTCTTCCTCCATCAGTGTTTCCCCTCCTTCTCCTCCCCTTGCTGTCTTGGCAGCCCACAGGGGCCCAGCTTTTCTTGCTGGTTTCCTAGTCAAAATCAAAGGAGCTGAGTCAGTGCCTCTCAGTGCCGAGGAGTGGGTGATGGAGAGCAGATCTTTAAGCTGGGAGTGTTCCTCTGAGAATATCTGACAGGGCTGTGAATGTGGCTCACCATTTGGTGCTCCCTCTGGCTCACAGAATTACTCACTCAGGTGTGAACTCCATCTGTGCCTTATGCTGCGTGTTTTTGTGTGCATTTCACCTCCCATATGACACGTATGTTTTATCATGCTTGACTTCAACACTCCTAACCTGCAGAAAACACCAAAGCCATGCTCACACTCTGCTCTTCCCGGCTGCCTTTCACACCTTGGCAGGCGAGCCGGATCTGCCTAGAGAGATCCTCCCAAACTGTTGGCAAAACTGCCGTACAGCCCTCTCCTCTTTGCTCAGGTGTGGTGTTCATGGCTGGCAATGTTTATGCTGTCGGGGGCTTCAACGGGTCGCTGCGGGTGCGCACGGTGGACGTGTACGATGGCGTGAAGGACCAGTGGACGTCCATCGCCAGCATGCAGGAGAGGCGCAGCACGCTGGGCGCCGCCGTGCTCAACGACCTCCTCTACGCTGTGGGCGGCTTCGATGGAAGCACTGGTAGGTGACCCAGCGAAATCCAGGCAGTGCCTGACCTGAAAAAAGGGTTTTTGGAGGCCCTGCGGAGATTGCAGGGGTTTAGAGAGGTTGCTGTAGCCTTTGGTTGGGGTTCTGCAGAGAAAGAGTCGGAAATGGGGTTTGGTGCGTGTTCTAACTACCCACGTGCATGTTCTGACCCGTCAGTAATTGCAGAGAATCTCACCCTTGTTATTTTCTTTAGTGATACAATTCTTTCAGCCTCATTCTCTGTATGGTTGTGCTTTTTCTGGGCTGAAAAGGGATTTTTCCTTGTTTCAGTTAAATTTTTCATAGCAACATGAATAAAATACTAGCAAGGCATCTTACAGGGCGTGAGTGCCTGGGATTTGTCTTGGCATAGCTGCATGTTTGGATTCACACCTCTGCCTCTGCTGTAAGGCTTTGCCACTTGGTTAAGCCCTGAACTAACTATTGCAGCAGGGTCTGGGGGAATTTTTAAATGTTTGCATGGACATTTTGTAATGCTTGAAAGGACATGGGGCATTTGGGCTTGGAATTTGGACTCTGCTCACCTTGGTGTCCTCAGCACATCAGAGGCAGCAGTCCCAGGGCAGGGGTGATGAGGTAACAGTTTTTCCAGCTGCTGAAGAAGTGGCATTGACATGCTGGTCCCAGCCTGAAAGGCAAGGGATTAGGAAATGGGATTGCAGGAGCGTGGTGGGAATTACGGGCTTGGGAGGAGGTGGAAGGCAGATGAAAGTGCAACACCAATCTTTTTTTCTTCTCTTTTTTTTTAATTAGAAAACCTGTGTATCCCCTTTTTAACTAGGTCTGGCATCAGTTGAGGCCTATAGCTATAAAACCAATGAGTGGTTTTTTGTGGCTCCCATGAACACAAGAAGAAGCAGTGTTGGAGTTGGAGTTGTGGAGGGTAAGAAAATCAGCAGCCATTTTTGCCAAGCAAATGTTACTGTGCCCAACAGAAGCCTGAATTGTTAAGTGCAGTAGGAGGGAATGGCAAGAACTGTTCCCAAGACCAGCTGGGAAAGATTAATTTTATATGATGTAATTGCTGCAATTTTTTCCATTCTCCTCCTTATCTTGGTGAAAAATCATGTGTAGCTTTCCAAGAGCCTCAATCTGTATCAGACCAGCCCATGCCTCCTGTGAATGCAATTAGGTGTGTGCAGGTTTCTTTGAATCCTTATTCTTCCTGGGCTGCCTGTGGCTGGTGAAAGCCAGCGCTGCTGTGCTGTGGATGCTGCTGCTGCCGGCAGACGCTGTGTGGATGGAATACCCAGCACAGAAAATCTGCTCAGACTGAGAAACAGGAACAGAGTTCATCCCACAGCCCCAAGCTGGTGGTTTGGCAGGAATACTAAAACCTGTGTTTATTGACATCAGGCCCAGCACGCTCTGCTGTGGTTCCTAAATGAGCAGGGGCTGACGATAGCAAGGGCTGGAGCTGCAGCAGCTTGGAGCGAGGTGGGAGCCCTGGGATGATGGGGGCAGCTGCTGGCACCTCTGTGTCAGCACCAAACGTGAGGCAGCTGGAACTGAGCAGCTTGGTTTGGAGTGAGGAGAATGAAAAGTTTAAGTAGGAACCATTTCTTCTTTTACGAAATCTGTTCTGAAGCAAGTGAAAGGCTTTATTTGAATTTGTCTTTAGTGTGGCGTAGAATTTTCCAATTAGTCCAGTGCAGAGCAGCTTTGGCATAAGCCTTGTTATAAACCATATAAACCATGCTTTACAGTGCTTTAGTTTGACCTGTTTGAGTGGGAAATACATGGAATATGTTAATGTACGTGAAATGTGTTTATTTTAGAAGAGGAAGGGAGATAAAGTTAGAATGAACAGTTTTCATGTTTAAGAAGTGCCTTGTTCAAAATTGGCCCATGCTTGGGAAGTGCTGGGCTGCTCTCAGTCACTGGAATTTGCTCAGGTGGCTTGAATGCGGAATAAACATTAAATATAGACCTGAGAGATGCATTTCTATGGGCAGATTTTCTACTGGAGACTCATGAAATCCTTTTCCTTTGCTTTGTTTGAAAGCACAAATAAGTGCTGCATATGTTGGAGTCCATGATAAAAATAATGAGGGCATGTGATGGGCCCAAGAGCTGATCACACTGGTGTAGGGAACAAGCTGCAGCCTGCAGTGAATCCACAGGGTTCATCTGAATGTGACAAAAATTGATCTGATGTCTGTGAATACTGAAAATACCTAATAATCGATGCCAGCCAGGGGAATTGATCTTGTCTTGCTTGGACTGGCACTCTTGCCTGATTCATTGACAAATACCAGGCAGGACCAACAGCGCAAATAAGAGTTTGAAATGTTCACAGAGACAGGAAGATGCAGAAGGAGGCCATGAGTGGGCCTGAGGGAGAAAGAAAAGAGTCAGCCTGTTCTTGCATCCTTGCAAACATCCAAAACAGGAGGATGCAAAAGCCTAAGGCTGAAGATAACTGCTGGTGGGAGTCTTGTGCATGCAAAGAATTGCACAGCTCATTCATGGCCAGGCTCTGCTGTTATGGATTGAGAATTGATATTATTTCTGGGTTTTGTACAACCATTTAGGTTAGAATTTTTCTATGTATTTGTTGAGCTTTATTAGTTGTTGTTTATGGTAGCACCTAGGAGACCTGGGCTTGAACCAGAATCTTGTGCTGGCTGCTTTAGTAAGAAGAATCCCTCTCTGCCCTGAGAGTTTACTGTCTAAATGCAAAACAAGCTGATAGATGATACAGGGAGACAAGGATCAGTCAGGCCTGGGAACAGAGGACACGGTAGAGCCTCAGCCTTGTTTCATGTGTGATGCAGTCCCATGATGTCTGACTGCTTCTCTGGTCTCAGTGGGTGTGTGTTAATCAGCTTTCACTGAGTTGAGGTGGGGAGGGTCGGATACCCCAGGAGGCCATCAGGGCACAGGGATCTCCTGTGCTGTCAGCGCTGGGCACGAGGGACCAGGCTGGCCTCAAGTTCTTCAAAATCAGGTCTAGGTTTCCTTGCAGGTATTCTATTATTGTAAGAGACTATTTTGTATTTATTGCTCATGTGATGCTGTAATTAATGTGCAGTGTTGGCCTTTGACAGCTCACCTGAACGGAGTGGGGAACCCTCCATCAGCAGAACGCGCTTTGATATTCCCTCTTCTCCTGGACCAACAAATAATTTGGAAAACCCTCTGGGCTGTTGGCTTCTGATTAATCTGCTGTGCTGTATCCCTGTGTTAGCTGGCAGATTTAACAGCTTTACAAACAGCCTCACCTGTCTGTGTGTCCCCTCCAGATCCCTTCCCATGGCTTTTCCCCAGCCATCCCAGCAGGTTTGGGCGAGTCCCCCAGAGCCTCCCTCGGGCAGGATCCCCCCTCCCCAGGCTGTGCCTGTGTTTCAGCCGTGCCTGTGTGTGTTCCAGGGAAGCTCTACGCCGTGGGGGGCTATGATGGAGCGTCGCGGCAGTGCCTTAGCACGGTGGAGCAGTACAACCCCGCCACCAACGAGTGGACCTACGTGGCCGACATGAGCACGCGGCGCAGCGGGGCAGGTACGGCCTCCCGGGGTGCTCAGGGTGGGCAGCACCGCCTGCTCTGCTCAGGACAGGCAGGGAAAGTGGGATTCTGCATCGCTGGGCTCGCAAGTGCAACCTGCTATTTGCCCCCCTCTTCCCACAAGGGGTAAAAATGTAATTGCTTGGGAGCTCTCAGCAGCTCTGGTGACTTTGAGGAAATCTGCCAAATTGAGATTAATTTCTGGATTAGTGAAATAGTGGTTGGTGTCTCTGAGTAGCCCTGCTAACAGATATGTCTCACTTGTAAGCAAAGAGTTCTCTTTCCAAATCACCAGCTGCAGACACAGCTGAACACAGGAAAGCCAAGCTGCACCTCCCTCTGCCTTGTCATTGGGGGGTTTCAGAGGGATTTTAATTTTGGATCTTCCTGCAAACATCCAGTGGGTGCTTTGCAACACAAACCACGTCTGCACCTTGGGTGATGTGCGAGATAAAAAAATTAATCTCAGATAGGCCCTGTTAAGCTAGTTCTTAGTTTATTTTTTGTTGGCAAGAGCTGGTGATCTGGAGGATTAGAGGAAAGGAACTGTTGTAAAAGGATTAGATTTTAGTCTTGATGGTTTCTAATTTCCTGCATGATCTTAGGCCAGACTTGTCTTCTCTGTACCTGTTCCTCTCTGAAAGGGATAAGAACTCTTATCCATTGCATTTAAAATCATCTTCAGGTGAATGGGAATTTGTCACTGTCGGTCCTATTGCTCAGTGTGTGCTTTGGGTCCTCCCTGATGTTAAATTGTGCTGTTTCCCACAGGCAGCCAAGCCTGGGGGCTGCTCTTTGGGGCTGAGATGACCCCACAGGTTAAGCTGTGGTGGGAGTTTCCTTTTGAGCTGGGCAGTTTGAGAGGCTGCTCTCTACACCCCATCTTCCCTCGCTCCAGTGCCTTTTCTGTAGCTCCAGGTGAGGCAGATATGGACACACTGTTGGTTTGAGTTCTGTTGAAGCAGTTTGTAGTACCTAGCCCAGTGCAGCCTTCGAGGAGGGCAGAATGAGTATGTCCTATTGTTGGCAGTGTGGGGAACAGCAAGAAGTTTGTGCCTGTAGTGAGATGGATTTCAGTGAGATGGATTTCAGTGAGTTGTCTTTGTTGGAAACCCTCTGCTCTGAGTGCTGCTTTACAAGTGTTTCTCCACACAGCAAGTCCTTTGTTAGAAAGCTCCTACTCGCCTGCCAAATCGCTTTGCAGTTTTCTGTTCCCCACCTGAAAGCTGAGCTCCTCAGGCTCTGCTTGTCCCCCAGATGCCACTCCAGCAGTCACTGGGAGGGCACTGCCCAGTGCCACTGGCCACCAGCGGAGCTGCAGCACGATCTGCTGTACAGCTCCAGAAATGACACCGCGCTCGGCACTGCCGTCCCCGTGCTGACATCTAGTGGGGGTGAGGACAGGTGTCCCCAAGTCCCTGGGGCCACCCTAATCCAGGCAGTGCGGCTGTGGGGATGTGCAGGTGCTGCCCAGGTTTTGTAGAATCGTAGAATTTTTTAGATTGGAAAGGATCTTTAAGGTCATCAAGTCCAACCATTAACCCAGCTCTGCCATGCTCACTGCTAAAACATGTCCCCCACATGTGCCACATCTGCACATTTTTTGAATACTCTGAGGGTTTGCTGGAGCAGCTAGGGGGTTCCCTTCCCATCCTGGCAGGGATGTTCTCTCCCCGTGTCCCCTGTCTCACTGCATGAGGAGGCAGTTTTATGTGAAAAAGCATGAGAGTGTTTCCAACTCTTTTACTCTCTTTACTTGTTTAAATTAGTTTAGTAATTAATTTATTTCTTAAAAGTATAAAATTTTTGTTACCAGCTGAATATAGCCAAATGCTGAGGCACTGCACACCCAGGCTGCTGGGCTTGGATGCAGTTAAGTGACTTTCCATTTCCCAGAGAACTGGGAGGCACCTGGCACAGCTCAGGAGCCAGGATGCATTCTGCTCTTCCCAAGCCATGCACGTTGGAGTACTTCAGCCAGAGCATTTGGCCCAGTAAGGTGGATATTTCTGGCAGTTAGAGATGAATTGTATGTTTGCCAGAGGTGAGCCATGAATCCCAATGTCCTGTTAGGATTTCAGCACCTCTTGGTACAGTGAGAGATGGCTGGTCAAAACCAAAGCTAGCCAGCAGCAAGCTAAGCCAGTCTGAAGAAGGGAAAGGTGTCAGTGGTAGACCTGTGGCAGTGTGCCTGTCCCCAAATGGGGGTGTTCCTCATGGAGCTGCCGAGCCTGGGTGGTGCCTGTTCTCTGGCTCAGCAGCTGTTCCTGCTCTCTCCTTTCCCAAACAGGAAAGATCCTTGCACAGGGACCAAGCTGAAAACCTGTTGCTGTCAGGCTGGCAGGGCCCCTCTCCTTCCCACATGCTGGATAATGCCATGGTTGAAATGATGTGATTCAGATCTCTTTCTGTTTTACTAACATCCCACCTTGTTAATTTTAATAGAGGCCTTTGAACCTATTAACGAAGATATGTTGCTGGAAGTTTTAACTCTCACGGATTGGTGAACATTTTAATTAATTAATCCACTTAA
This sequence comes from Pardalotus punctatus, assembly GCA_013400915.1. Classification (NCBI taxonomy): domain Eukaryota; kingdom Metazoa; phylum Chordata; class Aves; order Passeriformes; family Pardalotidae; genus Pardalotus; species Pardalotus punctatus. Next base: position 390,350 of record VZTX01004927.1, on the reverse strand, counting down.
TATTAGGCAGAAGTAGCCTTCAGATCCCTGTCATTCCCAGAGATTCAGCCAGGGCCCTTTGAAAATGCCTGAGAAGGTGGCATTGGAGGCACCTTGTCTGTGCCAAGTGCTGCCAAGTTTTGGGGGTGGGAGTGGGAGGAGAGGAACCCAGTGGTAGCTACAAGAACTGGAGCTGTAAGTTGTTGAGGAGAGGAAGGTCATCCAAGGGATAAAGTCATGTGGCACAAAAGCAGCAGGAAAAACAAAAATAAAAGTCTTGAAATGGGGAATCAGGTTAAAAGCAAAGAGTCCCATGGCAGCAAAGATCAGGCAGATGAAAACAAGGTGGGGTGGGAGGCTGAGAGCAAGGCAGTCCAAGGAGATGAAATAAAGGCAGAGGAATGCCATGGGACTAAACTGCTGACCTTGGATAGCCTGACAGCTTCCTAAGAGGGGTCAGGGTCTGCCAGGCATGGCTGTGCAGGCTGCTGTAGTGCCACAGGGCGGGTGGGTGCACGTCCCTGCTGATCTTGATGCACGTGTAGCCCTTGTTTTTGGAGGTGCCTGCAGAGGCCGAGGCCATGGCCAGTAGCAGCAGCAGGGCCGTGCAGCCCCGTCCCCGTGCCGTGGCTGACGCTGGCTCTGCTTGCAGGTGTCGGAGTGCTCAGCGGGCTGCTCTACGCCACCGGCGGCCACGACGGGCCCTTGGTGAGGAAGAGTGTGGAAGTCTACGACCCAGGGACAAACACCTGGAAGCAAGTAGCAGACATGAATATGTGTAGAAGAAATGCAGGTAACCCCGATAAGCCTTTCTGTGGTGTTTGGCTCGGTTGTCTGTGTGTGGTTTTTAATGCAGTTCGTGTGCTCGTGGCGTATGCGATCGGTGTTGTAAGTGATAAAAATGGGAGCTGAGGGATCTGCTTGGGAGTGAATTGGAATGTGGCAGCAGCGTGCTGTGGGGGTGAGTTAGCCCATGTCTCACCATCTGTGCTCTGCTTTGAGGTGTGTGTGCGGTGAATGGTCTCCTCTACGTGGTGGGAGGCGATGATGGTTCCTGCAACTTGGCCTCGGTGGAATACTACAACCCCAGCACAGACAAGTGGACCTTGTTGCCAACCAGCATGAGCACAGGGAGGAGTTATGCAGGTAAACAGGCAGTCATCCATAAACTTGGGGGCTGTGCCTCCTGAAGCTTTAATCTGTCTTTTTTGTATGTTCTATGTTGATTTCAGTAGAAGAAACTTTCACAGAAATGGTAGACACCTCCCTCATTGCTGGCTTTTGGCTTTCAGGATGATTGTAGCCACATGGCAGCACAGGAGCTGCTCCCACACTAACTGTGTCTGTCTGTTCTTACTACAGGTGTGGCTGTGATTCACAAACCCTTGTGACACACGATCAAGCCAATGTGAGGAGCAGAAGTGAAGTGAATCCAGCTAGGTGGTGTTGGGAAGATGACTGACCTCTGACTTGACCCATCTCATTGCTGTTAATGTCTTAGCATGACAAGTGATACGTTGCAAGCATCATCCACTCTGCAGTGGATTGCATAGCCAAGTGAAAATCCCTCTGGGGACATGTTCCATGCTAGACACGAGGTGTTGCTTGTTATCTGTGGTGCAATCAACTGTTCTTCTCGATGGCATGTGTCCTGAGATAAACACTGTGCTTGGACTGCAGGCACGAAATTTCTTGTGTGAAACAAAACTGCTACGTTTGGGCATGTGAGTAAAAACGAACGCTTCTGGATTTCTTCCCTACTGATGCTCCGTGCACATTGTTGGTCAAACTACTTACTCACTGTGCCTGGAGGGTGGACTTTAATAGTGGCAGTGGAAACTTCTGAGTTCCAAGGGAGAAAAACAGCAGAAATGGACTGGAGCAGGGTGGTCTGGCTCGAGCGTGACGCTGTCTCAGTCATACGTTTGTATATGCCACTGGACTGCTGTATGTATCCCTGAAATGCTTGTGGAAATAAACACCATGTGGTTTTTCTACTTGCCATGAATGCTGTGTGCTGTGCGTGACGGGACCTGCTGGGCAGTGCCTTCCCTGGGGCTGAAGTCTCAGCACCTGAGCCACACAAAACTTCCCAGCCCCACCAAACACATGCTGCTCCCACAGGGTTTATTGCTCCTGTGAAACAAATGTTGCTTGAATAGAAAATGTTCCCAGCCCACACGTTTCAGCTGTGCTGAAAGCTTCAGTTCTGGCTCTGTCCAGCATCTCAATGCCATTTCGTAATAGAGCTTTTAGATGTTCAGAAATACCTTATGGTGCCATTAATGTACAGACATTCCATACAGCCAGAACCCTCTGTCACACAAGCAGGGATTAATGGGCCAAGTAAAATACCTGCAGTGTTTTAATGCTTCCAGAGCATGGAGATTAACTAATCACTGTCACTGTAATTGCTATTTTAGTCTTGCCCCTACTGAAATCATTCCTTTATTAGTATGAAGAACTCATAAGATTATTCAAAACAGACAAATCTAGATCCAGCTGTAAGGGACCTGTCTTGCTTATATACCAAATTCTTAAAGTTTTCTGTTTAAGAAGATGTTTGACTTTAAAATACCTTTTTGTTTCTCCCTGTGAGCTCTGACATGCTTTCTGCATACAGAGGTGAGCTCCCAGAAGCTCCCCAGCTAAAGGGAACTAGCAAAGAAAAATATTTACTCTTTTTCTTCTTGTTGGTTTTCTTGTTTTTCCCCTGTAGATCAGCTGAGGCCTTTTGTTGTGGGCAGCTGGCCAATGTTGTTATGCTGGTTTCTGTCTCCATAGATCTGCTCTGTGTGACCTTTGACAGTAGAAAAGAAAAATACTTAAAAATTTATTTCTGAGGGATCTAAGCTACATCCTCTCATGCAGTTTTTGTGGAGGAGTGGGTTGTTTCTGTAGATACGCGGTCTTTGGTGTTTGAGTTGACACAGTCCTTGTAAGATGGGTGCCCGTTCACTGTGGGGGAAGCAGCTGTGCTGTCACCCCCTGCAGCAGGGCTGGCCTTCATGGGGACTCTGAGGGAGCTCCCACTCCTCTTTGGATGTTCTTGCCTTTACAAACAAGGCCAAACTGTGTAAAGAAAAGGCATTATTATTCTTTATGTCTGCCCTTCCATTGTACGTCAGCTCAGAGGTCTTGAAAATAGCAATTGAAAAAAAATTATTCTTTTCCCTAATACCCTTTAAACCTTTTGCTTTGAGTTCTATAATCTGCAGCAAAATGTGCCAAAATAATAGTATGACATGCTGCTCTCCTGTGGTGTAAAAGCCATTGCGGCTGGTAGGAATATTCCCTTGTCTGAAGCTGCCTTTGGATCAGAGTCCTGAGATGCACCTTCATGGTGGCATGAGGAAGGTGATGAGACCTCAGTTTGGACAGACTCAAATTCTCTGGCCCAAACGTAGGTTCCCTTCCATGCAGCCTGGGAATAAGTGATGAAATGGGGCAGACAAAGTGTTTTGGTCCGAGGTAGCATCTCTTGTCAGGACAAGCATTTGGGCACACGTGGCCCTTGTTAGGTCTGGTATAGACAAAAAGCTAAATAAACTACTGTATAAACTACTGTACAGCCCAACTGCAGCTCAACAGTTGGGAACAGTTCCCAGCCGACATTCTTACACCTCTGGCTTCACTGGAGCAAAGGCAAATATTATCCAGAGACTGTGAGTTTATGTGGGCTGGAGATAAGAATTGGTAGGTACTGCTAGAGAGGTGCAAGGTTGCAATTTGCTGTGTTTGTCAGATGTGAAAAATGGCTGTACCTGGAGGTGGGATAATTTTATCCCCTGCTATCCATCTATTCTTAAACCTTCCTTGCTCATAAGGAAAACAGGTTTTTGGTGGTTTTCTGCTCTTGTAAAATGGTATTTCTGCCCAGTGCTGGCCCAGACCTGTGGCTTGCTGGACAGGGCTAGGACTCAGCCCTTGCCAGGGACAAGTGATGCTGTTCCCAGCTGCAGCCAGTTCTCCTCGATGGCAAAGGACATTTTTCTTTCCTTCCTTCTCCAACGTTGCAGTGTTATGCAAGTCAAGTGACCTCGTTTTCCAGCTATGCAATACGAACAACCGTAACATGTGATGAACCAGCTGTACCCCCCACCCCCAAAATGCTTTTGGAATTTGTCCTTGGTGTGTGGTTTCGTGTTTGTATTGTTCATTCTGAGCACCTGAGCCAGATCCTTTACAGATTGCCTTTTTCTAGGACTGAAAACGTAGCATTAGCACTAACAAATTTTACTGTAAATATTTTTATAAGACAATTTTAAATAATTTTTGGATTGCTTTTTATGGTCATCAATGACATTTCTGTTAAATTCAGGATCTAATTTGTGCACTTCAGTGTGGTTTTTGCTGGCTGTGGTGTAGGTGTGACTCTATGTTCTCTGCACAAGAAATGCCATGTTGTAAGAAAGATCTGGGATAGCTCTTGCTTTGGTTCTAATGTTAGAAGGACAGCATTGGGCTCCACATTATGAGATAAATTCAAACCCATTACCTCAGTCACCAGTAGGCTTGTAGATTTTTTGTTATTTTACAATGATTTCAATACCCTGATTTAATTTTCTTGTGCTGTGAGTTTGGTTCCCGGGCAGTTTGGGGGTCAAGCTGTCACTTGGTGGTTCTGTTTCTTGGCTCCTGCATGAAGTGCTTGAACACAGATGTAGTCAGGGCACAACCCTCCAGGCTGCCAAAACCACCCAGATTATTGCAGGAGTTTCAGTAAAATCTTTGCGGACCAAACTTGGGCCTCTTCCTCATGCTGGTCCTTTGTGAATATGAATGCTTTTCCTTCTGTTGTCATCTCTTTTTGGGGTCATCCTGTGCTTGACCCGCTGTGGGTTTCCCAAAGGGGGCTTTGCTCTTGCAGAAATCCCCCCAGGATGTGCCCCCCAGCCCACGAGCATCACGTGTGCTGCACACCCTGCTGGGCTGGCGGAGCAGGGCAGGTTTGCCTCAAGCAATCTGTTGTTTAAACAAGTTTGAATAAAGTCCATCTTTTCCACTGGTGCCTAATAGATAAATTTGGGCTGATTAAAATCAATTTCCAGTTCATTCAGTTTATCCAAACAATGTCTTTTTATGGATGTGCACAACAAGTAATTAGCATAAACACACTTGGCAGCATTTGCATGCCAGCACCATGAAAATTTGATCCTGTTCTCTGGTTTGCATTGTTTGGAGACCAAAATCCTCAATATCCAGCGAGGTGCAATGCCTGCTCATCAAGCCAACGGGATGGTCCAACAGATAAATGCGGTTCATCAAGCTAATGTGATGGTTCAAATGCAGCCTGGTCTTAACCTTTGGGATTCATTATTAATATATTATCAAAGCAGTTGCCCCCTTTGACCACATTGTGCCCACAAATCACTTTCACTCGAGCATAATTTGTTGCTCAAAGCTGCACTGTTTGGGAGTATGCTGGACATTATTGTTTGAATATGGGCCCATTCACCCATTCCCTTTTTTTCATCTGCTCTTATCTTTGTTTATGGGTTTATAAATTATTTTCCTCTACAGTGACAATAAATAAATAAATATTGGTAGTTTTAATTTGTATATTTTATGTATAAAAGACCCTGAAGGGTAATGAATGATTGTGAAATAATTTACCTGGGTGTGAAATTTTTTGGTTTTGTAAACCAGACTTTGTTGGTTCAGTAGCTGACAGTATACTGTAACAAGTTGGTTGACTGTTTAAACTAATTTTTAAATTTTTTTTTTTTTTGCATGAGTGTGGAGGACAAAGGACTTTGCAAAGTAATTCTCTTGACAGCTGTTTTATCCAGCACAACAAATGAGTCAAGAAACATACTTCACTGACTTATTTATATGAAAGAAAATCACACTGTAGTTCCCCATCATTTAATTTGAATAAAAACTGGACTAATGAAACGTTTCTGTCTCTGTTTTGATTTCACTGGCTTCTGACAATGAGGAACGATCTCATCACTGACATGGCTTTATCTGTCCCCTCTTTAATTACAGCAGGGGCCGTGCCTGGGTTTCCTTTGCCCCTGGGGTGGGGCAGTGGCTCTCGCTCCTGCTGATGCTGAGATGTTGCCCAAGCTCGGATGCTGTCCCAGACTCTGCTCCTTTCCAAGGAAAGTTAAAAGCATTTCTCTTGGGGGTGGGAAAGCTCCTGGTTCAGGGCACTGATGGCAGAAACAGAACCTTTTAGTGAATGCAACTGGGAGGAGAGAAAACATGAAAAATGAGAGTTTACCACCAAGGGCTCAATGTTTCTTAACACCATACAGTAACACATTAAACAAGTCTCCCAACTCATTTTGCCTTATCATGTCACTGAGCTCTCTGGTTTTACAGAAATGCTTCTTGTGCCTCCCTCATCTGTTAATACCAATGTACGACATCAAATTTACCACGTGGGATCCTGAAATTTAATTACCTGATGAACAGATAATGAATGACATACTGTGGGTTGCTCTGTGCAGCTGGGGGACTTTGCAATTATTCCTTATTTCATTTCAAAATGACTTTTCTCTTGCACAGTTGGCTCCTTTTTATTAATGTTTAAACTGATAAATCTATAAATCTATGAACCTGCAGCTAAAGAAAAGCCTTGGCAACCCAGGAGAAGAAATCTCACTACCTTGATTTTGCTGCCTGATTTTTTTTCCTCTGCTATTGTTGTTTCTTTTTGCATCTTATATCTTAATCTTTTGGCTTTTTTTCCACCCCACATTTCACCCTTGACAGGGCAGAAACTGCATAGCAGTACCTGCCACCTTGCCTCATTCAGCTCAGAAGGGTAAGTATTTTTGCAGTGAGAAAAGGGGAAGGGAGAGAGGAAGGGGAAAGGAAAGGAAAGGAAAGGAAAGGAAAGGAAAGGAAAGGAAAGGAAAGGAAAGGAAAGGAAAGGAAAGGAAAGGAAAGGAAAGGAAAGGAAAGGAAAGGAAAGGAAAGGAAAATATGGAGAAATCTCACCCAGAGGGGTTGCAAGGTCAGAAAAGCATCTCCTCTCCTTGGTGTTGGGTACCACACATTTTGGAATAAGCCAGGCTGAGATGTGCCTCTCCTACAGCAGAGGTGTTGTATAATTTGGTACCTGAGTCATCCAGGACTGGAATCAAAGTTAAGGCAGGAAGCAACCTCAGCTAAGGAAACTTTGACATCTGATCCAAGATGAATCTGTTCATTTGTAAGCCCAAATGAATAAATAAAGCCAAAGAGGGATTCCCTGCTTCCCTGTGCCCTGAGCTGCAGTGATGGTGTGAGTTTGAGGTGGGACAAGGCTGTGGAAGGTTCAGATGGAAAAATTGCCTCTGCTCTGGCTGGAGTCTTGTTCTTTGGCTGTGCTGAGGGTGCTGTGTGATGGTAGGGAATAATTGCTGTGAAAAATAACAAAACCTGTTGGATACTTTTGAAAAAGCCTCTAGGAGGCAAAGGACCACTACAGTAACATTGTTAAGAACCACCCAGGGTTCCTAAAGCATCCCGCAGTTGCTCGGTGACTAATGATATTGCCTCACAGAATGTTATTCTGCACTGTAAACAAGCACAAAACCACTTAAGTACTCAGTGACACGAAATATTCTAAGAAATTTGCCAAAGTGATTAATGTTAACATTCTTGTTCAGCAAATTGAATGAGATTTAATTGGCACAGCTGCTGAAGCTCAATGCGTTTGATTTGGCCTTGATTTACAAAATATGTTTTCATGAGCCTCCTCCTTTCACTGCAAACCTCCACAGCCTCTGCTAAGCATATTGCTCAGTGAATTACAGGTCTTCAATGTTATATTATTTTCACTCAGTAAAACTTCTAAAAGGGCTCTTTAAAGTATGTATGTCTGTCCAAAAGGATCTGTTCTCTCCTAACCACAAGAGGTTTAAATGTTGTTTTTCAAAGTTTTCCCTGTATTTCTTTACATTATATTCTCTCCACAATATTTTCTCACTTATTATTCTTAAAATCCCCCTTTAGCTCTGGCTTTGGAAAGAGAAAATGCTGCAGGATATGGGGTGCACCATGGTCCAGTCTCAACCCAAGGACAACCAAAGCAAAAGGGGGTTTTAAAAACCTGCAAGAGAAGGGCTTTATTTCTCAAAAATCAGTTGAGTTACAAGTTATGTAAGCTGTTTTTAATAGCTGTATCTTGGACGTAAAACATGCTTCTGTTTTTTGAAGCATATGTGACATTGGGAATAGATTGGCTTAGATAACACAAAATTAAACTGATACCTTTACATTCCTAGTTAAAGGAAAAAAAAAAAAAAAGGTGAGATGCCAGGTGGAAACAAGTTACTTAAAGCAGGAGCATCTGCTTGATGACTTAACCTTAATTGTGATCAGTTGGGTGAAGCAGAGGAATCGGCTCTCTGCTTGTATCCATCCCTCTACTCTTTCCTCAGCCACCATGGGCAGGGGAGTTTGATCCCTGTTTTTTCTTTGCAAGAAATTCTCTGTTCACCCTGTTGGTCCCAAAACTTGTCCCACCAGCTGCAAACAGGGACGGGCTCTTGTAAAAGCTGCTGTGGTGGAAGTCATGGGAAGCGAGGGGGATTCACCAGAGCAGGTCCCAGGGCACATCGCACCCTGGGGCTGCAGGAGAGGCTGTGCTGAGCCTGGGGCTGCAGGAGAGGCTGTGCTGAGCCTAGGGCTGCAGGAGAGGCTGTGCTGAGCCTGGGGCTGCAGGAGAGGCTGTGCTGAGCCTGGGGCTGCAGGAGAGGCTGTGCTGAGCCTGGGGCTGCAGCAGGAGCTGTAGGCACAAAGCAGAGGGAATTCTTAGCCCTGGGCTCCGTGTATCGCATGGGGGCTCCTTTGGATAGAGGGGCTGAGCCACGGGGGCGTTTGGCAGCTGGTGGCATCTGTGCCAGGGCACTGTGAGTTTTGTGTGCTCTCCTCTTGCTTCCTCTCTGTATCCCTGGTGTTTGTGCTGGAAGAAGAAAAAATTCTGGGATTCCTCCCTTAAGTGCAGGGGATGTTTCCCTAGAAGGAGATGTTGCATTGAAGATACAGCACCACAGACTTTCTCTTGGCTTCACCTGGATATCTTCTTGAAAAGTTCAATGTTTAACAAGTTCCTGTGTTTAATGTGTTTGTTAATGGCAAAATATTGCAGCCTGGGGTGCTGACTGAAGGAATGTGGTGCTCCCCACTGCAGTCCTGCTGGCAGGGGGAGGCACTGAGGGCCTGGGTGCAGCTGAGGGGTGCAGGGTCAGGTGGGAGTCCTGGTTTGGCTCCCCCAGGGCTGCCCCAGCGAGGGTGATCCATCAGTGCCAGCAGCCTGAGTTAAAGGAAAGAGCTCCTGAGCAGGACGTGCTCCTGGTGATACACCAAGTGATGCCTCTCTTTCATTCCTCTCCAGGATGTTGTTTATTGTGACTTTTTTTCTTCCTCTCTTTCACCCTTCAGCACTTTCCCTCTGTCCCCTGTGTGCACACAGTGTCAATGACCGCCAGCCAGGCAGCTGGTGTCCCCCATGCTGGTGACAAAGGGGACTCAGGGGGCTGTCCCTGCTCACAAATGTCTCCTCAGCTGTTGCTGTAGCTCAGGAAAAAGTGTCAGTCTAAAGGGTGGTGCAGAGCCAGGCAAGAAGAAAGACCCTGTCTTCACAGAAGAGTGTACTGAGATACAAGAGATTTATCAGGCTGTCATTTGTGAAGGGGGGAGAGGGAAGATAATTCCCCTCTGAGTTGTGAGAAATGCCTCTTACCTGAAGACAAACTAATTTTTTTTTTCTAGGCTGAAGGTGGCATTGAGGTTTAAAAGTTAAAAAAAAAAGTATGTAGGTATTTTAAACTCACTTAGAAAACAGCTGTAAACCCTCATCCCCAAGGACACCTGGATTAGGGTAAAGGAAACTCTGATCTTTTAGTTCTATGTGCAAGAGAAAGACACTTCACACTTTGAAGTGAGGTTCCTCTCAATAAAAATGAAGAGTCGCTCAGCTTCCAGTGTCCTCCTGTGTCTTGGGGAAGTTTTGGTGTCTCTCACAGTGATTTTAACATTGTGACTGTGATCTAAACAATTTCTGTTACACAGCAATTACTTAAATAGAATTAATCCAAAGTAATCCATCTCTGTTTTCTGTGTGTTTAATAGTGTCTGATTGGCATGCTTGATAGTTAATATGGCAAACAGTTATTTCAGAAAAAGGGAATTAGAAAGTCCTAAAAATATATGTTAGAAAATAGTATCAGCTTTCTCCAGCCTCAAGTATCAGATATAAAAGATTCCTTTCTGCCCCAGCAGGTGCTTATCTAGTGATAATTCAGGTTTTGCCAGGTGTGTGGCTGGAGATATTAGACATAATCAGACAGCTTCCCCATGAGATTCTCCATGTGCTTTATTGTAATGCCTCTGTAAATTTTTTCCCCCTTTATCTAGTTAATTCTGCAGTTTCAAATGCATGCAGTAATTTGAGTCAGCGCGGGGTAAATGTCTGTTTTCTCTGGTGCTGGCAGGGTGCAATCATCCCCAGGCTGTGGGAGCAATCACTGCAGCAAAAACTCTTGGAATTAGCGGCAGTGGGAGGGAAGAGGGTGAGGGACCTGATGGGATTTGGCTCGGGATGTGCCGTGCAGAGCACTGGACTCTGGGGGTCAGCACAGCCAAATAAATGAGCGTGAGCCTGGCTAGCAAGAGCCTTTTGTGATTCAGGGTGACTTCCTAAAAACAGTATTTGGGGAAAAAAATATAAATATTTTCTTCTCAAGCAGTGCAGCTTCACCATTCCAGCACCCGTGCTGTATTTTGCATAGAGATTGGGATGAAAAGCGCTGTGACAAATCCTTCCTGCTCTGTTCTTCAGTCTCATCGTGTCTGAGCCCCACATTTGATGGCACGCATTAAAAATAAGCTGCAGACAAGAAGCTGGGGTTTTTAAGGGATATTTTTTTGCAGCCACGTACTTTGTCAGCCCTTTCCTGGTAGGAGGTGCCTGAAGCTGCAGTGAGCAGAGCAACCGCTGGTGTTGGGGAGAGCCCTTGGATTGATCTTGGGGGCAGAACCTGGGCACCCTGGAGTTGTAGTCTTAATTAAGCCTTAATACTGGCTGCCTGTGAGCTCTTAGGGGGGTCATGAAGTGATTTGTGAACTGAGCTGGGTTCAGTTTTGGGCAGCTCACCACCAGAAAGGCATGGAGGGTCTGGAGCATGTCTGGGGAGAAGAGGGGAAGGGTATGGAGCATGTCCAGTAGAACAGGGGAAGGGTCTGGAGCATGTCCAGGGGAGAAGAGGGGAAGGGTCTGGAGCATGTCCAGAAGAACAGGGGAAGGGTCTGGAGCACAGCTTTGGTGAGGAGCAGCTGGGAAAGGGGCTCAGCCTGGAGAAAAGGAGGCTCAGGGGAGATCTCCTCACTCTCCACAGCTCCTGACAGGACAGGTCGGGCTCTGCTCCCAGGGAACAGGGACAGGAGGAGAGGGAACAACCTCAAGTTGTGCCAGGGGAGGTTTAGACTCGATACCAGGGAAAAGACGTTCCAGGCACAGCTGCCCAGGGCAATGGTGGAGTCACTGTCCCTGGAGGGATTTAAAACACGTGCACATGTGGCACTTGGGGACATGGTGTAGTGGTGGCCTTGACAGTGCTGGAGTAATGCTTGGACTTGCTCATCTTGCAGGGCTTTTCCAACCTAAACAATTTCATTATTTACCCCACTTCACAGTCTGATTCTCTGCTAATTCTGATCCCCTCAAGGAATTCAAAGCAGAAATCATCCCTTAATGATGGAGGAAAAAAAGAGGGAGGCTTAGGGTCTCTCTCCAGCTGGGACATGCCAAAGATGCCAGGGAGAAATTTTGGCTTTTTGCCTCCTACATAATGATTGAATCCTGCCAAAGCTGCTGATCCTTAGGTGCAGGTGACGAGGAACGATGAGTGAATGCTGCTCTCCAACAGCTGAGTTCTGGGGTTCAAATCTAATGGAAACAACATTTAAATTTCAAGTCTCAGTGGCATTACCTTTACCCACAAGCTACGCAGCTCTATCACCATCATTTAGTAATTTCTGGAGGTCAGAGAGTATGATTTGTTGAGCAAGTACAGGTGGTTGCAGGGCAAACAATTTCTCTTGGTAGAAATCAGAGCCCCATATTTGTTTCACTCTGCCTCCCACCTCGAGGGCTTTTTTACTCGAAATTCATGAAATAAGGCCCCAGAAGTTATTAGCATCTCCCTTTTCTATCATAACCCAGAAGTGGGCACTGCCTAGGAAGGCACTGATTGCCTGTGCTGTCACTGGCTTGTTGATGAACCAGAAAAGCTTCTATTAGTTTATGGAAATGAGACTTAGACTTACACAAAAGCTTGACACCATGCCATGTTTTTAATTAGTTTTTTTGAAAAGATATGTGAGATGAGACACGCATACGCCACCGGTTCTTAATGTGGCTGTTAAGGAGCAGCTCCTTGGTTCTGCAATCTGTGTCTTTTTGCAGTTATCTCATTTTGTAATTACCATTTAAACAAATCAGACAGATTCCTCTAATTCTGCTCTCCCTACAAAATACTTTTTCAGTTGGCCTGTTTCTTTCAATGAGAGATTGAGTGGATTTGATCACAGGGAAATGTAAAAGCAACAGGTAAAATCAAGATCAGTTATTTGATAACTTGTACTGTTAGTTTTATACTAATTGAGCCCTTTCAATTAAATATTTTTCCTTGACATTTTTAATCTTATGAAACTACAACTGATCCCCCAAATCTTGTGATTTATTGATGGATTAGTAGTGGAACCTGATCTCACTGTGGCTTCTTGAGGGAATCATTAACATTTTGAAGACTTTTTTTCTTCTGTGTCAGGAAGCAGCTTCGCATAGGCAACTAAATGCAGAAAAAAAGTAACCTGCTCCATTGTCTGATCATTTTAAAATACTCCCTAAACAGTCCCGTTTCAGATTTTGACAGATTAACAGATGACAGTTTGTTTTCATCACCTTTGGTAAATCCAGCTTTAATTAACTGACATTTTAATGGTTCCTAAGTGGTCATAGGCTTCAGTATAACTGAATTTAATTTAATTTGTTGGGCATGATTCTGCACTGGGGAAGTCCATGGCCAAGTGTGTGTTCTCATCCCTGCTGCAGCAGTGCCAGCCCCCAGTCCATCACTCACGAAGGTCATTAAGAGCTGGTCCAGAGCCCAGCTAAAAGCTGGGTAGGGATAGCAGGAGGCTTCACAAACTGCGTGACTGCAAATTTGGAAATAACTGGGAAGTCAGGATCATTTATTTATTTATTTCAAAGAAAAGACACATTCCCTGAAGGAGTCATGCCTGGTGGTACAGGATGTCACCTGGAGGTGTCCTTGCTGTGGAGCTGAAGATCTGTAAGAACCAGCACAGCTCATTCCTCCCTAACTCAGTTAAACACTGGCCCCAGCAGCCACGAGAAACCCCCAAAAGAACCGAGAAAATGCTGGTTTGTAACACAGCAAATGTCTGAGGGTGGCTTTTGAAAGGGATCCAGAGGAAACCAGCACAACCCAGTGCCAGGACACCTTTGGATTGCCAGACCCATGCTGTGTTGAGGAGACACTGAATTCTGCCTTTTGCAGGATTCAATATTTGAACAATCTTTGTTCTCTAAACCAGATATTATAGGCCTAGAATAATAACCATCTCTCTTTCATCAAATATATTTTCAGTTCAACTTTCCATCCTGTATCTGGGCTCCAATGTTCAGAGAGAGGTTTCACCTGCTCTTCTAGTGCAACTCATATTTGTCCTGTTGAATGAAGCTGTCTGCAGCTTAAAAGTACACAGAGATGTGCAGAGCATAAGCTGTACAAATGTTAGCACTTGAGTTTGAAGGCCTCTATTAAACTGGCCTACCTATATTTGCATGTGTATTTGCTTAATTCCTTTCTTTACCAAATATATTCAGCATGCCAGGGGAATGTTTCTCTGTTTTACCTGCTGGCAGGGCATCTGTATCACTTCCCACCTACAAGTGGTGTTGTATCAATCTCTATTTGTTGCCAAAGATACTGATTTATGAAGAAGCTAAAATACTGTGTTTAGAACACTAAATTTAATTTAGTAATTTAAAAAAAACCCAAAAAACCAAAAAATCTCTGTGCTTGATACCTTAGCTGTTCTGGTCACTGGAACAGGTACACCTGTTTTTATAAGTCATGTACTTGTTCTTCTCAATGGTCGCAGAGCACAGAAATGTTCTGTGGCAGTGATCTGGTTTGATATGTTGTGTTTGTACAGGACCTTTTTGTCTGATGGTGCTCTATGGCAGCTTTTATAAAACTGATACAGCTTGAGATTCTTCATTTTTATAGTTCTCAAAGGACGTGTGGGAGGGTGGGGGAATCTTGTCCAAACCATGCTCTGCAAGCAGGAAGTGCTCAGTGGTTTGAAGATAAAGGGTGTGACACCCCGTTTGACTCAGTCCTAGCTGTAATGAGTGACAATTTGGTGATCTTACCCTGGAAGGGTTGGACTGACTGCACCAGCCCTGCTGCGATGGCTTTGCTGTGTCTGGGTTCATCTCCTGGGTCACATGGAGAGTTTCTCTGAGCTCAGAACCTTGGTGGCTGTTTCCATCCTTCAGCTCCCTCTGTCTGCCTGGTCTCCTGGCCACTCCCAGAGGGGTTTATTTAAAATGGAGTTGGAGCACAGAGGAATTGTGTACAACCTGGCAATGTTGTACATAACACTGTACACACACAGTCCTGGCACTGCCAAGGACTAGGGAATAAACAAAGACAAGTTGCTTCCAGAGCCCTGGCGAACAGGAGGATTAACAAACCCAGCTGCTGGCAGAAGTGTTTCAGCAAGTGAAACTCCTGCCCCAGGGGACAAGAAACCCCTGTGGCAGCAGATCCCGGTTTCTCCAGCCGTGCAGGAAGGAGGATGCTCACTCAGCCATCCTCTGGCAAAGTTCCTGCAGGGTCCATCTCAAGGCTATTCATGATCCTCAGCATGTACTGAAATTACAATTAAATAAGTACTAATATTAATTTAACTGTTATGTGAATATATCAAGGATTTAAAGGAAAAGTTAATTTCTTGATCTTCATGGTGTAATATTGCTTCTGCAAACTCTTCAGCAGAGAATGGGGAACCCTGGCAAGATTCTAAATATTGCTAAATGCTGCCTTTAACCATGTGATGTCTTAGCACAAAAGATGAAATTAATGAATCTGATGATAATGAAGGTAGAACAAGATGAGCATTGCGCCTAGAGGTTAATTATCAAGTAATGCAAGGGAGACCAACTTTATAAGATTAAGGTTTGTGTGATAACATTGTTTGCCTTTATATAAACCAAAATCCAATACTTCATAAAGGAACAACAAATTAAAACTTTCACAAAGCAGGTGGATTTGGTTAGCTGTATTTATTGTTCGGTAAGGCCTGGCATTTCTGCAACCTGAAACACGAGAAAACTTGCTCGAGATCCTTGGGCAAGGCAGGATCTAGCCAAGGCAGGTGAATGGATGGGGTTTGGTGGTGCAGCCCCCGGTCCAGGGTGCCCCAGCAGGGATGGGGAGAGCCCGGGTGGGAGCTGCAGCTCTTGATCAGTAATTATGTGTGAATTTTAGTGAAGCCAGAAAGTGACTGATGATCACACCATGGGGTAAAGAGTTTGAGCGAGAGAGATGGATCTGTGCCTGCTCTTCCTGCTCACTCCACCCACCAAATCACTTTCAAGGCAGATCACCCCAAAAATGTTATCCTTCCCAGCACCAGCCACCCCGGGGAAGGGCAGGGAGGGTGGGGTGAGCGATGCAGGGAATTGTTTTGCCCAGAGGTGGGGACTGCTCACACATGGAGGGAAGACCAGACCTCCATGAAACAGATGAGTACCTAGAAAACATAGGTGGGAAAAAACTGTGGGAGTAGAAAAAATGGGGGGAAAAAGTGAGTAAAACATCTAGAAGTCTGCAAACCTCCAGCTGATAGAAAGAAGGAGAGACACAGAGTTCTGTGAGCTATATACTGGGTTTGAAAGAAGCCAAAAGTAGGGCAGGACTGCAGATGACTGAAAGGAATGAGTTTACAAGAGGAAAACTCAGCAAAAGGGAAGAAATTGAGTTCTTTACCATAAAAGATGGTGGTTCTGGGAGCAGCAGGCTTGGTTTGGGCTCTCCATGGAAAAACCGTGGCTGCGGGAGTGGTACCTCAGCTGTGGGTGAGGCAGAAATCTGCATGCAGTTTCAATTTCTAAAGCTCCCCCTTCAGCTGATTTCACGGTGCTGGAATAAGCATTTAGAGTTTAATAGAAATACAGTTCTGAGGGCTGGGAGTCCTGAGGAGAGATTCCTGGTTTGGAATGAAGTCACTGTTCTTGCAACACCGAGTTAGTCAAGGATTATTTTGGCCATTAAATGAGACTGAAACCATCAGGAGAAGGAGGGTTTTTTCCACCACAAGATGGCATTAGTTTTGCGGAGATGGGCTTGCAAAGGGACCTCAGGCTGGAGACCTGAGTGGATTTAAAATAAAAACAATATTTTTAAATGTGTATCAGACTGGTACGAACCAAGCATTTGTCTCACAAGTGTCTCTTGGGAAACTGTGTTACCTANGTGTATCAGACTGGTACGAACCAACTTTTCTCTTGGGAAACGGTGTTACCTAAAACCTTTTTCTGGGTGCTTAAAATGAAGGTCCCACTGATCAGATTAGTCGGTGCTGCTGCTGACTTGGATCCTATTGGCATGAAAAAAATTTTGCTTGCAAATGCTTTTCTGCTGTTTGTGCACATCAGATGTGAGTGAGTTTATATTTCCCTCACAGGCCTCCTAAAGTCTATCAGTTGTTTGCTGTAAGCTAACAACAATATTTACCCTCATTTAAAACCCATCTAATGTGTTCTAAAGGTCTTTATTGCAGTTTGCTTTATGGAAATCCTCATTTACGTGTTCGATGCTTCACATGTGTAATTTCCAATCCTTTTTCAGGGCTCTGTTTTGACTCTGTGTGGCCTCATAAAGTTTGTTTAAGGTAAAATCCCTCTAAATAGTTGCATTGCCTCATAAATCTCTGAACATCATCAGCTGCTCTAAGATTTATATTAATTTAGATAATTCTGTAGTTATTATTATAAATAGTAATCTACTACTAAACTCAGAATATCTTGGTACTTCTTGGACTTTTCTTTTCAGAGGTGTCAGAATTTTGATTTTTTTTCCCTTTTATGTTAGGAAAGATCTCCAAAATCCTGTTTTGTGCCATAGATCTGTGGTATTTTCTAAAAGGAGGTTCTTTACAACATTCCAGGATGGCCATGTTCCTATAAAAAGAGTGAAAGAAAAATCTCATTCCTTCTTCTATTAATGATTTATATCTCTCTCTTTTTAAAAAAAATTTTGTTTAAAAAGCAACACTTCTCAAAGTGTCACTCTAGACACCATAACTCACGGTGTCACAAGGTTATGACAAGGCATTTGAAGATTTATCAAGTGCCACCACAGGTTCTGCTTTGCCGTGTTTTACAACTTAGAGCTGCCGAAGGCTTATTTCTTTCAAACATGGCGTGTGTGTGTGTGTGTATTGCTTTGACTTTCATAAAACCCTCAAGATTCATGTTTTCTTGTTTTTAGAGACAGTCACAGGCTTTCATGCGTGCTTCTGGTGGACAGTGAATTCTCTTGTTGCCCTTCCACCGCAAGCCCTGTCCAGATCAGCGCCGCGTCTCCATTCAGCCGCACAATCCTGTGCGCCTCCTTCTGCTCCTCCCGCAGCTCTCAGCTTATTTCTGAAAAATGAAATGCCTTTGCGAGCGCTGCTGTAACACTGATGGCTGTGTTTGATCTTACCTGTGCCTCGCACACGAAATTCCAGTGCAGCCGATGGGTGTTTGAGGCAGCAGCCTCCCAGACCTGGCCTGGGATTGCTGGTGGTGACGAAAAGCAAACCCGAGAGATGGTGCCTGACGTGGTGCGTGTTTTTTGGCGTGGCTGATGCTGGAGAGTTGAACAAGATTGGACTGATGGAGAGAGGCGTGGAAAGGCTTTTTCCAAACTGTATCACACCCTGGCTCCACAGTTGGTTTTATCTCGATGGTCTCTGAGGAAATTTCCAGATTATCGCTTGGCAATGCCCAGGGGGTGGTTGTGTCTGCAGAGCGGCCCCAGGGCTGCTAATGAAGGAGGTAATTTAATTACCTTTGCACTGAGAAGCGCTCCAGGGCTGAGCCTCTGGGGGATTTCATGCTGTTTTCAAGATGTTTCAGCTCTTCAGCATTTTGCACCAAGAATTGTTGGAGCATCAAGGCAGTGACCATGTCTGTGCCTTGGAAAGTGCCTGCAGTAACTCTTGTCCTTTTCCCACCGGGATTTAGGGCTTAGCTGGCCCCCAGCAGACACCATGGAGAAAAGGCAGCACCTGCATTTTCCTGTGTACATCACTTATTCCTGGTCATCCTGGGCCATTCCCAAATAGTGATGGCTTTGCCTCTCTAGCAGGTGGGGCAGGACTGTGCCATGCTGTGGGGAACCAGGTTTTTCTCGTACAGGCTTGCCTGTCCAGCACAATGTGGTTGGGCTGTTATTGTCTATTTTGCCCTTTTTCTGCAGAATTTGGTGGAGGATTACAGCTGGGGTGACTTTCTGTCACACTGCAGTTGCAAATCCCCCATGCTCTCTCCTGAGATTGTGCCTGCTGGTCAGGAGCAGACTTGAGAGAAAAGATGTTAATTTCTGGTGTCTGTTACCCTCCTTCCTCCAAGCAGAAATCTTTCTTTTAACTTTTTTTAACTCTCCACGAGGTAGGTTTTCGTCTTTTGATCTCAGAAATATTTGACAACTCATGTTACAAGGCTTTTGTTTGAAATGTGCTGGAAATAGGTCTATTATTTTGCCTTCAACACAACCTTTCTTTCATAGACCATTTTAACTTCTTAATCATGTAGAGGTAGCATATCATTATACCATTTTCCCTCTATGTGTCCACTTAATGGCTTTTTACTCTTTTTAGTTCAAGGCACTTCTTAATTAATCCTTCATCAATTTATTTTAAGTATTTCATTCCTCTACATTTTTAGAAAAGTAGATAAAAAAAAGGCAAATGATATATTTGCAAACCTGGTATTTTTTGCATTAAAGCTCTTTGACAGAAAACCTGCAGGACTGAAGAATCTGGTGTATGAGGGCGAAGTCTCCAGCAAATTTGCACATGTTTTAGACAGAGTTTGTGGTAGATTTGGTTTACTTCTGCAGAAATTCTGCCCTTCTCCTTGGGCAGATTGTGCACAGCCTTGTGTTCCATGGCATGACAACTTTGGTTTTATTGTAATTCTTTGCTGGTGGCTGTGGCAAAGAGAGTGCAAAGAGTCGTGCTCCTGCCCCTGTCCCTGGCTGTACATGTCCCTCCTGGCTGAGAGGCACCTGGTCAATAATACCTTTGAAAATATACCACTCATTGTCTGACAGTATAAACTATGATATTTTCACCTGCCAATCCCCTATGCCATGAAATACATGCTCATATTAACTTCATAAAATTCCCATGTTGGCTCTGTGGTACGAGGTAGGGCGGGAAATTTGACTCTTCCCTCTCAATGCTCAGCTTTTATTATTTTTTTCCTTTAGCCCCATTTGGATAGCTATACCCTCATACATAATGTATTCCTAAAAACGTGTTCAAGTTTGAGCTGGCTGAACATGGTCCCCAGAGTTAGAATCACTGCTACTTACAACCAAATAATCTAATGGGTTACCCCCTGTGGGGGAGATGCTGGGGGTATGGGAATGAATTTCCTCCTGACTTGGAGAAGTGAAGCAGCACTTTAAAAAGAATGGGAGGGTTCCTAGAAGTGTTTCTGGGCTTCAGAGAAAGATGAGAAGAGCACCATCAAGCTGAGCAATGCATTTACAGCACAGTAATGTTCAGAGAAAGGAAAGAGGCACCGTGCAAGGGAGCAGATCTGGGTACAAACAGGTTGGGAGTTCAGATTTGAAACAAGAGGAACTGGTGGAGTTGCTTATCTAGAAATGAAAGTAATACTAAATTAGAAGGAATTCAAGGGATTTGAATGCAAATGTACTTAGAATTCAGTTACATTTGGATAGAAGCTTCTGGGCTGGCACACGGCTCAGCAGGATGCTGTTTGCACTGCAGTCCTGCCTGCACTGACCTGCAGCTGCTGCTGTTTTCTTGTGAGCAGTTCTTAGAGAACTGTGAACAATCAAAACAGACATGGTCCTCCTTTAAAGCCTCCATAGCCTGAGGTTTTGCTTTATGCAGTTTTTGGGGAGGTTTCTTGTGTATGATGGCCACAGATGGTGCTGGCACAGCTGTCTCCAAGAAGCTCCCCTGGAGTCTCCTCGAAGGTGGAGGAGAAGGACTAAGAGATCCCTCTCTCTTGACCTTCTCTTGCACCTTGGATTGCTGGACATGGGGCTGCTCTGCCAGAATTGCTGGGATGTTTTTCTGTGTTGTGAATGAGGGGAGGAAAGCGTTTTCATCCAATGAAAGGATGTTTCCTTGTGAATCAACAAGGGGCTTGGCCAGTCTCTGAATTCTTGGAACTGACTTTAAAGAGAGAGATATGCATATGTTTGTGATTATTTTATGCCAGCATTATTTTGTAATGGGATTGTTGGCAGAAGCTATTATTGGGAGTTTTCCCTGTATTAATTTAAACTGAGACTCATCAAATTAAATTGAATCAGGGACTGAGGCACTCTGAGTTCAACACCCTTCCTCTCCTCCTTCTTCCCTCTGCTCCCAGTCCTGCACGTAATGTGAGTCTCAGAGTCCCTTGGCCAGCAGCCCTGCTCCAGGCTTGACAGAGTTTTCTCTATTTGTGAGAACAAAAGCTGTAGTGAGCCCCGAGCAGTCCCCTCAGACTGGCAGCATGCACAGAGCAGGCAACAGATGCTGGCATTTTTTGTAAACCCAAAACCTAATTATGCTTGGAGCAATCCCACAAGTCTGGGGGAAAAAAACCCTGCAATCTGATTTATGGATTCCAGTCATCACTTCTGGGTTTTTAAAGCAGCAGAATCTGTTTTTCAGTGATGCTCCCTTTCTTCAACCTCAGGAAAACTGGCAGGAGGGTTACCTGAGCAGGGATGGTGATGAGTTTGGTGCCTTCCCAATGCAGGGCTGTGTGTTGGGGCTCTCCATATTGCCGGAGGGAAGCTGAATTCTCACTGGGGCACGGAACAGGGAACCTGGCATTTAGCAGACATGCAGGTGTGGCCCCAACAGCTTCATTTAGTCAGTGTTTAGTGCTGATGAAGCTACTTCCAGAGCGCTTTTAAGGATATCTGTCATATTACAATGTCAAAATCCAGTGTGAACCTGCACAGCTTATTATTTTTGCTGTTTCATAGTGGGTTTTTCTTGTTTTCATCTATATTGAACAGATACTTTATTCTTCTCACAGTACCTGCCCTGCAAGTATGGAGAGCTGGAGAACCTTGGACCTTTTATGATCCAGGCTTCCAGAGACTCAGACCCAAAAAACTGAAAAATGCCTTTTACAAAAACATAAATTAAAAAGTGAATAGCAATTTTTTTCCCCATCAGGATAAAATTTGTGTATGCCTGAAGCAGGAGAAAAACTACATAGAGGAGAGGCAAGGCATTTCCCAGAGCCTTGAAAGGGCTTGCTGGCTCTGATATGCTTCCAGTTCCACTGGACTAACAGCCCATGGCAGGTTTTGGACATATTTTTTGTCTCTACAGATCTCATTTTAGGTGCAAAAGAAATGTTTTGCCTGTGAAGACTAAAAGAAAAAAATATATATTCTGTGCTCTGCTTGTGGGTGATGGGGAGATGTGGTCGCCTGCAGACAAGTTCACTTGAATTGGACTTGCAAAACAGATTAGCAACAAGCAAAAAGTAAAAGAGTCGCTTTGGGGTGTAGAGGAGGTGAAGGGCTGTGGAAATTGGGCTCCCAGGGGGAGCTGAGAGGAGTCTCTGTGTGCTGGGGAGGTCTGAAAGCCACCACGATGGTGTGGGCATCTGGACCTGGAGGCCTGACACACAGCAGCTTCTGACAGGAGGACTTTTGGCAGAAGCATCTCCTGCTCCCGTGGGGGTTCAGGCCCTTGAGAGCTGATGTCACTCAGATGTGACTGAGGCAGGGATGTGGATTTCAGAGGGTGTTGGCAGTTTGTGGAGGGCTGAGCTCTGGCTGGAGTTTCCAGACACTCCACCCTGTTTGTGAACCTGCTTCTTAGCCTCCTGCTTGCCCAGGAAAGCTCTGGGTGTGTGGCTTTGTGTACAGTGATGCTGTGGTTTGGGTGTCAGGGCTCTTCTGAGGTGAATCCCCTGATTGTCCCCACTTTTCATGCCTTGGTTTGCATGGCAGTGCCATCTCTGAGTGCTCAGACCAGGATCCCTTCAAATGAGACCAGCTGGTGGGAATATTCTCCAATCCTGCAGTCCTTCAGAGAAAGACTGCCCTGACAGAAAGCCCTGAACATCTGTGGTTTGTCTATTCCCCAGCTGTTCCACACTGCCCGTCCCACCCCAGAGCACCTCCGTGGGTGCAGCCCCGGCCCTGGGAGAGCTGATGCTGAGAACAACAGCTGGACAAAGCACCATCAGTCCTTTTAGTACCCTGGCAAGATTTGTTACAGCTGAGTCCTTCCAGCAAATCCTGAAGATTTTCAGCAGCTATAAGCTTTTTATAGCAAATCAGATTTTTCCATCTGGCTGACCGGTTATAAACACACATTTCTCAAGCTGGCTTGTTACGCTGTGTCGGTATTAAAAAGAAAACCCGCCATGAGCAGTGGAGTGTTCATCTGTGTCAGCTCTTGATGACTTGTGCCTCTTGCAAATGAGCACAAATAACCAGGAAAATCAGTTTGCACGTGAAATCCCAAAGACAAAAACTCGAGCCCAACAAAGAAACAGGTTGGTATGGTGCAACACTGAAGCAGCCTGACCATGATTGTTGCTCTGAGACAAACATTCTAGAGCAGTAAAGAACTCATGGAATATTGATAGGGAGATGCCTGAGTTTTAGAAGTGCCACCATCCACCAGTCTTGTCAGGGTGATGGGACTGACTTTCAGCATCTGTATTCAAAATATTGATCTGGACCTTCAGTGTAAGCCTTCACCCAGGGAAAAGCAGCGCTAATTAATATTCCTCGTTTCTTCTGAATCTAGGTAATTTAAGAAATGCCTTATTGATTGTGATTTTGATAAGTTAAATTTGTGGTCCGTGTGCTGTGAACTTAATGAGAGGGGTTTGCCTTCAAGGGCTGCTGTGGGTGGTAGTGTGGTGCTGCTTGGGTGTGGGAAAAGAGAAATTCTCCCCTTACTGCTCCCTCCTACTCAGTTGCTGACATTTTTATCGTTTTCGTGCCTGTTGTGGGTATTTTGGATGGATTCAATGATCACAACTACAAAGGACCTGAAGTATTTTTGCCACTAAAATTTAGCACCATATCTTCAGTGCAGTCATAGCAGATTTAGGAGATCTCAACACTGGTCTGAGATACAGCCCAGACTAAGACAAAACCAGATTCACAACTCAATCCCACTGTGTACCATCAAACTATGAGTTTCTCCAGTTTAAGGGATGGAAAGGATACAACTGTCTCTCTGACTGGTGCAGCACAAATGGGGAAAAGCCCAAGTTTGGTTTGCTGTATCTTGGTTGGGCTGATGCCTGATTTTTGGGTGATAGTGGGTATTAACCTTTCCTCCAGCACGTGTGTGATTTGGGACTATTTGAAGCAGAGAACCTCTGAGGCTCTAATGAAATTTATTGGAAAATCATTATTTCCACAAGGCAATGAAATCAATTGAATGGACAATCCACATTTAAACCTCTTTCCTCCCCATCCCCTCTCCACCCACCCCTGTGTAAGAAGGAAATCTGGAGGAATTAAAGCAAAAAGTGGTCTGGCAGTGACTGGTTTCTGGCTGGCCTCCAGCAGCCATGTGTTAGGCTTATCACCTGTAGGATGTGAAATGCCAGAGACTGCCACATAGAACGTGGAATCTTTGATGAGGGAATTCACTGTGCAGGAGATGACTCTTCCATGGGGCCTTTCAGGCTGCTTGGCAGTTATGAGCTTTTTACAGCAAGTCAAATTTCTTCACCCATCTGCTGGTCTGCTTATGAAAATGCATCCCTCTGGTGCACTTGTTACATTCCATTGCTGTTAAATAAAATCAAAAGTCAACATACCTTGGCCACTGGTTAATCATCTGTGTCTGCTTTTGGTGAAGTGGATCTCCTGTCAAAAGCACACAGATGCTCTGGACATAAGCATCACCCCCTGCTGCAGCTTCCAGGTCTCGAATAACAAAATCAGCTTCATTAATGATGAGCATAAAGGTAATGCACACCAAACAACAGCCACTCTGGGAAGCTTTCCAAGTGGAAATGTGATGGATATGTGATGCAGATGTTGTCTTTCATGAACAATTACATTTCCCTTGATTGCACCCTCTTGAGAAGGAAAACCAGAAAAGGAAGCAGTTTACTAATAGTCAACTTTTTTTTCTGATTGCATAAGTGCCTTTCACATGATAAGATGTCGTAAAAACATTTGAAGGGAAATGTTAGAAAGAAATTTGCTTGGGCTTCTGATATTCTGTATTTCGAGTAAATCTCATGCCTTAGCAATCATCTCCACTCCCTCCTCAATGCTGCTGGCTTGGTCCACTCCTCACGGGGGAAAGAGGAGCACAACAGCCCTGATCTCTGGGGGCAGCCTAAATAGCTTGCTCTAATTTTGTCTTGTTATCTTTAAAGTCTTAAAAATTAAGAATGCATTTTATTGTGCTCTGTATAAACAGTCAGCTCCCAGTGGGAAAGTTAATTAAAATAGCCAATGCATCATACTACCAACCACTGAGTAGAGTCCAGTGCTCTCTGTTTTATGGCCTCCTGAACATAATTCAGGTTGTACAGTGCAGGTGCACACAGCCAGAGAAGTGAGGTGCTCTTAGTTATAGGTTCATCAGCTGTTAAAACACAACTATTATTTATTGCAAGGACAAAAGTGTCGGGTCTAGCCCAATACTGCGCTAAAGAATAAGACACAACCAGGGAAACAGTGACTTAGATTAAATACTAACCCCCTTTCCTTTCCTTTCTCCTTTCTCTTTCCTTGTATTGAATTATTTTCAAGTTTCCAGGCCCACTTGCTTGAGGTTAAAGGGGCTCAATTTCATTTTGGTGTTTTTTCTGTACCTTTCCATCATCTTAATGTTTTTTTGGTTTTTTTTATTTTCTTTCCTTTGCTGACATTTCTTTAGCTGGGTGGTGGCTAAAGTGGATTGTTAAGAACTGATTTTTGCAGCTTTTATGTAGGCACCAATATCCACTCACTATGGCTTCAAATCCCACTTTAGACAAGCATGTTCTGCTTTCTCCTGCTTCCTTGTCATCTTCTTTGGGAACAGTGTCCTCTCCATCCCTGCTGGTTTGCAGGTATTTGGCTGCCACATTTCTGTGGCTGATAAAGTCATTCCTGTAGGAATTTAATTTGGAAAGCACAGTGCTTTCCCTTCAGGATGACAGGCAGGTAGAGGGGACAGTGTGGGAATGCAAGATGGCACTGTATATTCCTCATCTTGTGTGGAAAACTCTCAGTGCATGATCCAGCCTTTCAGGTGCTGTTGATGGGACACCAAGTTTTATTTAGCTGGATTTATTATAAAGTTGTTACACAAGGCTGTGGGCAGCAGCTCACACCTTTAAACCAGACAGTGCCAAAAAATCAGTGCTGCAGTACAGAAACTTCCCCACCCTGCCCACCTAAATCCCAGTTTTTCCTTTAAATAACCCTCCCATTATACAATAATCACCAAAGCTGTGGCCTCTTCATGATGCCACAGTCCTGCTCTGTTCTGAATTCTGGTACAGTGACTCTCTTTCTGCAGGGGGTATCTTAGCAGGCTATGACTGTGCTCTATCTGTTTATTTATAGGCTCAGGATTAATGTAGTGTGGATGAAAAACATGTTTACTTATAGGATTGTGACTAATGTAGTGTGTGCATTCTACATCAGTAAACATTAATGAATATTCCTCTGCGAGAGGCTGAATAAGCAGGGGGATTGTGTGATTCCCACACGGAAAGGCTGGTGCTGCAGCACTGGCACGAGGTGATTGTGGCTCCATCACGGCAGGATGGAGCACCAGACCCATTACAGAGGCCAGAAGCTGATGTTCCTTTAATGAATAATGACTTGGGGGGCTGAAATGCTTATTGGGGTTAGCCAGGGGTGACATTAAACCTGTGGGATTGCACCAGTAGCACAGAATCCATTTTTTTGTGTGAGTACTATTCAGATCTAATGACTGAATGTTGAATATATTGACAAATAACTGAAATGGAGTGTTTGGGGGACTGTGGCAGCAGCTATACCAGTTATTATGGAGTGAGATGGACAGCAGTGAAAGATCTGACAGAAAACTCAAGACCAGTGATGGCACAGCACCACCCCCGAGGTGTAACCCAGTCACTCCACCCCAGCCCAGCCCTGGCTGTATTTCCCATATGCAGCACGCTGGTTCTCCCAAGCTTTACAGCATCTTCCTTTTACACAGAACTCCTGGCAGTGCTGGAAAAAGAAAACACAGAGTATCTGGAGCCCTGAATGGGAATTTGAATAGATCACCATAGAGCACAGCTGCATTTATCCTGGACATCAGAGCCAACAGCCACGGTAAGGCAGGGAGGGCTCATCTGAGCTGATGCTCCTTCCAGCTCAGCACCTTTGCTGTCCCTGTGCAATGCAGATGCCTGGCCACGATTGGCACGCAGGGGCTTCCAGCCCCCAGCAAGAGCTGCTGTCTGAGCTATTCTTCAGCTTGCTTTTCCCCTGACAGCTCCCCTTACAGCTTTCCAGCCATCCTACATGTTTGAATTCCTCAAGCAGTTTTGAGTGCAGTTCCTGCAAATTCATCTCGATGCAGGAGCATGGTGTTGAAAACCCAGGACAGGCACGTGTGCCATATTTGACAGATTAAACTGACACGTTTGTGCATCAAATATTGGCTGAGGGAGCTCCACCAGATCCTCCCTCACTGAAAGGGAGAGGTATTTTTGGCTGTAGCTTGTGTGTGACCTTGGGCATCACCTGCAATGGGTCTGGCTGGCAGGTGCAGCCTGGCATGGTGGATTCATCCTTTTTGCCCTCTCTTGAGGAAGCTTTAAGCCATGCCTTGTTCTGGCCTGCTCTTGCCTCTTCCTTCATGCCTCCCAACCTGTCCCCTCATTGCTAAACCCTCCCAGGTGTGAAACGAAGGAGCCCCCTCTGCAGGTCATTCTCCTGACATGACCTTGATCGGGTGTTGTAAAGGGAAAACACTTCTAGTCCCTGGTCACAGTTGGGGAAAGAAGACAGAGAACTTCCTGCTGGCAACTTTGTTAGATAACCTGCAAGAACAAAAGCTGCCACCCAGGGACTGTGCTGCACTGGAGCCCCAAAAGGGTTCCTGGGGTTCTGTGTAACGTCACTGCGCTTCGATATCCCCATTAATACTTTATCAAGCAGAAGAGGAAAGTTTCCCTTTGAAGTTATACATTAGGAAATCAGCTTATTATAGCATTAAAATAGTGACAGTTTTGCTTGGGGGAAAGGGAAGCAGCCAGCCCAGCTATAAATACTGCATGGGAGCGATTAATAACTTCAGGAATAAGCAAGTGTTACAAACTAGAAATTTACTTGCTGTGGCCCCTACAGCTGAACCTGCCACAGCTCTGATCTTGTTAGTTCATTCTTTCATCCTTTCTGAGCCTAATGCAAACCCTTGGGGGAGCACTTCAGGCCTAGATGGTGCCAAGTACTAAGGCACCATAAAAAGAACATTTTCAGAATGATGTGATGGACTAGTTGGGAACGGAGGCAGAAACATACTGGGCTTAGACCTAACTTTTTCTATCAATTACTGTAATATGGGAAAATGTGTATATATCTTCATTGTTGTATAGTTACAGATTGTCAGACTAAAAGCTCCTCTGGGAAAAAAAAAAATCTTTTTCCTAGTGAACATGAAGGAAAGCACTTTGTCTGGTAAGTGTAATAAAAACTGACCAGCACACAGTGCTGTAAAGATGAAAAGTGCTGTAAATGTGTCACTACCTGTTATGTGGTTTATATGAGAGATTTGTAGCCATTGAGACAAGCCGCCCAAAGGGAGTACCCTGGGAATTTGGGAAAGGGGATTGTACTTACAGGAGCATCAGACAGACAGTTCCTGGTGTAATCCTTCCCATGAAGCATTTTTTTGAAATCTGTTATCAGTGGCGAGACAGTGCAATCTAAATACAGACCCATTTGGTCTATGGGGTTATCTCTGGTTCCAGGATCAAAAGAGGTCTCACCATGACAGCTCAGCTCTAATCACAGAGAGGGAACCCCCTTTGCTCTCCAGGTCAGTGCCATTGCTGTCACTGAGACTGGGCAAGAGTTTGACATGTTTGCTGGAGTAAGGAGGAAAACATTTTAGAACCCTTTAAAAAAACCTAGTTGTCCAAGAAGTGTTTTGCAATGAAATCTCTTTTGATGGGTTTTGCTGAGAAGAAAACTTCATGCTGATCAGCCGATGGCAAGTTTAATTTAGTCTGGTGTTCCCTCAGGAGACCTTGGCTGCCCCATTTCATTAATCCTCTGTGATTTGTTCATTTGGGAAGGACATTTTTTTGTCACTGCTTTTTTAACTATGTGTTTGCATAGCTGCTGGCACAACCCTGAGTGGATCTGTCAATAATGACTGTTTCATAAACTGTTAACAAAAATGTGTCCTGTGCAGACAGGGGAAGGACTTGGATGTCTCAGACATGGAACTGTTTCCTGCCAGAGCCTCCTGCCCCTTTTCTCTGCCCAGCTCAGCCCCCTGCTCTTCCCTCATATCCCCAGTATTGTTCCAGGGAGAAAAAACAACATCTTTATTGGGATTTCATGCATAACTTCAAAGCCCTTAATGATTAGAGCTAAAATCTTGGCCTGTCTTATCCCTTGTAATATCTAGCTAATGTGTTATCCCTAACAAAAATGAAGTGAACAAGGTAATCCTTTAAGTTAATAACTTCAGGAATCAATAATAATTGTAGATGCTGTGATTTGCTTTCTGCTTTCAAATTTAGCTTAGTAAACTATGTCCCTTCAGCTCTGATAGAAAATGGCCAGAAGATCCCCTTTGAAGTGATGGGTTTTTATGGCTTGTTATCTGTTAATAGTATTTATAATCTAATGGAGAACAACTTTCCAAATCTGTTTGAAATATTTTGAAGCTGCTTATCATGATGTAGCTTTATAATCCAGCACTAATTCACATTAGCCAAGGTTTGGATTTCAATTTACAGTTGCAATACTTAAGTTTATTTAGTTAAACCATTGGGATTGGTGTGGTGCTCATACAAACAAGGTGCAGTTACAGAGCTCTCTTCTACATTTCCCTTGCAACTTTGGAACAATTTTCTAAATTATGTACAAAGACGAGATTTTTGGGTTTTAAAATCTTTTTTAAATCCAGAGGGCTCTGAAGAAAAACAAGGCATGTATTTCCTTGTTATCAAATCTTCCTCTTTTGCCGTCTCTAACCCTGACAGAAAGCAGTAACTTAACACCCACTCCTTCCTGGTGTGTTTAGGGCCAGTCTTGCCTTGGTGGTAACAAACCCAAGCTGACAAAAAGTGGCAATGTGTGGATCAGGAGCTGCATTTCCCAATGTGCCATTGGGCTGAGTTCAAAGTGGTTTCTTTTACCATTTCATCCTCTAAATTACTTGAACAGGATTCACTCATTCTCCTGGAATTTCTGTGCATATTGCACAAGTGCCCTGCAGTACAAAACACAAATAAACATCAAAGCAGGGAAAATAATTTGACTTCCTCATCTTTTCGGATGTGTCTCTTTTTTAAAATTATTTTTTATATATAATTCCTGAAGTAGCCTGTGGCTGATATTTAAAGTGCAAGCATTTGAGATAAAGTGACAGAGGGTTATCTTCCTGGAAAAAAAAGGAAACTTTTAAAGTGATGCGATCAGATCCTGAAATCTGAAAAAAATATAATAAAAGAGAGGAGGCCTCCTTTCAACAGAACAAGCCTGAGCTAAAAATGAAAATTTTCCTGGTTTTACTATTTTTTGTCAGCTCTCTGCTGTGGGGCAGGACCTTGACAGCATCCTTGGGGAGCAGATGGATGAGAGGGAGAACGGAAGTGCCTGTAGCTGTTCTGCCATTCTTGACCTATCCATATCTTTGTTCTCTTTCTCTCTCACACTCTCTGATTTTGGGTGGTATCTCTATGTCCCACAAGCAGCTGCTGCAGCACCTGGGCAAGGTTCCTTATCTCAGGGTGCTCATGGTTTGGCAACCGGCAGCAACGGAATCCGAGGAAATATTTCTTCATAGGGAGTGCTGGGAAGCAGTACTTTTGTGGGAACAGCTTCACGTAGACTTGGATTTATATGGTGCTTTAAAAATAAATCAGAAGTGGAAAGTGGAAAATTACGTGCCCTCCTGTGCTGGGAGGGTGGGAGGGTTTGGAATGGGGGGAACACCGTGGGGCTGTTCCAGAATCCCTTCTCCCTGGGCTCACTGGCCTGCCTGCTCTTGCTCCTGACATTGTTCTGAAGGTTTGGGGTGCACAGGGATTGTTATTGTGTCAAACCAGCTAACTGGGGAATTGCTGAGAAAAATGGTCCTTTTGGAAACTTTCTCCTGGGTGCTGGTGCTGCATTTCATACCTGTGAAGCTGGCAAAGAGCTGCTCAGGCTGCTGCTCAGCTTTGGGCACATTTGCCCTTTGTTTGCATTTCCTTGTCACCCTTTAACTCCATGGATTTCATAGAATCACAGGATAGTTTGGGTTGGAAGGGACATTAAAGATCAACTTGTTCCAACCCCTCCTCCCCCCCAAGGACAAGGATTCCACTCTTACCCCAGGTTGCTCAGGGCCCCGCCAAACCTGGCCAACTCACTTCATGGCCAACTTTTCCCTTCTGCTTTGTCTTCCAGGGCTGTGAGGGCGTGAGAGCACCCGAGCGTGTGGGAATGCCCTGTGCCCATGGCCTTGGTGCCTGCCCCGCAGCCCTGGCTCCCCGGCAGCACATCTCACCTCCCCTACTCCTCTGAGATCCCTCAGCCCCTCCTAGGAAACCCTTCAGTGCTCAGGGATGAGCCTGGGGGTGACCCCGAGGTCTGTTAGCGCTGGAGCAGGGATGGGATGAGGCTCCCTGCCGTTCCCTGCTGTTGGGGTGCTCCAGGCTGGCTGGAGAGGAGCGGTCAGCGATGGGGCAGCACCATGGCCTCAGCTCCGTCCCCTCGCTCCATCCCTGCTGTGGGGCTGCGTTTGTCCATCCCTTCCCATCAGCAGTGCAATGACCCCTCGGAGCCCTGAGCTCTCCCAAAGGGTGCTTTGGGAAGCTGAGCACCTTCAGGAGCTCGCTGGGAGCTGCCGAGCTCCTCTCAGCCCCGTTCCCACTCGCTTTTCCTCTGCCGTGCTCTGGCTCTGTCCTGCGGCAGAGCCAGCCCTGGATCTCTGCTGGCTCACACGGATCCCTCCCTTCAATCCAGGCACGTTTCCCCAGCAGCAGCAGCTTTGATATTTCCAGGCAGGAGCAGCACAGACTCATCTAACTCTGGGTGTTTCATTACTCCAGTTGCACTGGGGAAATACAGTATTTAATGGCTTTGTGTCACTTGATCTAACAGGCCCCTCTTGGGCCATGTAACAGCACCTATAGAAATGGTGTTGATTTTGCAGCCTGCTAAAATTTTTCCTTATCCTACCAGGACTTGCTCCCTCCCCTTGCTCCCCATTTTGCAGCAGGCACCACATGTCCGCTCTGGTGGGGAGGATGGAGCCACATTCTGGCTCTGTCCTCCTCCCCTCTGTCAGATGAGACAGAGTAGAAAATTACATGTCTGCTTTCCACAAGCAGCTACAAGTCATTGAACTTCCATAAAAACCAGCTTGTGATACTCTCCTTTTCAGCTTGTCTTATTTGCTTGTTTACTCACTAATTTTTTTTTTTTAGCTTCAGCAACTTGTAATGAAATATCGGTTATTAGCAGGAATTAGCAGGATTTGGCTGCTTAGCTCTCCCGAAAAGCTCATTTGCTTTTGTATAGGTTATGTGCAAATATAAAGTCTGAATTTAAACAACCAAAAGTTCATTAAAAATATTGGCAGCATATTCTAATAACGAGGATCATTTTTCTTGTTCGTTTCCTACACCTCAGGTGCTTTGGGACTGTTCCTCATTCAAAACACCCTTGATGTAATTTACCATTCCTGCTCTAGATGTCCTTTGCTCCCTGTAATTAGTAAAAGTCTTGAGCCCCTAACATTTGTGGGGGCTGTTGTCAGAAGAACCCTCTATGGCATGTGCTGATGTGAACTTCTTTTCCAAATGCACTCTAGAAACAAAGATTTCAGAAAGACAGAAAACATGATGGGTTTGTTAATCCTCATCTGATGCAGAATGAGGGTGGGGTTCAGTTGGGAAAATGATGAAAACTGCAAAGAATGGTTGAGATAAAATACAGGATTTCTCTTGGTAGCTTTACTTGTTCTTCACAGCCTTATATGGTATTTATAGCAATATATTTGGCAATCCAGATTAAATATATTCTCCTTGCAACTTTCAGATTTGGAGCTGGTCGTGTGTGTGCAGCTGCACATTGAGTGTTGAGATTGTATTTTTGTGGGAGTTTCCTGATCTTTTCTTAAAGAAAAAACCATTTATGTTTAGGTTGGCTTTGTGTACATCAAAGAACCCATTTTCTTTGCAGTCTGTCAACAGAGGCTTTCTGCTCTCATCTCATTGCTTCTCTTTGGGACCACAGCCTCTTGTTCTCTCCTCATCTTTGCTGCTGGAGATGTGTTCACCTGAGCTGTGGGCAAGCAAAGGCACTTTGCCTCTGGCTGAGGCAAATGTGGCCCTGAGAGTGAGGGAGTTTTTTGCTTCCAGTGCTGCTGCAGCATTTTTCACCTGCTACAGACACACTCCTTGTGCCACCTCTAATTCTGGCAGATTAAAGGTTTCATGTGTTCTTAGGAGCACCTTTGCTATCAAAAGCGAAAGGGACTCATGGTTCTACATTTAGAAGTGCAGAAAAATTCCATCCTGAATCAGATCTTGATTCTTTTAAAGGCTGTGACAATGGCATAAGTAAATAACAATAAAGACCTAGGAGAGATTAAAATACAAAGAGGCTGTACCAGGACCTGCCAAACAGAAAAGACTCTCTCTTGTCTACCCTACATCTCTTACATAAAATTCCTACACATTTTCTTCTTTGATAATAATAAACCTTTTCACCCAGTATATTTCTCAAGGCTGTGATCTAGTTATCAGCTTCAGACTTTAATGAGGTTCAAATCTGGTGCTGGGATCCTTATCCTGAACAACCAGTCCGCTGTCAGCCATCATTCAAGCCTCTGATTTATCCCTTGAATCAAAAATGTGCAGTCCCTCCCTGCTCTCTTTTGGCATGCTCTGCACTTTTCCTCTCATTTTCTGGCTCTCTTGAGCTTTAAGAGTATGCTGGGAAATAATAAGAGAAAAGATAAAGAGTTGATTTAATGCTTAGCAAATATTGGAAGGAGGTTTGTACATGTGATTAGAATTTATTTGTTCTGTTCTTAGGTAGCGGAGGAGGGTTTGATGTAATAGCTAAGAACATTCATGGCAGAAGTTGCTGAAGAAGGCTTTTCAGTGGTGACAACTATGAATTTAAAATTAGCAACTGCAGGTCAGAGCTAAAGAATCCTTTATGGAGCGGGGAGGGATTTCTCACCAGTGTGGTTACAGCTACCATCAGCAGGCACAAATCCATGGCAGGTGGCTGCAAGGAATTTGAGGTGTGCCAGAAATTTCCCAAGAAATGTAATGGTAAGAGATGTTTGGGAATGGTAGAAGAGATTATCCAGCAAATTAAAAATTTTCCTTCTTTTAATTAGCGCCAGGCCCTCATTCAAGCCCCGTTCTCCTTGGTCTGGGGAGCAGTGAGGGGTCACAGACCCCAAATGCTGAGTTCTGGTTTGGGCCAGTGGCTTCTGAAGCATCTCTTGGGCTCATGAGTGTGTGAGACAGGGAGCCTGTGAATGCTGGGCTGTTCTGATGTCCAGACTGTGGTGTGGGGCTGTCATGAAAATGTTCTGAAGGAAAGACCTCGTTAGTCCATGATGGGCAAAAGGCAAAGGCAAAGAAGAAAGGAAGGAAATCAAAGGTGATGGGAACCAGAAAGAGAATAAAAACCTGGGTATTTAGAAGCAGAAGAGATCCCGTTTAAACAGATAGTCTTATAAGGAAGTGATATTAAAATAAACTCAATTTGCTTTCTAACATACCATTGCAGCAACATAAGGTTGGAATAAATCTTGAAATGGCTTATTGCAGAGAATATAGAGTAAATTTTGATCAAATTGTTTGTGTATGAAGAATGAAAGAACATGTAGAAAAATGGAGCTGTATTGCAGAAAAAAGTCTGTTACAGAAGGAAAATAGACATGTGGTTCCAGTTCAGCAAAGGCTGTAAATGATGCTTTCATCTCTCCCTGCTGAACACGAGGGGATTTTGTAATGAGCTGGCAGCATTGAAGGTGTGGAGTCAGACCTTAGAGCTGCTGGAAAGTGAGGAATTGGATGTTTCAAAGGGACTGGGGATGCTCAAGGGACACGGCCACCCCTTGCTGGCTTCCCTAGGTACAAAGCAGCTCCAGCATCTTCCAGGATGAGCACTCAGGGATTCCAAAGGGAGATGAGAGCAAGTAACACTCCACTGTCCTACAAGCTGAAATACTGAAAACATACCTAAATTTCCTTTAAAAATGTTTTGTTGTTTCTGTTTTTTGATGGCAGTGAGAACAGAATCAGAGAAATTAATGGAACATATTTGAAGTGAGATATTGTTAGCAAAAGGAAAGTACAGTGGTTTTCTTTTTTTTTTTTTCTTTTTTAAAGATTTATGGATGGTAGGGAAAAACCAAAAGGCAGAGAAAGCATAGAAAGCCAAATGAACTGTCAGAGCTAAAAAGTGTTGTCATTCTGGAAGCAGCTGAAAAAAGTCAATAGAAGACAATTGACTTTAGATAAATTGTCAAAAAAATGTCAGCATTTGAGGCTCAGAAAAAGGCCTCTTGACAGTGGAAACCTATCATTTTCCTTGATAAAAGTCTGTTAAGATTATTAGAAATGCATTGATAAGAAGTTTATAGAGCAGCTTTGAAAATAAATGATGAAAGGAAAGTGACAAAGAGCAGCTCTGCCAGAGGTAGGAGAGCAAGTGTTCTGTAGCAAAATGACCTCTGATAGAGAGGGAAGAACGGATAGCAAGTAAATGAAATACAATTGTCTTGATTTCTACCTTTTTATGATCACAAAATACTTTGATATGGAATGCTAAAGAAATTTCTTGTAAAATTGTAATTCCCTAAACCTCAGTGACCGCTATGAAGGTGGAGATGCACAAGTGACCGCCCCAGTAGCAATGGTACTTGTACCTCCAAAGGCTCATTCCACGATCTTTGCTCATAACAGTGGATGTTTACTCATGGGAATTGTCCATTTGCTCTTTTCCATGAAAAATGTGAGGAGAAAACCAGATTTTTACAATACTTTCATTCAGGTAGCCTGGGATGCCACAATACTCGACTGAAATCCAGCAGCAGCAGCATGGAGGAATCCTGGGGGCCCAGGTGTGTGAGGTTGGGAGCCGGGACACAAAACAAATCAGAGCCCTCTCTAACCCTTTGGAAATCAATTTTGGGAGAATGCCTTTCCATGGATTCACTGCTCCTGCAGTGCTGAAGGCAAGTTGTTGATGCTGAAATGGTCCAGACGTTTCTGTGGATGCTGTGAATCCATTGGGACGAAGGAGGAAGGGTTGAAACAATTTCTCTGCTTTAAAAAGAAAGTCCAGAATCACGGACAGGATATAATCACTCTCATCCCAGTGCCTGAGCTTGAGCAGCAGCAGGAAAGCTCCTCACAGCCAACTTCTCCTTGTGATTTTTCTGAAATAGTAGCACAGACAGGGTGCTGACCTGGGGAACTGCCCATGCCCATCACCTGCTGATCCCTGGGATCCGCAATCCCTTGGGTTCAACTCCTTGATGCCAAAGAAGTGGAATATGGATCTTCCCCTGCACCCTGTGAAGGAGAGTTGCAGACAGAGTGAAATATTATGGTTGAAGGACTCTATCTTGATGTGATTTATTTAACTCATGAAAAATGTAAGAAGATTGAATTACATTGGCATCGTATATCATATTGCTGGGTGAAAAATTAAGATATATTAGTGGAATTTAAGTGACTAGTTTATCACTAAGTTTGCATTATGATTAGCCCAGCTGTCTCAGCAGCGTGCTCTGCCCTGAGCGTGGGCAAGAAAGCAGCTGGCAGGAAGTTCAAGTGTTTTAGGAACTCAAAATACAGCACACAGAGGGGTTTGGCAATTATGGAGTCATGTCTTAATCTGGATTTTGATGACATCAAACTTGAGAGAATGGCAGGAGAAAATTAAGAGGGAGGATTTGCAGCAAGGAGGAAGCATTAGTGAAATTCATAGGGTTTTGTTCAAGACTGAGGAACAAAGGCAAAATTGCAGGACAAAGGGAAATTTAAAGTGTGTTCTCTGAAATACTGTAATTTATCAGTACTAGCGGAAAGGGAGAGACAATTCCAGTAATCAGCAAGAGAGGAAAACTTCTTGAGAAACTGTGAAGAATCCTGTTCATGCAAAGGTTTTTTGCTTATTAATAAAAATCAGGGAAGAAAAGCAAAGTATTTAATGAAAATTGTAGCAAAAGTTATTTTCTAATCTTAATTTTCAGTTATGTATTGTATTCTTTTTCTAAACACCTCCAAATCCATCTCCTAAAGGATAATAATCCTGAATTAAAATAATTTGAATTGAATTGCATTCTAAAAGTATTCAATACTTCTATCCCAGAATTTTTGAGAAACACGGATTTTAAATCTCAATTCAAACCTTCAAAACCAAACAAAATTTTAAATTTAATAGCGTAGTTTATTAACTGTGTTATCTCTATTTTTTTACCTCATCCCTTCTGCCATGGTTGACTCGGTGGTTTCAATTTCAGGTTCAAATGCAGAGTAAAATGGGGTGTAAATGGTGCAGTTCCCATCGAAGCATGGCTGGATGGGGCTGGGCTTCCTCTCCCTGGGCTCCTCACAGGTGCTCTCCCTGCACAGCACCGGGGCCAGGATCTAAAGGAGTTCTTGAAAATGTCATGTAAGATGCAACTGCACAAATTACCAATTCAAAGGTTATGGATGGAAAAGCGCTGTCCAAGGGAAAACTACATCATGTTTAAAATCTAGACTGACTAAGTGGCTTAAGAGGGCAAAATTTAATTAAATGCCTGGAGCCAGCCTGAACTGTCGGGAATAAATCTAAATTAAATATGATTACAAAGTGATCTAATAGAATGAGATAAGTTATAAATAAATTAGACATAGCTAGTGCGACAGAAACAAATCAACAGAAAGTCCTTGGGTGTATATCAGCCCTGGTACATTTTTATGACACAGATCAAAATAGGATGAGAATTCCTGACTGTACAGCAGAAAGGAGCCTATAAACATGATTGACAAATCTGCCAACAAAAGTTGAGTCCATGGGGGGTGGAGATGGATCGTGCAGCAGTTTCTGTGTAACGTGCTCGTGGTTGCTGAGGGGTTATGAATTATTACAAAAAGGCTGGGTTGCTGCTCTGCTTCTTTTAATAGCAGAAATGGTGGTTGATTTAAATGGAGAACTCTTGATACAGAAATTAAATGCCATTCCCAAAGCACACTTAATAGTTTTACCTTACTTTGTCTGCCAGGGAAGCATGGCTTGTGACTGCAAAGATAAGCCAGGGAAATTGTCTACTAAATTGGAATACTCTTCGTGGTTAATCCAGGTCACAATTAACAGAGTAATCCAAGGATTTGATCACTGATAAAAAAACATTTGCTGCACAATTTTGTGTTGCGAAAAGCAAACTGTAATTAACTTGTAGCCATTGCTTGAGATGAGCCAATAAATAAATTAAGATGAGGTTGGCCACTTAGCAAATTGTATCAGCAAAAAGACAAACCAAATCAAAAGGCACCTCGATGGTGGCAAATATCAATGTTTTAACAGCTGGCTAGAGCCAGCTTTTCCCCAATTAAAACAGCTTCAAAGAGAATGCCTAGACTTCTATTATGAGAGAAACAACTGTAGAAAAAGGAAATGTGTACAAACATGGCAAATCTCGTTGTTCAGCCTATTGCCCTCTGAATATTTGTGTGTTAATTATGATTTCTCTTGGCACAGTGCCACACGGCAGGTTCAGGGAAGAGAAGCATGTAAAGAGCAGACCCAAGAGAAAAAGTGCCAGTGAAAACAAATGTTTGAAATCTGACTACATCAATGATTTTTTAAAAGAGAAATGTGACCAGGAGTGTCAGGAGGCAGGTGAGGCTGCCTCGGGGGACCAGGGAGTGCAACTGCCCCATTCTGGATGGCAAAATGGCAGAATTTGGTGGCATCAGATCGATTACCCCTGAACAGATGCCGGGATCAAAAAACACCCAGCATTTTGGCTGAACTGCTCTCGGAAAGCTTTGAGGCAAACCCGGGGCAGGGTGGCCTGGAGGGCTGCGTGCTTTGAGGTGACCCTTTGTGGGGGGAGCTGGGGGCCGTGGGCTCCAGGCTCTCTGGAGGTGCCACGTGTGCTGTGCAGTGGCAGAGAGGATCTTGCTCTCTGCTCACAAAAGGAAACAAAACTCTTTCTGATATGAAGACGGCATCTGTTTCAAAGCTAGAAGGAAAATAATAACCCCATTTTTCTGGTCTGCAAGTGCCACCTTGCTCGTGGGGATGTATACCATGGTCCTTGGGGCAGGGTAGAGTTGCCTGTCGTGTCCTTGTCACCCCCAACACCCACATTTGTGTGGCTGCTCAGCCTGGGCAGGACAGCGCAGACACAGCTACACCCCACATTTATCTCACATTTCACTGCAGGAGAGGTCAGTTCCTTATGGAATCATGGTTCTTCCAGCCTACATTTCATGAGTTAGTCACAGAACCTATTGCAGCAAAATAAGGCTGTCAACTCCCCCTAAGCTGCCTCTTTCTTTTGGGTAAAGCAAAATGTTGCCTTTTATTTTCTAGTCCTTATCTTGCTTTTTTTAGTACAGTGTGAACCAATGTTGGTATGGAAAATATGACAGTTCCCTGAATCAGCAGTCATAGGTTTTAGAATGAATAGGGCTTCTGTGGGAAATTTATTAGGTTTAGAAACAGAATTACAATGGTGGTGGATAGAGAGGGATATAACCTTGAGGAAAGAAAACCAAGCAGTCTTCTTCCCTGTCCTCTGCCAGTTTTTCAAATGGACTCTGTACAAACTCAAGCAACTAGTTCACAACTGTCCTTTTAATTACTACTACTACTATTATTATTATTATTATTATTATTATTATTATTATTATTATTATTATTATTATTATTATTATTATTATTATTATTATTATTATTATTATTATTATTATTATTATTATTATTATTATTATTATTATTATTATTATATTTCTCAATTTTGCTCTGCCTCTCGCATGCCCTCAGCAGCAGGATGTGCTAATGCAATGTTGCAGGAACAATGTCCACAGCTGCCTTTAGTGGAAGAGAAGTGAGATGAGCATTTATCCATGGGGGTTGTAACTTGGTGTCCTCTGCAGGAGGGGAAGCAGGGGAGCTGAAATTGCTGTATCACTTCCTTTCCCTGACTGGATGGGGCTTTGATCTCAGCAGGAAAAATGTCTTTTGAGAAAAGGCTTCACAAATCACACCCCTGCCACATTAAGTAGGTTGTAGCCTGGGGACCTGAATTTGTCCAGCAAGTGTGACTCGATCTGTACTTTCCTTGCACAGCTGCTCTCATTTTAGACTGCAGTCTCAGCCCCGGGCAGGTCCGAGTGCTTTGCTGGGGGTTAAGCTCAGGCCTCGTGGCTGAGTGTGACAGTGGCACAGGCAGGAGATGTGATGAAGGCACCGATGGCACAGGCAGGGCTGGTCGCAGGCACTGCTCCACAGGTGCCACCCTGCTGGGGATGTAACCCTGTGCTCTCTCCCTGGCAGAACGGAGCAGAGCAAATACTTCCGAACAGCTCCTTTCCCTGAGAAATCCCTTTTTCTCTGTACGAGCATCCCCGAGTCAGGGGATTTGAGTTTCTGCCGTGGTGGCTGTTTGGTGGGTCCAGCTGGACACAGAGCTGTGGCTGGTGGTGGCTGGCAGAGGCTCAGCTGGTAGGAGCACATTTGCACAGGTATTTGATTAAATCACAGCTACATCAACACCCGAGGAGAGAAAATACAGAGCTGGCACAAATGCTATCGATACGAACTAGTTCAAACAAACCTTTGCCAAGCCACTACAGGGACCTTTTTATTGCTTTCCTATCAGAATCCCTTTGCCAGCCTTATTTGTTAATGATATCCATACAGGAAACATGCAGTTATAATACTCTGGGCCAGTTACACCTGACTTTGCTGCCCTGCTTCATCTGGGGGTTTGTCCTTGTGCTCTGAGGTAGAGGGGACTTGTTCCTGGTCAAAAACTAGCAAAACACATTCATAATTAGATGTAAAATGAATTTACTTACCAAACATTAGTCATGCCCACTATTTCAAGCAACAAATGTCATTGGTGAAGTTTACTCTCCTTAATTCACACCCAGAGAAAAGCCAGGATAAGTAATTGTCTGTTGTTGGCATCTTAATTTTGGAGCTCAGCGCAATATATTTGGCTGCTTGTTTCATGGATCTAATCATTGCTTTATTTGATATCCCTACCCTAGCTGGTATTCATTCTGGAGTTTCATTAAAGAGCACAGGATATCAAGATAAATCAATGAGCCGTTCCTCTTCATCATGGGACAAGTTTTCTCCTGCAGGGGAGGAAGCTCTTTGTCACTCGCTGAGCTCTGGCATCGCTTAGCCGCTGTTCCATTGCACCTTGGGCTGAGCTGCCAGCCCAGGAACTCGCTGGTCTTGGGTTCAGAAGCTGATGGATTTTGCAGGGCTGGCTTTATGAGCTTGATAATCCTGAAGGATCTTAGTTTTGAAAGTCTTTTCCCACTCAAGCAATTTTGTGATTCTAAAGAGCTGCTGCACGTGTTGTCAGAAAAAGCTGCAGCTGCTGCCCTGCTCCCCTAAAAATATTGTCAGAAAAAGCTGCAGCTGCTGCCCTGCTCCCCTAAAAATAGTGTGCTCTGGTGGTGGCCCTGGCCCTTCCCAAAGCAGAGGGGCCGGGCAGAGCTCTGAGTGTCCAGTGCTGGAGGGAGGATGCTCAGTTCCTGCCATTGCCCAGCTCCCAGGGCCGTGCTGGGCTCGGGCAGGGGTGGGCACGGTGCCCACATGGGCTCTGGCCACTGGCATCACCCAGTGCTGGCCAGGCCTTGGCAGCAGCTCCAGCTCTGGACTAGATTTCCATTTTTATTACTGCTGCACTTTAAAAAAAATGAGGGAGTTAGTTATATCTGTGTTCACATTCACATCTCCATTGTTAGTCATGACCCAACATGCCACATTTTGCTGTTGCAGCACCCAAGTGAAATTGCATTTCTTAATAGGGAAACTCAGCTCCACGGAGTCTGGAAGGGGCTCTGCAGAGATGTAATAACTGCTTGTTCACCTGTCAAAGTGGAAAGGAAGTTTGGTTGTTGCTTTGAGCATAATTTTTGCTGCTTCTGTGCCGTGTTAGACTTGGATTCAATATTAAATAAATCAGAATTCATGAAAAGGGCTGCTCCTTTTCATGGCATTAAATGGATTTTGAATATTGCACTGAACTGACAAAAATGGCACTGAAGGCGATGGTTGCACAGACTGCAGACCTTTAGACTGCATTTGAAAGGATTTAAATATGTTCTAAAGTTGGCTTTCAAATATTTG
Organism: Pardalotus punctatus; assembly: GCA_013400915.1. Lineage (NCBI taxonomy): Eukaryota > Metazoa > Chordata > Aves > Passeriformes > Pardalotidae > Pardalotus > Pardalotus punctatus. The sequence continues at coordinate 348,555 of VZTX01004927.1, read as the reverse complement.
TATATTTTCTTACCTCTTCCTGCCCCACTCTCCCTCTCCCCCCAAAATTAATGAATATGATTTCAAATATCCTGGGAAAGTTTCAGCATAAATATGTGTAAATTTTAAACCTGTTTAAAGGGATATTGTCAGATGTGTTTCTTTAAATAGCTTCCAACATCTTTGTTTACTTCTCTTGTACAGTTTTCAAAAGTGCAGAAATTATCCTCCTTGACCCACTGAAGCCTCTTCCCATTTATCAAACATTGATTTTTGTGTCTTTCTGCTAGAGCCTGAAATTAACAGAACCGTGCTGGTAATTAAAATACAAATGATCATAGCAGTAGCCTTTGCATATGCAGATCACTTCATATAAACACCAAGATAGCGATCTGCAGCTGTTACATACCTTTTGTATTTACGCATAAAAATGGAGGGAAACTTGGTTAATACAATAAAATGTTCACTTAGTGAAAACCCACCTGCCCTGGAAAGGGGGTGGTGGAGTCATTCCATGGCGGAGTTCCTGCTGTGTGCAGAGCAGAAAAATTTTTCACTTTTCAGCGAGAACATCTGTACCTGCCTCGCTTCCTCCCCGCTCCCAGAGAGGCTCTGCCCTGGCCAGGCACGAGAACTTCTGCTGGTTTCTAAGGCAACCATCACCAGCACATCCGTCTGGACGCTTTCCAGGAGGCAGGAGGAAATCGAACCCACACCCAAACCCCTCCTGCTTGTCCAGCTCCAGGTGACAGTCGTGGAACAGGGTGCAGACACACACCTCTGTCACCTGAGCATCTTCAGCAGATTGCTGCACGTGTGGGCAACGGTGTCCTGAAGATGCTCAGGGCTGGAGGTGGAGGTAAATAATGCCAATAGACATTACCAGCTAAAAACAAACCATAATGAAGTTCTCAGGCACGTGGACAGGCAGATTGTTGCCATGCACTGAGTCACATTTATCATGTGTGTGAACAGAGAGCAGCACCCTCTCTGTAACTGGGAAAAATCCATGAGGGAATGGGGGTCCAGAGCTGAGTTTTGTGGTTTGACACTGCCTTTTACAGGAGGCTGCAGATCTGGGTGCTCACAGCCTCTGTGGGTGTGCGTGCTGTGTGTGGGTTACACCATCAGCAGCCGTAGGAGATTGTGAACTGTGTGAGAGTATGAAGTTTGAAATGAGTGGGTTGGAACTCTGAAGAGTAATGCTTAAACAACAATGATCCTCACCCTTGGACAGCAGGGAGTTTTAACTGAATTTAAGCCAAGGAAGTCTGTTCCCTGTATCAGCTACTGGAAACCTGTTTTGGGGTGATTTTATGATGACACTCTATTTCTGATTGTCTGCTTTATGCCCAGAAATCCTGTTGCTTTAAGCTGAGTCTGGGGATGGCAAAACCCTCTTTTCTTGGAGGAAACACTCATTCCAGAGTGTTTTCTCCTAAAACTTGTCTCTAAACTGAGACAAAACCTTACATTAGAGGAGCAAATAATTCCTTGTTCTTTTATCCAGGGGTGCAGCACAGGTGTGAACCACAAAGAGATGCAGATGGCATTGCTTTGCAGGATTCCTGCAGAAGGTTGTAGGTGTGAGTCAGGCTGTGAATGATACTCTGCTTTGGCAGTTGGCTGCAGCGAGAAGCATTTTTTTTTGTGAATAAGAGCTTCAATGACCCAATGGCCCCATTAAAAATAAAAAGAATTTGGTTTAACAAATCAATCTTTACTCAAAATACGTGAGCTAAGGTGACCTTCTGTCCTGATATTTTGCTTCATTCTTTTAGGAAGAAAGTACTTGACTGCTTTTCACAGTGGAAGGTGAGCGTGTGTAAAACTTCCCCTGACTCTTAGAACAGCATATTTTGGAGGGTATAAAAAAAGGAGAGAAAAAAATTTGCTGGGTGTGAGTGGTCTGTTGATTTCTTAAGCAAGCAGTGAGTTTTTGGGTGGCTGTAAGCACGAAGCTTTTACCCTTTTCCATGCTCTCCTGTAGGATGTGATGTCCTGAGGACGCTCGTGGTGGCAGCTCCGTGCTGGGGCTGGGCTGTGTCACTGGGGAAGGTCACTGGCACCTCACCCAGCATTGATTGTACTGCTGGACCTTGAATAAAGCTTAAAGGAAAAGTTTTCTACCATATGAAGTGGGTATTGATTTCTTAAAGGCTACTGGGAATTGCACAGTGTCTACACTTTCTTTTACCGAGATAGTGTCATTTTTTTCCCTTTTTACTTTTTTTAAGGGCCACCATGTGTCTTTACTCAAGCTCTCTGCAGTCTTTAGCTGTTAAGTGATTGGCTTTCTGGTTTTGTGAGGGATTGAAATGAGAGCATGATTTTAATGTTCCCTGTTATACCACCCACCAGTTCTGTGTCTATAAAATTTCATTAACTTTAATGACACGATAAAAAAAACTCTTAAGCGCAATAATGCAGTGATGATAGAAAGGGAGTAACTCAAAGCAACTCGGAGCCCTCCTGTTGTTCATGCACTCATTATGAGATCATGTCTTCAGTAATTCAGAGAGCAAATGTGCAAGATTGGTTTGATTCATTTTGGTGCCTCACAGACCAGTGTCACAGGGGTGTGTGTGCAAACCTCCCTGCGCAGGGCTAAATTTGGTTTTCACTTGCTGTAGTGCCATGGCTCACCGTCTTCACTCCCAGCAGTGATGCTTTTGATTCAAAATTTCCACTGAACAGGGCACAACTGCTGACTTCTTTTCCAATACCTGGTTTATTCAACAGTCCAAGGCAACTACAAAATTATTGCATGCTCTCAAATTCTTCTTGCAGGGAAGGTTTTGTTGTTACAGAAATTTAACACTTAATACAGCCTTGCCCTGGAATTGTCTGTCCCTGCCACAAAACCATCCCAGCTGTCCTTTTACTGTGACCATTCTGTAAAGAAGATGATGATTTGTAATTTATTTTTGCAATAGAATTACTCACTCACTGTGAGTGGGGAGTACAATTTCGCAAGGCTGATTTAATTTGTTTTCTTGTTTCAAGGACAGATATAATCCTATATTTACAAAGTAATTACGTAGTCCTTCATGTATAATACTTAGTCCATGGAAGTTATCCATCATATACTTAAATGAATGGTTGCCCTTTAAAATTTATTGTAACAGGTAAAGGGCCCTCCAAATTTGTTCAGTACTAAATACAGCTTTACCTAAATTGCAGGTGCTGGTTAAAGTGACCAATAGTTGTGCTACATTATAATTATGCATTCTTTCCATTGCTTTTCTTTGAAATGAATTCAGGAGCATGAATATTTAACCAGACTTGTTGTTTTGTTGGCTTTTTTTTTTTTTCCATTCACTGGTGTGCTGAGGAGGGTTATATCTGAAAGTGAGGATTAGAAAATAATAATTTTGCAACCACCTGAAGTGCCCGTGTCACTCGTGTCTGTTCTGTAATGCCCAAAGCCTCTGCCAGCTGTTTAGAGCATTCAAAATAATGATAACGATTTTTCATTCATTTAGCAAAAGAGACGGAGAAAATAGAGAAGAGAAACTGAAGTGACCTTTAGTGGTAAGCAGAAATGTGCCAATATTGAAACACAATTATCTGAAGTGCCTGTGGGTACCAGCTTCCTGTTGATAACCTGTGGTGCTAATTACCTGCAAGAATTCAGGGCAGATATTTGTGACTTGAATTAATTGGCTCTCGGGAAAGAGCTCTGGCAGAGGATATAGAGAAAAAGAGATACAGAATAGAGGGATGGGAAAGGTGCTGGTGGTGATGGTGGGGCCTTTTACTTCTGGTTTCCAGTTTCTCCTCCTCATGTGTGGCTGTGCCTCAGCCAGTTTGTGAGATGTGGTGTTTGACCACACCCCTGCAACCTTCCCAGGAATTAGAAATGTGGTTTGGTAGCTTTTCCATCTCTTTGTGCCTCTATAGCCTTGGAAACCTGTGGGGCAGAAGCAAGCTGGCCAGTTAATCAAAATACAATGTACTGAAAAGGTCAAAATAGTAGAGCAGACTCAATATATTTTTCTAGATTGGGAGGCATTAATATTCTGTGTCTTCATAGACCACGGTGGAATGTCAAGGACTGCAACATCAGAGCAGAAAATAGAAAAAAGGCAATAGATTCCCTTGACAAAGATTTTAATTAGAATGAGTAATGACAGAAAACTAACTAGTAGGTTTTTAGCATGTCTCATTTTGGAAGATACATGGAGTTCTGTGAAGTGGCTTGGGGGATATTTCGTTTTGCAAAAACCTGAAAGAGTTGCACGGTGAATAAAGTCAGCAACTTTGCTTTTGGATAAAAATGTGCTGAAATGCCCACTGATTGTAGTAAAGGCAGGGATAGCATCGCTTCTGGGCTATGAGGAGCCCATGGCAATTCTCTTCCTAAGCTTTGCTGCTCATCTTCCATAGCTGAGTTAATTTGCACATATCCTGGTGGAGAAGTAAATTGGTGTTACATTTTAAAAGGGATTAGGTGGGATCAGGTTTTTCAAAGAGCTTGGTGCCCACCAGGGTGTTAAAAAGCCAGCAAACTTTTGTGAGGGCTTGAGTCCTGCTGCCTTGAGCATCTGGCCATGGAGAGCCCTAGAAGATGATGCATAATCCAGGGAATTTTTGCAAAGTTAATCTTTGCTGCCACACTGAAAAAGCAGCCCGGTTGTTTTCACATAGCTGCTGAGCCACTGAAGATGTGCTTTAAGCTTCAGAAATGGTCTGCTACCCCCAGCTCAGCCCCTGTGAGGGCTGCTGATATCCCTACACACTGACAGCAGAGCGAGGGCACCTAATTAGGGAGCTCTGTCTGCTGAGTTAATGCAACCTGAGCATGTCCTAAGTGACAGTCCCACGGTCAGACACCCCCCGGAGCCAGGGCTGGGCTGAGGGCTTGCTGACACCTTCTAGAAAGGTGAATTTTGGCTCCTGCTGCCCACTGAAGCCCCTGTCCCCTCTCTGGGCACAGCTGGATGAGCAGCACTTGGGCAGACATTGACCTTTCCTTCTGCCCTGGTGACAAATGCTCCTCGCAGACATGCCAAAATGTGTTCTTTCTACTCCCTCTGCTTTTCAGGGTGTCTTTTTATTGATTAGTCCAGGCAGGTAAATCTGAGCCTAAAGTAATTACCTTCCCTTTGTTTCATAAGGTCCCTGGGCCTGATATATTTTAATGACTTTCCTCCCCTTTAATGGATATCAAATGGCTCCTCATGACATCCGTCATTTCTCCTCAGTGACCCTGTTGGCTGGTTACAGCTGGTTCAGACAATTCTGGGCAAACAGGCCTTTTAAAGATAATTAACATTCAAAAAGGTCAGTTATCCTTGCAGGCCTGCATGCTGATGTTCAGCTGTGAGTAAGAGAGTTTAGCTACCCTTTATTATAAACACCCAATTGAAAACCCTAAGCACAGCCAAATCCATTTGTAATAATCCCACACAGGTCTAGCTTTCGCCCCACAGCATATGAATATTGAGCTTTTAATTTTTTCCAGTTCCTTCCACCAGCAAAGGGCTCAGCTACATCAATTCCTGTCAAATTTTTACAAATATCAGCTTCTCCCGCTGCCTCCTGCCTGCCTACTCCAACACTCACATCCTCAGAGAAATATTTGCACTTCTTCATCCCCCAGCAGCACTGATGAATGAATTTAGAGCTGTAGGAGTTTTAACATGAGAATCCATTCCTGTGGTCATCTTGGCCTGCCTCCATGCTCCTTTCTCCAGGAAAAACACCTTGGACCTGCACGTTTATATATATATTTATATACACGCATGTGCATATGAATATATAGGGGGTTCTATTGCTCTTGTGATACAGAATGTCCACCAGAATATTTTTAAGGAATTGCAATGCCTGGAGAAGGTGATTAGCTGGCAGGGTAGTTTTGCAGATGCTGCCTATTCTGGCTGAAGGAAATGGCTTGGCCTTTTTGTTTCTAAATGAGATTGAGACAGATAAGGATTTAACCCAAATTGCCGAGGTGAAAGAGTCCCAAGGCTGACTTCGAGGACAAAACAGCTTTCCCAGAGAATAACTGCTTAAACAATTATACATCTGACCCAAATAAAAGTGCCCATTAGAAACTGCAGATGGAAGCACTTTCTGAATGCACATCCTCCTACAAACTGAAGCTGAACTGGGATTTTTCTTTCTTGAGAAAGCTGTGTCTGAAAACAAATGGTTTTTTTGCTTTTGCTGCAAGGGTAGTTCATTAACACTGAGCTTCTGTGCTTTATTATTCCAGCATTACATGTTTATCTGCCAGGTACTTGTCAAATCGGGCTGCTCTGTGCACAAGGAAAGCGAGGGGAAAATGTAATTGTTAGCAAGGGAGACGAGCTCTGGCCAGCACTTCAGTGTGAGCGGGTCTGCTGCCTCTTGGATTTTCTTACTTTTCAGCCTGAGCTTCTCTGGGCACAAAACTTTTGAGCTCTCCTGATTTTCACCCAGGGCTTGCAGGCAGCTGCCGGTGGCCTCAGCAGAGGCATCTCAGGAACAAGCAAAGGTGGTGGAGGCGGTGGCTGCAGGAGGATGGAGCAAGCTGGTGATAGCCAAATGGCCATTATGGGGATGGTTAATGCCTGGGTTTCTGCTGGAGGGTTAATGTGCTTACAGAAGTATTCATGGTGAAACGAAGGATTTAAAGGCTTTCGACCAAAACATGGCTTTTATCTCTTCTATCCCATCTGAGAAGACCTGGGGGCCCTGACACCCCCAGCCCCAGCTGGATGCCCTGCACACCTTGGGAACTCTTCCAGTGGTTTGTAAAGAGCTTTGGCTCTGCAGGAGCTGTGTGTCTGTGCAGGTCACGGGAGGGTTCCAGGGATGTGATTTTGGGGCATTCAGAGGGTCCCAGCCATTGTGAGCTCCGCAGTGAGGATGGCCATTTGAGGAAGAGATGTGGAATTTGCTTTATTTTTCAGACTGAGCAAACCCATGAGAACACAAAATCTCAGCCTGTTGATGCAGGCTGTCTTTATTTAAACTGCAGCTTCAGGAAATCAGTCAGAGCTGCTCAAATTGTGCTGGTGACTTCAGGAAAGTCCCTGCCAGCGCCAGCCTGGCCACTGCTGGACAATATGTTAGAGCAGGAGTAGGTGTCAGTTCTCCTCTGCCATCCCTGCTGATGGTTACTGCTGTCTTCTGGAAGCCTCCCTCGCACTGATGGCTGATCAATGAGCTTGGCATCGCTCCGAAAGCACTTATAGGTCAGTAGTAAAACTGCAACAATTAGTAAGTTTGCCTTTTGTGCCAAATATTGCAGCATATTTCCCCACCTCCTCCCCAAATAGTCTGCTTATTGAATTGTTACTTTTTTTTGACACTAACAGATGGTTCCTAGTGGCTGGCATCTGCAATATTTGGGAACAGATTGATGAAATTGATAATGACCGGTTTCTGCAACAGATGGCTTATAGACAGATTTCGGTGTAAACTGACAATGTTACATCTAAAGAGAAGTTTCCAATGAACCCACACATTACAGCTATGATTACAACATTATTTAGACCCTGAAAAATGGATCTGAGCTTAGCATGAGCACTATGTAGTGTCTAAGACAAAGGTTAAGAAAGATTGATTAGATAATTAGCATCGCTTTATTAGCCTTTCACCACATCTGCACGATGTTTTTACATAAATATTCCCAGCCTAAAATTACAATGATGATGTTTTAATATTTATTATGTAGATAAGCGAGAACTCAATTTACTTTATAAAACAGAGTTGCCTCAGATTTGCAAACCCCATCTGACAGAAAATGATACACAGCAAAACGATAAATTGGCAAGAGTGAGCCCCGGGTCTGGTGGGGTGGAAGCATCAGAAACCCCATGGCATGAGGGACATTAAGCAAGAATTGGCACTGGTTTTTCCTACCTCGAGCAAGGCCTTTTGCCACTGTGAAACAAATTATTCAAAGCTTGCCAGGACACCTTAATTGGTGCCCAAGCTCGGAAAGGTGAGCAGTGCTGGAGCTGTGAGCCTGGGCAGTGCAGGTGTGTGGGGTGTGCACTGCTGATAAATTCACCTGCCTGAGAGCGTCCTGCAGAGGCTGCCTGGTCAAGCTGTAGATTGCAGCTCTGGGTTGTTTTTCTAGCAGTGAGAGGACAGAGATACTACAGAGGATACCAGCATGTGAGGAATCCAGCTTTTTGTTGGTACAATTGGCATCACGGCACAGTTTTGTTTGCTCCCAGAAATGGTATTTTTAAATCCAGGCGCTCTTCCTGTAGGCAAAGCTGAAATAGTTTTACTGAGTATACAAACAAAGAAAACTGGAACAAAGCCCCTTAGGGAATAGCAGTTCAACTGAAAATAGTTCTCTGGTTAACTTGAAAACTGGGCTGCATTAATTTAATCTGGAATTACAGGTTTTGTTGGTGTCTTACAATGCAGAAGTGAAGTTAGGTGAGATCTCTGGCCTGCAGAGGTGTGTGTCTCTACTATTTCTCTCAATATCCATTAAAAAAAAATTCCATCTTATTTTACTTCCTTTTTAAATAAAAAACTGTTTTTTTTTTTAAACAGCTACAGGGGTACAGGTGACTATGGACAGTGTCAGTATCTCACAGGAGTAGCAACTTCCATCACCTTCACTTTTTCTGAGTGGCAGTTTCTCAGAGCTATTTGTAAAATATTCCCAGCTCTGGTTCTGATACAGACATTGTGATTGACATGCAGTTTTCATTGGGTTTGAGTAAATATGACTGTTTGATATCGACCTGAATTGAATTGGTAAACACAGAACTGAATTTGGCTGCAACTATTTGCATCTAGTATCAGATTGTGGAAAATAACATCCACAAAATGAAAGTGAAATGTTAAAATTCTTGAAGCTCTTTAATCCTTTTTGTTCTTATTTTCTTTCTCTGATATGAGGTTCCTCAGATGTAGAAAAACAACACCCATGTGCAATACAAATGTATCCAAACACTGAGGTTGGTTTATTTACATAAATGCTGTTTTCCCTGCCTTCCTGAGATTATTTTCAGTGCAAATCACTGTTGCTTGAATGTGCAGTGCTTATAATGACTCAAAAGCTATTATGGCTTCTGCTCTGAGGGATGATCAACTTCTGTAGCAATGCCCAGAGAAATGTTCTGCTTCCTAATCGTTGCTCAACTCAGCTAATTTGCCTTTTCCCCCAGCGTCAGGTGAAATGAGGCATTCCTGCTTTGGTTTTTATTTATCTGGGCTGCCTGGAGCAGGCAGAGAGGACACTGCTCAGAAGGTCCCGTCCTGGCACTCTTTGGGTTCATTCCTGTTATTTTGCTCTCTCAGGGGTTCAGGGTTCTTTTCTTTCCCACACCCTCAGGAAGGTGTTTTCAGCACCCAGCTACTCTTGGTGGAGTTGGCTGGGACACATTCCAGGCACTAAAGATAATTCTTTTCCCAGTGTATAATTTTTTCATCAGGATTTAAAGAAGCCTTGATTAATCTCAGCTACCTCAAATCTTGGTGTTCCCCTGTTTCTGCCCAACACAGCCATTCTGGAGAGATATCCCACATAATCACATTATGAGGCAGCTTGTTCTCTAGTTTAACAAAAAGAAAATAATTCAATACAAGGATGATCTGAAAACAAACTAAGACACTCAGTGCATCTTTTTTTCAGTCGTGAAAACAGGAGAATATAAGTGAGATTTTATATCCTTCACGAGCCAATGATCTAACATCACCTTTGCAGTACAGGATTAAACACTGACTAAGGTGTTCTTTCCATATTCTGAGTACCAGCTTCTTCTTTCTGTCCTTATCAGATGACAGGCTCCCAGGCTGGGAAGCTCATGCCCAGAGGCAATGGAAAATTTGGGTTGATTTTTAGGAAGAATGAGAGAATGTCTGTCAGTAATCACCTCCTGCTGTGGAAATAAAGCAAAAAAAACCCCAAAAACCAACAAAACAAACTTGCCTGGGCGTCAGTGATGGTTGTAATGGTTTGGCACAGCTGGGCTTTTGAAGGAAAATATACAGAGCAAAAAAAGGGCTTATTTCAGGAAAATGTCACAAATAAGATGTTGGCTGAAAACGGTGGTTTATGGCCAGTGTTTCTGGCACTTGTTGGGTTGTGGGGTGGCCCCAGATGAAGAGAAAATGGCACAAAGGAACCACACTGAGAGATCCAGGTGAGGTTTGGGGCGGGTGCCGCCTCTCTCACATCCACGTTCAGTATCCAGAATTAAAGGAGGTTCGAACCACAGTGAAATATCAACAAGAAAGAGCACAAAGTCTGACACAAGAAATTTGGGCTTCAATAACAAAACTTGAGGCATGCTGCTGTAATGAATATTGAACTGAATTCTGGATTCCTAATAGACACCTTGAAAAAGGGCATATTAAAAGTGCAGCAAGTTCCTATTACTTTTAGCAGATTTCATGGTCTGCTTTCAGGCTATTGCAATGAATAACAAAAATAAAATATTCATTCTATTTTCCTATTTGCTTTTTCTAACCTACTGAGTCCCCAGAGCAATTGAAGTGCATCTCTGATTGATAGCAGTGAGAAAGCAACTGTAAGTCAGTTTCAAATTGCTCTAAGTGCAAGATTTATAATTTTTAAAAAATACAGGTAAATAGAAGCATTGTTTCTTGTTAGTGAAGGAATTTATTGTTTTAATACGTAAACTGCAAGGAGCAGCCCAGTGAAACAGAGCAGGTCTCAACAGAAAGATTTGTCTGCAAAGCCTTGGTCAGGCTTGGTAACGCCACACTGGAAGAACTTGCAAAACCAAGGATTTTAGGGACAAATCTCTTTTGGGAAAAGCCACTGTTTTACAGTGTATTTCACTGAAACAGCTGCTCCAGCAAAAGTTCAAGAGGCATTGAAAGGGAGCCAGTCTTTCTGTGTTTATGAACATTACACTGATTTCTTTCCACCTCTCTACTGGGTGGGTACCAGACATTTCCTGGTATGTTTATTCCTGTAGAAAATGTGTCCAAATCCAGAATCAAAAGGACTTAGGCAATAACAAATTGTCCTGGTAATTGTGATTTGTGTTTTCCAGACCCTGCTGGCACACAGCTTCTGAAGGGGCAGGAAAAAAAGGTCTCTCTCCCTCTCCAGTGCCTGTGACAAGCATAATCAATAAACGCTATTGGCTGCACTTCTAGTGTCTCAGAAAGGGATTTGCTTTAGACCTAGTAGGGCAGTGGAACTTAATTAGCAATTGATTATTAAAGGAGTTCACTGATGAATAACAGCAATTTTATGTGTATAACTTTATTTGGATATAAAACGTGATTCACAAGCGCTGATGGATATTTTAAAGTCCTTGCCGGAGCACAGCAGGGTTTTCAGAGCTCTCCTTGCCGAGCATCCTGGTCACTGCTGTGGCTGAGCTGTGACCTCCTGTGAGGGTGAGAGGGACCCTGCAGGGACGAGTCCTGGCTGGAGGGGACTTGGGATGGGTTTTCCAGCAAGGGTTCCCTTGGGCACCGGGGCTCTGCGGGAGTGACCGAGCTGGCACAGAAAAACTTCCTTTCACAGGTGGAGCGGTGCAAATGCTGGGTTTGGGACACGTACATCAGGCTTCTCTGGCTGCAGCTGAGCAGTGGCTGTGCTGTGATTTTGCTCCACAAAACCCAGTCCGCTCCATCCTCCTCCTGAGAAGGCTGAAGCCGTGGGTGAGCACCCAGAACCAGCAGCCTGGTGCTTGGTGCCCGCCTCGGGAGGGTGTGTGGCTCGTGTCCTGCTTTAGCTCTTGTGCCCCTCATCATCCTCTGCTCCCCACATCCTGACTCTTCCTCTGGCCCAGGGCTGCTCTCATCTGCCCCCCTTTTCTGCCTCCTCTTGCATCACCAGTGTATTTGGTTTATGTATATTTATTTTTTACTGGTTGGTCTCCATCATTTTGTCTCGTGGGGACTGCATTTAGTACCATCTTACTCCTTTCTTTTTATGCTCCCCACATCCAAATTGCTCAGTATATCACCAAATATCATCCTGTCACTCTCTCCCGTACCCATTTACTGCTGCTGCTGTTTGAGGCTGCAGCTTTGTGTAAACAAGGAGGTGGATAAATTACCCAGAGGGTTCATGTTCACCTCCCATCACCCACCGGCCATGAGGCACGTCACATTTTCCCTGGACATGAAATGGTCTTTTCCCATCATGGGCTGTGGGATAATAAAAGAGTTGCTTACAATAGAGCAGGCCTAAGGTGACAGAAAACCAGGAGTGATTTACCCACTCTATCTACTTTTATTTATAACTTGTGGCTTCTCTTCTGAGGGGATAAAAAAAGGGGTGTTTTGACTTTCCATTTCTGGATTATGGAGTTGAGAGTCAAACCTGAGTTTTTGACTTGATGTTCCCATGACCTGAAATAATGTGACAAGTGGAACAAAATGACAAATTGCCCTTTAAAATGTGTGCAGGTGTCACTGAGAGTAAATTGGGCACAGAAATTGATTTCATGGTATTTGCCTCCTATGTCGAGTTAAGAGCCTGAGCAACTTATTCAGATTTTCAGTAATTTGGGGCACCTCCACCTCTTCCCAGACTTGCAAAGTGCATTTTGTATGCAACAGCCCCATATTCTCATTTGTTTGGAACTAATGTCCAGTTGCTGCCTACATCCAGCAGCCTAAGTAAAACAAGACAAAAAGGGATATTTATTTTCCAGGCTTACAATTCATAGCAAAGATTCAAGGTCAGGTTGGATGAGGCCCTAAGCAACCTGTTCTGGTTGGAGCCCTGCTCATTGCAGGGGCTTTGGACTTGACGGCCCTAAAAGGCTCCTTCCAACCCAAACCATTCTATGATTCCATTCCTCATATTCCCATCCTGAAAAAGGCACCGATTAACAGCGAAAGGAGGCTCTTGCTAAGGCTGATAGTGTTGTGTGTTCCTGAAGGAACATCTCTTCAGTCACAGCTCAGGGCAGTGGGACCATCCCCATCAATCACACTGCTCCTCTGCTTGCCCAGCCACCAGGTGATCTTGAAGAGAAGGGCATTATCACTTTTTTTTTTTGGTTGCCCCCAAGTGCTGCGGATGTTTGTGCTGTGGTGTGACAGAAATCACAGCAGAGCAGCAGCTTTAATTGCCAGGCTCTCTGTGAAATGCAGCAGAACTCCCTTTGCAGAATTTGATACCATGGCAAATGTATCTAGGAGAGAGATTTCCTAAAGTAGATAAAATAGGTCCTATATTCATAAATGGTAGAGGGTGTTTTTGTTTGTTAAATAATGTTTCCTGTTTTCAGTCATTTAAGTGGATTTTCATCATAAAAACTGGATCCCGAAAAAAACCCCCAACACTCACATTATGAATTTATCTCTGCAACCATAATAAAACCTTCATTTCTGCTCAGTTTAACACAGCAGGTTCAGGCAGTTATTTAGCACAACAAGGATAAATCTGTGCTCGCTATACACAAAATAGGTCAAATGCATTAAACAAGACCTGTTCTAGTGTGACTTAATCACCAGATACTGAGTTTGTTATCCAGGCTTCTTTGGGAGAACAGACAGGGTGTGTTGAAGGCGTGTCTAGAAGGAAAGCTCCTTCCTGCCTGTGAGAGCCTCACCCTGTGTGGAAGGAGAGAAAATGAAAAGTCTCCACTCTGTGACACGAGAGCAATTCTCCTGACAGCTTAGAGCAAAACCCAGCCTAGCTCATGAGAACAGAAAATGGCATTTATTCTGGAGCTAAAGCCCACAGCAGAGTGCCCAGAGCAGCTGCAGCTTTGCCCCATCCCATCCCATCCCATCCCATCCCATCCCATCCCATCCCATCCCATCCCATCCCATCCCATCCCATCCCATCCCATCCCATCCCATCCCATCCCATCCCATCCCATCCCATCCCATCCCATCCCATCCCATCCCATCCCATCCCATCCCATCCCATCCCATCCCATCCCATCCCATCCCATCCCATCCCATCCCATCCCATCCCATCCCATCCCATCCCATCCCATCCCATCCCATCCCATCCCATCCCATCCCATCCCATCCCATCCCATCCCATCCCATCCCATCCCATCCCATCCCTCTGCACCCAGGTGTGCTTGACCCTGCTTCACCCTTACTGCCTTCCCCTGTCCCTCCAGCAGCACCCAAATTCCACACTGGACTGGTACTGGAATGGCACGGACAGATTTGGCTCTTGGGCTCTGCGTGCTGGGCTCAGGACAAGTTCTGGGCGGTCACAGGGATCTGCTGAGAAAAATAAGTGGGAATTTGGCAATTCCATTCCAGCCGCCTTCACAGTAGTGGACATGCACAAACANGTGATCTTGAAGAGAAGGGCATTATCACTTTTTTTTTTTGGTTGCCCCCAAGTGCTGCGGATGTTTGTGCTGTGGTGTGACAGAAATCACAGCAGAGCAGCAGCTTTAATTGCCAGGCTCTCTGTGAAATGCAGCAGAACTCCCTTTGCAGAATTTGATACCATGGCAAATGTATCTAGGAGAGAGATTTCCTAAAGTAGATAAAATAGGTCCTATATTCATAAATGGTAGAGGGTGTTTTCGTTTGTTAAATAATGTTTCCTGTTTTCAGTCATTTAAGTGGATTTTCATCATAAAAACTGGATCCCGAAAAAAACCCCCAACACTCACATTATGAATTTATCTCTGCAACCATAATAAAACCTTCATTTCTGCTCAGTTTAACACAGCAGGTTCAGGCAGTTATTTAGCACAACAAGGATAAATCTGTGCTCGCTATACACAAAATAGGTCAAATGCATTAAACAAGACCTGTTCTAGTGTGACTTAATCACCAGATACTGAGTTTGTTATCCAGGCTTCTTTGGGAGAACAGACAGGGTGTGTTGAAGGCGTGTCTAGAAGGAAAGCTCCTTCCTGCCTGTGAGAGCCTCACCCTGTGTGGAAGGAGAGAAAATGAAAAGTCTCCACTCTGTGACACGAGAGCAATTCTCCTGACAGCTTAGAGCAAAACCCAGCCTAGCTCATGAGAACAGAAAATGGCATTTATTCTGGAGCTAAAGCCCACAGCAGAGTGCCCAGAGCAGCTGCAGCTTTGCCCCATCCCATCCCATCCCATCCCATCCCATCCCATCCCATCCCATCCCATCCCATCCCTCTGCACCCAGGTGTGCTTGACCCTGCTTCACCCTTACTGCCTTCCCCTGTCCCTCCAGCAGCACCCAAATTCCACACTGGACTGGTACTGGAATGGCACGGACAGATTTGGCTCTTGGGCTCTGCGTGCTGGGCTCAGGACAAGTTCTGGGCGGTCACAGGGATCTGCTGAGAAAAATAAGTGGGAATTTGGTAATTCCATTCCAGCCGCCTTCATAGTAGTGGACATGCACAAATGGAACAGATGGAGTTTCCTTTGCCTGCTAAAGGAAGCATGAAACAAATTATTTCATGTCCAAAGTTTGTAGCAGAGCCATGAGGGACTTCTAATTAGAGAGCTAATGTGCACTTTCCCAGTGATTAGGTAAACAAATTTTTTTGTTATTTATAATAGCTTCCATCACACAGATTCAACTAATTACAAAAACTTCCCTTGTAGAAACCATTTACAATTTTAATTCCAATTATTTTTTGATAATTCAGAAACATTTTTCCTATTACTCATCAGAAAGCAGAAAGTTAATCCATTCATTACCATGCTGAAAGGCTGATTTGAAACCAACCATGGATTACAAAGTCAGACTGAAGGTGAAAAGAAGGAGTTTGTGCAGAAAGTTGAGGGGGTGGGAATAGCTGTAAATTGCCTTTAAAAAATACCTGTTTTACTCAAACCCTAAAAAGACCAAAGGTTCAGAGTGCCTTTCATAAGCACTGTGGGATGACAGTGAATCTCCTGTGATTCCTTTTGAATCAAAAAAATACAGGTCAGGTCCTCCCCATATCCCTCTCCTTAAATTAGGTGCTTTCAGCGGAGCTGCACTGATTTATAGCCCTGGCCAAGGAGTGAATACATTTATTTTAAACCAATGACCTTTTTTCAATGTACCCAATCTCGAAATTAAACATCCCATCTGATGTCCCATTTGTAATTTTATTATATGAAGCTGTAAGATATATACAACTTTTTTCTCTGAAAAGTGATTATGTCCTTTGTTACACACTCATACACAATCCTACCAAATTTGCTTCTGCCTCCCAATTTTGTATAACAACAAATTCAGAGCCCTCTAAAACTAGTTTATTGAATTCAGAGTGAAAAGCTTTGATTTCTGTACATAATAACTTTCAGAGTTGTATTCTTACTATCTCTTATCTTCTCCAAATATTTACTTAAATACATTTCTTGAAAGACAGTTTCAACCTTCAGAAATGAATTGCTCACTAAAATGGGTTTGACAAGCCATGAATGCAGCATTTAGGTTAGAAAAAACAAAATGTTTTGCCTTTGAAATACATCTTGCAAGGCAGGTCTGAGTCTTTTGAAGGTGCAGGCTCAGAAGGTCCAGCTCAGCCCCCGTTTCCTGGCTGACAAGGGAGGTTTGGGAATCCTCTGTCCTGTGCCCAGGGATGGAGACACTTGGGAAGGGCTTTGCGGGCAAATGCAGGGAGGAAAAGGAGGGACATGAAGGATGTCATACGTAAAAAACAGTGGGGGAAGATTTGGCATTTCAGACCTTTGAAGACAATGTTCTCAGCCACTTCTGTGAGGGCACCAAACCCACCCAGCAGCCTTCACCTTTCCCAGACAGAAGAAATGGTTCAATGAACACTGATTGTTTCACCACTCCACAGCCCCCATGCTCCTCCCCACTCTTCTGGATGGCTTTTTTAAAAAAACAGCCTGGAGAGAAGTTCAGCACCTCTGGTTGCTGGTACAGCACTGCCCAGCTATCTGGTGCTTTGCTGAGGAGCCTGGTTGCTCTCTGGTTTGCTCTCAGCAATGAGCTGTCGGACACGGCTGCTTTAGACCTTTCACCATAAATCCTCCCCTGCAACCTGGGCACCAACAATTGGGTCAAGGGAGCAAAACATTCTGAAGCAGTATGGGTCTAGTGATGGAAACCGTGGAGGAAAACAGGTCTGGGGCTGTGGCACAGAAGCCACAGATTAATTTCTGCTGAATATTGGGCCTCAGAAGCCAAGGGTGAAGAGATTTTCTCTGGGCCTGGGTCACCACTGAGCTGGCACTGCTGTGCACCCTGTGCCAGGTCCAGCAGACTCCCCACTCCCTTCCTGATGTGCCAGCTCTGAAAATGAGCCTCTCACCCAAAGCAGTGCTTTCTTCTTCCCTCAGCCTCCTCTGGTGGTGGCATGAGACCAGAACAGGGAGGATGGTTACTGTTGTCACTGCTTGGAGCTGCAGAGTGGTAAATTTAAGCTGAATATTGCTGAGTATTTCTTGGGGGATGCTGGAACCATGAGACACCTTGTGCTGGAGAGCCAGAGCTCAGCCTGGCTCATCTCTGGCAGCTAATGAGCACGGAGAGAAGGCAAAGGGATGGATCAACTCTGCCAAAGTGTTTTCCAGCACATCTCCTGCTCTGAGCTGCCCCGAGGAGCTGTACAAAGCCGTGCTAAAGCACCAGCATGGTTTACACAGNTCTGTGAGGGCATCAAACCCACCCAGCAGCCTTCACCTTTCCCAGACAGAAGAAATGGTTCAATGAACACCGATTGTTTCACCTCTCCACAGCCCCCGTGCCCCTCCCCACTCTTCTGGATGGCTTTTTTAAAAAAACAGCCTGGAGAGAAGTTCAGCACCTCTGGTTGCTGGTACAGCACTGCCCAGTTATCTGGGGCTTTGCTGAGGAGCCTGGTTTGCTCTCAGCAATGAGCTGTCGGACACGGCTGCTTTAGACCTTTCACCATAAATCCTCCCCTGCAACCTGGGCACCAACAATTGGGTCAAGGGAGCAAAACATTCTGAAGCAGTATGGGTCTAGTGATGGAAACCGTGGAGGAAAACAGGTCTGGGGCTGTGGCACAGAAGCCACAGATGAATTTCTGCTGAATATTGGGCCTCAGAAGCCAAGGGTGAAGAGATTTTCTCTGGGCCTGGGTCACCACTGAGCTGGCACTGCTGTGCACCCTGTGCCAGGTCCAGCAGACTCCCCACTCCCTTCCTGATGTGCCAGCTCTGAAAATGAGCCTCTCACCCAAAGCAGTGCTTTCTTCTTCCCTCAGCCTCCTCTGGTGGTGGCATGAGACCAGAACAGGGAGGATGGTTACTGTTGTCACTGCTTGGAGCTGCAGAGTGGTAAATTTAAGCTGAATATTGCTGAGTATTTCTTGGGGGATGCTGGAACCATGAGACACCTTGTGCTGGAGAGCCAGAGCTCAGCCTGGCTCATCTCTGGCAGCTAATGAGCACGGAGAGAAGGCAAAGGGATGGATCAACTCTGCCAAAGTGTTTTCCAGCACATCTCCTGCTCTGAGCTGCCCCGAGGAGCTGTACAAAGCCGTGCTAAAGCACCAGCATGGTTTACACAGGCACGGGTGACAGCCGACCTGCACTCGCCAAGCTCTGGCCCTAGGACAGAGACCACTGAGAGAGCAAATACCAGAAATATCTTCGTCCTTGCTTCAGCTTTTTGGAGAGACACCATTGTAGGAGAGGCCAGGCTGCCTTGGCAAACAGATAAAGGAAGGTGGCGAGGCCCAGAGAGGAAAGCTCGCTGGGTGACGTCCTTGCAGGATGGTGAGGGCTCTGTGCTTTTTGTCGCTCACTCCTGCCTTGCCAGCCTGCAAAGCTCCAAAAGCAAAAGCCGGGCAGCAGGAAGAGCCCCTTGCTGCTGTTAATGAGCAAAGGGACTAACGAGGCTGGAGCTGAGGGATGCATTAGGAGCCCACCTGAGCACAGAAGCCCTTCAGGACAGCACTTTGCCAGAAAGGATCCATTTGCTCCCCAGCCAGTCCCAGAGAGGGGCAGGCAGAGCTCTGCCATCCTCATCACTAAAGATCGCTCCGAGGGAGCAAACACCACATGTGAGATCTGCCAGAGCCAGCCAGGCTCAGCCACCCTGCCAGCCCACGGCAGGGCCTTCAGCAGCCCCCAAAGTGACCCAGAAATGCTGCTGGGAAGGGCAGCACGTAACATTTCTAAGACTTTTTCTACCACTGCCCTGGGAGGAGGGAAACTGCACCAAGAGCTGAACCAACGTGGGCTTGATGAGCAGGTGAGCAAATGCTGCCGATGCAATGTGCATGTTGCACATGAGCACAACTCCTCAGAGGAAAAAGCTTCACAACTTTGTATTCTCTGCCCTAGAGTCACTGTCATCTTAAGATTCAATGCAAAGATGAAAACAAATCATGCTGTCAAGAAATCATGCATTAGAAACAAATTATTCTCTCTAAATGCACCTTGGCAATATAATTGATAAACTATGAGTATGCGAAATAATTGAAAAAGCAGGGTGGGGACATGCAGGATAAATGACTAAAATATGAAAGTAATGAACACGTGTAAATAAAAGCCACAATCAATAAATATAAATTACAGTGTGAGAAACTGTAAATAATCAGAGCATTTCAGGCCTGGAATGTGATCCTTCTTCAGGGAAAACTTGTGTTAGCAAATCTGCAAAAGCCTTAGGAAGAAAACAAGAAGGCATGAGGTTATCAGGGCTCTTTGAAATGGCGGACACGATGGATTATCCCCTGGATTCATTACTCAAAACCCTCACCAGCAGTGTGGAAATAAGACATGATACCAGCCCTCTTCCTTCCTCCACCCCAACATACAAATACTCCTGGCAGGAGTGATGCCCTCAGCCCTCCTCACACTGCTACAGACAGATTAAAAAAAAAGGGATGGCATTTTCCCTTCCTGATTTAGCCATTCAGAAATGGCTTTTGAAGGCTAACTCTTGTCTCTTGATTGACTGAGCTTTCCTCCTCCCACCTCAATGTCTCAGGAATCGTTGTGCTATTCAGAAATAAACACTCACTGTTCCCAGCTTCTTCTGCAGATGCACGTATCGAAGCAGTTTTTTGTCCACCATGGAGGATTTTATCCCATCTCTGTTTCCAGGTCCTAAATCCTTTCCAGATCCTGGGGATTAAATTATCATCAAGACCAGACCATGCCAAGACCCTTCAGCATGAGTGGGAATGCAGCCTGAATTAGGGATGAGCTCAGCCACTGCTGCTGAGAGCATAAAGCAGCCAGAGATCAGTGCTGAGGATGGACTGAAGAGATTTGGGATGGATGAGGGCTGGTGGATTTACACCCTGGCCTCCTGGCTGACTCTTGACTTCTGGAAATGAAGGTGAGGGATGACAGACCTTCATTTGCTGTTTCAGAACATGGCTGCTTTGTCTCAGGACACCTTTAACTCATTGCCTGGAGCACAGCAGGAAGGTTCCTGCTCACCTGCCCACCGTGGGTAAAATAAATCCCTGACTGTTTGAATCGTGGAGGCACAGAATGGTTTGGGTGGGGAGAGACCTTAAAGCTCATCCAGTGGCACCCATCCAGGGGCACCTTCCACTATCCCAGGCTGCTCCAAGCCACGTCCAACCTGGCCTTGGACACTTCCAGGGTTCCAGGGGCAGCCACAGCCTCTCTGGGCACCCCGTGCCAGGGCCTCAGCACCCTCACAGAGAGGAATTTCCTCCCAATACCTAATCCAGCCTTGACCTCTGTCAGTTTGAAGCCAATCCCCCCTGTCCTGTCACTCCAGGCCCTTGTCCAAAGTCCCTCTCCAGCTCTCTTGGGGCCCCTTTGGGCACTGAAGACTTTTCCCCCCAGCCTTCTCTTCTCCAGGCCTAACAGCTCCTGTTGCTGTGGGTTTACGTCATGTTAAATGAAAGTGGGTTAGGACTGGAATAAGAGTTTTGCCAGTGGATGGATCTGAAGGAAAATATTTGCTGCTCTCTCAGACTGAAGCTCATTTGTAAAGCACCCTCAGGAGCAGTGTTTAAGGCAAAGCTTGCAACCTCCACCTTGCTGCTGGTTTGCAGACACGATCATGTGGCAAAAATACATCATGCTCTATGTCTAGGGGTAATAAGAAGAAAAGAAATTACATTAAAATGCAAAGTATTGTCAGTGGTTATTTCCATGGAAAGTCCATTTCCATTTAATAGCAGAGAATCCATCACGTTATGCCTTATTTCAGCTGTGATGGCTCCCAAGAAAAGATGTAGGTCACAGCTTGTTGAAGGCAGTGCCTTTGAGAAGAGCTCACGGCGCCGTTTTCAGGTAGTGGAGGGGAGGTTGCTTTGCCATTTTCCATTACAGCCATGCTGGCACTCACCCTTCCCCAAAAGGGGTGGAAAATGTCACTGACTCAGTCTGGCTGTGGGGCTGCAGGGAAGGGGAGTGGGGCTGGGGCAGCAAAGGTGACAGTGGCAGCCCTGGAGTTCACACAGGCAAAGAACTGCTGTGGGGCATGCAGAAAGGAAAAATGGGCAGAAGGTTTGAAATTCTGGGTGAAAGCAAAGCTCACCTGGTAATTCTGCATCTCTCCAACTGCCCAGGAGCCCTGCTGGGTTAATGCTGTGCCGTGACTTGTGCTGGGGAGTCAGGGGGAGATGGAGCAGCCAAAATGCCCTGATTTTAATGGAGCCCTACAAGCAATGGTTTGGGATGTACCCTTGCTCCAGTACAACACAGGATTTCATGACACTCAATTAACAAGGTAATTAATTAATCAATTATGCAAAACAGATGAGCGATCCGATATACTGTTCTACAGTGATACAGCTCTTTGTTGAGACTTAATTAACACATAGGCTTGGGGACAAAATTTAAAAAAAAAAAAAAAGAAAAAAAAAGCCAAATCCTACAGCAGAATCAGTTGGAGAGAATGATTCCAACAGAGGATGGAAACTGGGCTGGAGACCAGATGGGATGACAGCCCTGCTCTGAGAGGATCGTGGAGTTATTTTGGGTAGTTTAACAACCAGTCTGATGTTTGTCTCCAGCACTACTAGCCAGCTGAGCCAAACTGGGCTCTCCTGCCTGCCAAAACAAATCTGTGGTAATTCCTTCTGTGTAACTGCTCAGTGCCCACCTCTCCAAGCTGGCTGGTGCTGTACATGACAGGGGAGGCGTTCAGCAGATGTGTTTATTGTTTTTGTGCCTCCCAGCTCCTCTCGCCAGACCAGGAGGGCTGCGGGGCTGAGCTGCAGCTTTGGGGTCTCTAACAACTCCAAAGCTCACTGCAGGTGTTGGATTCCTACGTGACCTGGACCAAAAGCAGAGAGAATATTGATCTGCTGTAACAGCCCCTTGTAACCCAAAGTATTCCAATAGCCTACTTTAATCTGTGAAAACCTACATCTTGTTACAGTCTCTGTTTTATTTAATTTTACTGTAGGCTAGTAGTTATTTGGGTCAATTCTTTGTCAGTTGTGATAAATTGATACATCTGTGAAGGAGCAAAACTGTCTGGGCTTCTACTTATACAGACTCTTACTTGAATATATTTGCATTAACCAGGTTTGTGATAATACAGAAAAATCAGTGTCAAACCTGCAGTTCTCTCAAACCCTGCAAATAATTGTAGAGGTAATGTGTTTCCAAAGCTTAAACCAATGTGCTTATGGACCTTTCCTTTAGCAATATGCTCTGGGGTCGATTTTCCCATGTTCAAGGGCCAGATTGCAAATGTATTGGCTGCGAATGGAAGTAGAGTCATGCTCCAGCAATGATTTTTATTGAGTAACTATGGATGAGAAAAGGCAGTTACTACCTGGCAAAGACCCTGCATTTTAAGTTTTCTTTACAAACTCTCTCTCCAAGCCTTTAGCATGGAATTGCAGGAATTTATGGCGATATGAGGAAGAAGCTGATACTCAAGAGCAGTGGCTGCCAGAGACTGTATTTCTTCCTGAGGCTGCTGTCAGAGGGTTTCTTGCCCAGCTGCAGCTGGGAGGGGACTGCAGAGCCACTCAATGCTCACAGCAGAGCCTTTACATGCCTCTCCCTCACTGCTGGGCTGACAGACTGCTGCAACACCAGAATTTGCTGCTGGCCTTGCTCTCCCCCTCCTCCCAGAGCACCACGGTGTGGTTTGTGTGTTTTAAGCCTTGTTTTCAGGGATTCAGTTCTAGCAGTCACTAGATATTGCCCAGCCTGTAGCGGGAACCTGCCCCTACAGTTTCTGGGTTTTCATGAGCTGATCCTGTGCTGCTCCAGGCAATTTTCCATTGGGAGAAACTAGGTTTAGTCCCAGAGGAAGTGGACTGCTCTGTCCATGCTCAGGGGGTCTGTCCCCCTCATTCACAGCTATTTAAATCTGTTGGTTCCACTGTTTTCTTTCTCCTTCCAAGACTACACAAAACCATCTCTTCACTGTGCCTTCTCACCCCCTCTAAAAGAGCTGGTCTGATTCCAAAAATGGGAGTGCTCAGAAAGTCAAAAGCTTATTAATAGCTCTCAGCCTCTTTTTAATCTATTCAAAAAGCTGTACAGTGTGCAAAGCTGTTGTGACATGATTTTTCTTTTTTAATATCTCACCCTTTGACTGTCAGTATTTAAGGAAAAATGAAACTAATCATCAGTGAAGGCTGTGATGCTACTATTTTATAGCTGCTGGGGAGCTCAGCAGAAAATTTTGTAAGAGAGGATATAAAAGAGAGAAAGAGAGAGACAGAAATTGTGTGTGTAAGTTCATGCATGCATCTCACATTAGAGGTTTCACAGAACAATCCAAAAAGTATATTCATTTGCAAAATAACAATAGTAAGATAAGGAAAATATTTATATATTGGAAAACAGCAAAAAAAAGGTCACTTTTTATAACTTTGTCCTGAGTGCTCCTTTCCATGTAGAGGTATCACCCCCCAGTATTGCCCAGCCTGGCAGACTTTACTGAGGATCCAAAGTACAACATTTGGGCATGGATGGACTCCACTGTCCTCCAGGTAAGAGTTTTCCCTACTACCATTTTACCTTAAACCCCAAATGACCTTTTATTATTGCTGGAGCAACATTTCAGCCACAGACCACCTTCAGTATCAGTAGGGCAGGAAAAGCTGTATCTCCTGGCAGGGAGTTCATGAAAATTAGTCCAATATTCTCCTCTGAAAATGGTGGACAGAATCATGGAAAAGCTAAATATCAGTCAGTGCAGCTTATCAGGACAGAGGGAATATAATAATCTACTGCGAGTGTTTTAATGTACAAAACCAAAGTACAGCACTGAGACCAGTACAAGCTGTTACAGGAGGGAGCAGCAAAGTGTGGCTGACAAAACACTGGGTGAACCTTACACAAGGCATGGAAGGAATTCCCAGAAGGGGATATCCCAAAACTCCAGTGGATATCCCACTCCTGGGGGGGTCTAAAGACAGCGATGACTGAAGTGTGAAGGGGATAATGGGGGCCCCTGGCAGTTTCCAGTTTCCTGCCCGGCAGCTCCTCGGGGTTGGCAGCGATGTGGCTGCCCAGGATCAGTGGGGTTCTGGTGCCTGGGCACATTGTGAGCTTTTCCTTGCTCCACCAAAACACTTGGGCAGTTTTTAACCTTGACCAGCACTTCTCAGTCTGGGTGATAATAACATTATGTGCACATATGCACAAAAATACTGTGTATATGTATATATATATATATACACACACATTTGTAAATTGGAGTTGTGTGTGTGTACAGCAACGCATGTGTAATGCAAAACAAATCTTGCAAGGTGCCTGCAGTTTGAAAACTGAAAGGAATATTAAAAAAAAAAAAGAGAACTCCAATCATCATCCCTTTCTGACAACTAAAATCTCATTTGCAGCTCACACACCTTCAGGCGCCGCATTTCTTTTGCTTTGCTCCCAGTGCTCGGTGCCACACACAGAATCTGACATCTGGAACAGCTGAGACATTTCACACAGAAGATCAAACACTTCAAAGAGTCTCAGAGTGGTTTGGGAAAGGGAAAACCCAGTTGTTCTCAGAATCAGGTAAGGCAATATACTGGAAGTGATTTGTGGTACCCAGAGTAAAAATAAACTAATGAAATGCAGGCAATTGAACTGAAATTTCAGGCAGGTTCTGACCCTTGATGACCCAACTCAGCCAATGGTGTATGGACAGATACATTACCAGTGTATACCTGATAGGATGATAATTGTGCAAATGTCCACAGAGGTTTCCTGTTTTCACCTGGTACTTTTAATATTCCACATACAGAGAAAAGGTGATGAAATAACCTTTTTAACTGTGTAATTAGCACTGCAATAATGTTGGCTGTTTAAATTAGTTAATAATATTAAAGAGGAGCCCTGATTTAATTACAGAGACACAAACCCAGGTATTTCTAAATGAGGATGGCTTCTCACCGACTCCATTTAATGTAATTTTGCCTTCATTTATTGTGTAGATAATGACCACTGCAGCGTGTTGCTGTGTTTGTGGAATTGCCCTGGATACCTTCAGAAGTGACAGAAAAACATGACAATTTGCAATCTGGGGAGGAAACAGAAATGAGAGCTTCCCCTCTGCCCTTGATCTAGCTCCTCAAAAATCAATTTTAATATAATCTGAAAAGTTCTGATTTTGGTAAAGTTATTCCATTCAGTTTGGTTTAATTTCTGCTTCTAGAATAGAGGTTTCTGGAGACCTTACATTAACTCCACAGATTACAGCTGGCATTGAACACAGGTATAAGTTATGAAGCAAACATAAAGGATCATCCATTTCCATGTATGATTAAATGCTGATTCAAGGTTGTGCAGTACTTTTGATCCCCTAAGTTTAATAAAATTCAGGACAGGCCATAAGGAGTCGCAGACAAATTAAAATTTATTGAGACAGACAAAAATGCAACTATTTCAGACTACAGTTAAGCATTTACAGTTAACCAAAGGTCCAAAATGCTCACATTCCACTTAACTCCTTATGGAAAAAGCATTCAGAATTTACTATGCAGTTCTACTTACTATGATAGTCTACATCCATCTACAGTAGGGACATCGAACTGAAACACGTAATATTTGGATCTCTCCTTACAGATCTACACATTGAACAGTAATAGACATCAACAGCATTGAGAAAAGTATAAAAAGACCAAAACCCACCTACTGTAGAAAGGGCTTTTTGATGTATAGGAACTGTACAAAGCAGTCTGTGGCTGAAAGGATGGGATACAGGAGGGACTGCGAGAGAAGCCAACAAATGGAGGAAGCTAAGCTTGAGCGACCTGGTGGTCTGGGTCAAGTGGTGACCTTAGAGCTATGGCAGTTGCTGCTGGAGGGAGAAAAGGCTACAAAACTCCTAATATCAAAATATTCCCATGCCAGAAATGTACACTGAGACTAACAGACTAGGCTGGAGAGGCAAAGAGAAGCATTCACTAACAAACAGTGTTGTTTTAAATATAAACTTTACATTTTCAATATAAACTGTAGAATAAATATTAAATAAACACTTCAAATGGTTTAAAATAATAATAGCACAGAATAGCTTTAAAAAAAAAGGCAAATAAAATGAAGAGGATTCTTTGTGTTCACAGCAAAGGCCAGTAATGACCCAAAAACCCAGCTGTGCTGAAATCTGAACTCAACATTTTGATTTAACTACAGTAGTTAAAAGAAACACAAAGCAATGCCTAACAGTATCTCATAGTCTGTAATATGAAAAGAAAATGAGATTAAAAATTGGTTTGTGTCTCTAAAAGAATGGGACAACTCTGATTCCATTTGGTTTGTGTCTCCAAAAGAATGGAACAACTCAGATTCCATTTTTCACAATGAGAAAATGTTTGGAAGGTCAACGACTTGATTCAGATGGGAAGTAAGTTCCTGCTTTGTAAAAAAAAAAAGAAAAAAGGAAAGAGAAAAAGAAAGGAATTGAATTAAATTAAGTTGGAAGGAAATGAAATCCTTTACAAAGCATGAAGAATGGAAGGGGCTCGATCTGGAAGAGCACTGGTTCTTGGTGGAATCGCTGGTTTCCTTATCATTATTTCATTAAATAGATTTTCTTAATGCATCTCCCCAAACTGGACACACACATATGCACACACGTATTTGTGCATAAATGTATATATAGAGACACACAGAGATATACATATGTATATGTATAGGCTGCAGATCCCCCGCCACAGGAGGATGCCAGTGGATCACGAAAGGGCTTTGCTAAAGAGCTGCTCTGCAGGATTTGGGAACTTCTCTCCAGGCAATCCGGGGTGTGAGCCGCCCTGCCAAGCAGCACAGCCTGCCCTGCTGCTGCCAGGCTGGGGCCCTGGGGCTGGGCTCTGCTCCCCATAGCCACAGCCACTGCCCAGTCTGGAAAACGGCACATTGCCCACGCTGGCTCCGGCAGGAGAACGCTCGCTCGAGCCAGGTGACTGAACGGTCACCGGGAGAGGGGCTCTGCTGGAACCAGGCCCCCAGGTGAGATCAGCTGTGTGTGTGTGTGTGCTCCTGGCTGCAGGAGATGTGCCACCAGAGGCCACCCACGCCAGCCAAGGCAGCTGCCCTCTGGCCAGGCTGTGCTGGGCACGGAGCTGTTTCACTGGGACCCACCCCACGTTCGAGCTGGTGAGTCCAGGAGACAGAAGAGGTTTATAGTTAGAAATAAACCCTTCCAGCTCTGATTTGGAAGCATTGCACGTGAAAGATCACAGCCAGGAGACCACCAGTGGATGGTGGTGCCATGTCTGTGCCTGTAAACTGAAAGATGTTCACATTCACTTTTAAAGGCTTATCTACCAGCTTTAATTTAACCATCTTGCATGTTTACATGTGACACAGCCTGCTGCTGCAGCCTTAGACCTGGTACTGCCTGCAAGGGCTTGCACTGACAGGCTTTACCCTGTGGAGGTGCTGGGCAGGAGAAGGGATTTGCTCTGTGACCTTTGATGTAAGGCAGAGTCCAGGATAAGCTGTTGTGGAGGGACACAGGTCTGCCAAAACCCCCCCAGCTCTGTGTGCAGAGTGAGTCCAGTCAGGAGGATAAGCATAATCTGCTGATTGTGGAGCTCAGATTTATGTCAGAGTGAAATGGCAGCTCTGTGCCTCAGGCAGGTCCTGCACAGGACAGCAGAGCCAGACCCGGAGAGTGTGGGGTCAATTAAGAAAATACCAGAGGAAAACTAGACAGGACATTTGAGAAGGAACCTCCTGATGGTGTTCAATTGCTTCCCACAAAATCATCCTTAGGGAGACAGAAATGCTGGTTTAGCTGCTCCTCTTGCAATTTGGCAGGATTTCTGAGAAAGGCAAGTAGAAAAAGTGGTGTGTGTGTCTGTGTGCTGTGCAGCTCATGGACAATGATTATTAAATACATTTTTCTAAAGCTATGGGAAAACCAAAGGGATTTATTTGAGGAAGGGCAGATTGCAGGCCTTTTGCAAATGACTGCGATGGCAGATTTTTGGGAGGATGCAGGGGCGTGAAACAACAAATTCCTCATGGTTTTACACATCCTTCTGCATTAATAATGATTATCCAGGCTTGCTCTTTGTTCTCAGGTCATTGATCTGGATAAATAGGAAATGAAAGAGGAGAAAACAACTGAGCCCCTGCAGCACATGGTACCTGAAAGGAATTCCACTTCTGATCATGTCTGAAAGCAGAGGTCCTACCCAGAGGGCTGCCAGATGGGCACTGACTTTGGAGAGGGCTGAAAGCCAACATCCTAAGGCCAATGTACCTAAAAAACTGACTTCTGCCAAGCTGTGTGTATTTGCCAGCTTTCAAGTGACTATGTGGTCAACCATGTTGTGACTGGATGCTGTCTCCACTTCTATATCCACCACTAATTCAGAAAAAAACGCCAAACCTATCGAATTAGTTTTTGGTATAAGAAACACGTTTTTCATTCTGCAAAATAACTCACTGGCCAACCACAGGCACTGCTAAAATACTTACACCTGCGTCCTAATGCAGGAGTGGGGTTAAGGTTCCTCTTACTGCTTCAGAAAACAGCAAAAATAATAAAAGGTCACCGCAGCACATTACTGCATCCAAGAACTGCCATGGGAAAGGACTCTGCAAATAATTTAATTCCAGTATGCTGTGATACAAGAGCTTTGACTGTATGGGAGGTATCGAGGGAATCACAGATTGGATTTTAATACTATTCTTTTTTAGGAGTGTGTATTACAAGTGTGCAGCGTGTCACACTGAGCAAAGGGGTTACGCTTTTGAAATATCACCACCTAAAGTTGCTTTTTTAAACAGGCCTCTTTACATTAAAGAAATGACAGTTGCTTTTGAGGGCTCGTGTCTTTGACAGCATTATAACTTTGGAAGGAGGGGTTGCTAAATGGAGAACAGACAGATCTGCAGTGTGTGAGCTGGAAGCAGAGGCTGCCTGTGTGCTGTCAGTGAACCTCAGTGCAAACGAGCTCAGACAGAAGCTGAGGAACAGATCTGGAGGTGGTTATGATGCTAAAAATGCACAAAATACTCTCCTCTTAAACACTCTGAAGGGCAGATGGACTCTGTCCCCTGCCTGTAGGGCTCGGTCCATGACAGCTGCAGGATCTCAGCATCTCTTAAGATCAAGGCCATGTTCCTTTATCAAACAGAGAGTGTCAGTGAGCTGATCTGTGCCCTGGTGGGAGCTTTGCCTTCAGTGTGAGCTTGACTAAGCCTGTTGGACTCATTCTCAGAGAGTGTAAGGAAGAGAAAGTCCTGCCAGTGGGCTTCCTTCTGGATGAAACCCCTGGTAGTGGGCAGCCACTGTCCAAAGAGACTTGCTCTTTACTGGGACATTATAAATACGGACTATAAAATGAGGCACCTACTTTTCCTTCTTCATGAAAGAAAAAAAAACTATTTGTGATATGATCCAGGTAACAATTTATGACACAAATTCTTTAACATGAGAAGGGCTTCTAAGCATTTGTATTGGTTTGTTGATGCCCTTCCAGGATTCTTTCACAGGATGTATTTCATAAGTGGTGCAAGTGAGGATTAAGACACGAAATGGCTTTGAAACAAAACTCGTTGCCCCTGTGGATAGAACAAAAATCCCCCAAATCAACCAAACAAAAAAGCTGTATTTCAAACAGTCCTTGCTGGAAAAAAAGTTGTCATCCAAATTAAATAGACCATACAAAATTAAACTCAGTAGAGAGGGAAACTTTGTGCCAGGTACTCTCAGATACAATTGCAGAGATATGATGTGAGTTGCAATATTGTGCAAAACGTGAGTCCTCATCATGATGGGCACTACCATATATAACCAATTTCATCATCCTTATCATCATCTTCGTCTTCATCATCTTCATTAGCTGCTCTTACATGAATCTTCAGTTTCCCTTCTTTGTCTTTTTTTGTTGCTTCAGGTTCCTCTTCCAAATCATCCAACAATACAACAGATCCGCCACTGCCAAAATCCCCTGAGGTTTCTTGCTCTTCTTCTGAAACAGGTGAGCAGGAAAGGTCATTTCCTCACAGAACACCAAATTCCACATTCATCACTACCCTTGTCATGCAGGCCACTGTCATTTGCAATGTTATTTTTAAAATTTGTTATTTCAGCTATTAATGAAACAAACTTTAAATTTCAATTTTCAATCTGAACTGGGATAAATACATATCAATTAACTCTGAAAAATTTACTTGCATAAAATACCCCTTATACATTGCCTTACTCCTAGAGACATGACTGGAGAGCTCCAGATCATGTGCATGCAGACCAGAAAATCATTACGCCTTTGTAAATAGTTTAATTTCATCATGGCTCTGTAAACCAGTCTAAAAATATTCCAAAAATTGATTTTATTTGAGCACATAAACCTCACTCTGCAAATGTAGCTATTGAGCCTAAGATCTGTGATGTGATTCTGGGCATCTTGGACCTTCTAGGTGTCTGTTCCTTCTCAAAAAGAAAGCGGCACTCACAGCCATCCCTGAAGATCTCTGGAGGAATGGAGGTGAAATCTTCCTTGTTTAGGCACAACAGCTAATTGGTGATTTCACCTACCTATGTAATATTGTTCTGCCAGCAATTGCACTGGGCTTGGTTGATAATGTATATAATTTTACACATTTAGGCCTTCCCTTGTCTGGAAAGACATTTTTCATGAAGTCCCAATAAATGTTCACTCCAGAGTATACAGAACAATATATTTAATAACCATGCACAGCAGCCCCAGACCCTTGATTTTGGTATCATTAACTGCACTTTCCAGGCTGGTAGCAAAAATACCTTAACAGTGGTTATTGCCTGCTAACTTGTGCTGCACTCCTACTGTCCAAAGGACCAGTGAGGGCCCCTTTTGTAGACTGAATAGGAAAACAGAGGAGCACTTTGAACTCTGGGACTCGTGTTTCCCTGTTGTCCCTTCTGTTATCACACTCGGTGATACAGCAATGGCAGGGCTTACAGCAGAGCTAATTCCTCCTTGTCTGAGGAAAGCACATCATTACTCACCACAGCTGACTGTCCCTTGCTTTCTGGAGCCAGCTATCTCATTCCCATACTTATCAACACACCAGCACTGCCCCGTGCTGCCATGGCACTGCGTGGCTTTGTAATAACCTTCTTCATTGCAGCGGGGGATGAAAGCACCTGAATAAAATATAAGGTGTGCTCAGTAATGCAATCCTCTGCAGGAACAAACACACAGAGAGGGTATTACGAACTTAGCACTTAGATACACGAAGATCTTGGCAACCTTGGCAAGGAAATACGTGTGATTATCTGTTGCCTGAAAGGGGGAAGAAATTATATCAGGTTAACTCTTTTCAGACACTCTGGTCACAGTGTATAAACATTTGTGCATATCCAGCACATGGAGGAGGGTGTCACGCAGTCCTAGAGAGAGGTTCAGTCTGTCCCTGAATGATTGACATTCCCACAGAGACTTTTTACATTTAACTCCTGGTTTTAAACTTTTCTTCCCAACTGGATTATTACCCCAGCTCCATTAGTTCTGCATTTCCCTTCCATTTGCACTCCTTCAGTGTTTATCATATGAGTCTTTCCACAACACTGTCATTATCCCTGGAAGGTATCTGCCATCTGCTTGCTATTCATACTAATCTCAGGCACATCCCCTGACTTACTGAGAGTTCCCATGTATAAAAGCAGAAATAATGCACAGGCTTTACAGAGAGGGACAACAGGATTTGAATCAGTAAGTCTTTGGATTTGAAGCCCAACATTTGTCCCACAATAAAACCAATATAGTTCAGCCTTGTAGAGTGTGGTTCATTCTGGCTTCTGCAGACAGGGAAACTCCCAGGAGAAAGCTGTGTTATTGTTCCCACCATTTTCAGCAGATACAGCAAATGTACTTCACTATGAAAAGCCCTCTTGTCCTTTGAGATGAGTTAGCTTTATTCCCACTGGAGGTCAGTACATTCATTTTTCCCTTCCTTGTCAATTGCTTCAATTTGAAACATGGCATAAACACACCCTTGCCCCCAAATTTCTTGTCTCAAATGATTTTTGAGAAAGTGTTTTTCTCCTTTGTCAGAGATACCAGTGATTTACTGGTGATTCAGTAAAGTTTTTTAACTAGTTCCATGTGTAGCATCTATTCAGACAGTACAGGTGTCAAAGCGGCCACTTCCACTACATTTCTCACTGGAAAAAATGAATGAGAAGGTGCTGCTCAAATGTCATGAGATTTCCTATATAAAAGACATTAAAGTGGAAGTCAGTCAGTCTCACGCACACAGAGAGCTACACAAAGAGAATCTGAATTTCCAAACTCATTGCTCTGCAGATCTTGTGTAAAGTTTGAGTGCTGCTCATGCAAGTCTGGAAGATGAGAAACCTTTGAACATCTGCAGAAATCTTTGTATAGCAGATCAGCTTTGGAGACCACATCCATGAGTATTTTAAATAATGTCAGAGCACAATCTTAGAGCAGGTTTGCCAATAGGTACCACCATTATGTTCATGTACAAATGTAAGCATGCTAAAGACTATCAAAGACTCATTTTCACTATTTATAAGGCAATAGTTCTAATAACTAATGCAGGTATTTGCCTTTGCAGGTTTTTGTAAGTTAATGCTCTGTTCAAACTTTTACTTCAATATTGATTAGGAAAGGGATTTTTTTTCATATTTATGCTCATGTCCTCTCTCTGATAAACACTCCAGGTGTTTATCAGACTATACACAACCTCGGGAAAAGTGCTCAGGTGCTGGCTTTGAGCCGGGGTAAATCAGCATAGCTGTACCCATGTCACTAGAGCTGCTCTTTTATATCTGATGAGCATCTGGCTCCAGCAGAGGATCAAAGGGGGACCTCAGGGGCATTATAGGGTGAGCAGAGAGCAGCTTCTGCATTTTAAACTGTCTCATGCTTTCTCTTTTCCTTGGGCAAGGCAACCTTTCCCTTCTTTGAAACAGGCCTTTTTGCATAGTTTCAGTGTTTCTTGTAAGGCATGAAAATGTTTCACACTGCCTATAAAAGCTTTAAAAGATTTAAAAATAAATTGTGGCCCAGGCTCTCTGCCAACATAACTGTGTGTGGAATAGATTCACACTTTGGGTCGCAGTGAAGAGTGGAAGGTACTTTTCCTTCTGTGTGGGAAATTTGTGCCAATTTGTATGTAACACTGGAGCTTTCAATATTTAGCTATGCATAGTAATGTCCCAGTACTTGCCAACCATCAGAGGGAAGATACAGCATGTCCTCTCCAACGTGTCAGGTGCAGGTGATAATTTGGAGAGGATGGAGAGTCGCTGGGAACAAGTGTTGTACAATGTGATGATTCTCCCTATGAATTGTACACAAATCAGCCTGTGTCCATCAGAAATCAGCTGGCTACAAGCTCTGCTGTCCTGGAGCACGGCACCTAGACAGCCCATTTGCTGGGTTTGGCAGCAGAGAACATCTGGAGCTTTCCTCTGCAGAGGTTCTTGCACAGACGGCGCATCCCTACAAGCCTGGACACCACAAAATGTGAGCCCTCCCCACCCAGCTGCCTGAGGCTACTGAACCCTGCCTGCCCATCCCCCTCTGTCCTCTGAAGGATTTAATTCTTCCACACAAACTTGAACAGCACTGTTGCATCTGTACCCTCCTTATGGACCCAGACCTATACCTCTTTTTTTGGCACCATTGCCTTATCTATATAATACTCCCCTTCCTTAGAGAGAATATGAGGAGAATAATTATATACTAAAGATAATGAAGCACACAGGTAAAAGCCTGACAGAATTAAGTGCTAGCCAGCACACAGCTCCTGGTATTAGCTATTATATTAGCTGAATCCACAGGGTTGATACAGGAGAAAATAGTGATGGGAGCAGAAATTTATTACTTTAGTGACGTGGGAGAAGAATTATCAGGCTGCACAGTTGTATGCTCTAAAAGTACAGTCTCTGCAGTTAATTGTACTCTAGATAAATCTGGGAGGAAAAGATGAATAGTGCTGTTTACTTTTTAATTCAGTCTCCTGGGATGCTAGACTTCATTTGAAAGCTTCCAAATTCAACATATCTAATTGCAATGGCTTTGAAGTACTTTGTTGCAACTGTCATGTGTTTTGAAAAATATATAGAGAAGAAAATATCAAAAGTCATCATTTTTATCAATGGATACAAGTTAACAAAAACATTCTTCATGCCACTGCCCCAGCTGTAAATGCTGTGCTCTCTTATGTCAGGGTCAGAGCAGGAAAGAGAATAATTAAAGATTAGTTTCTCTGAAAATATTCATCTCTTTTCCATCTCTACCATTTCTACAAGTCATGTGTATGTTTGGGCTCCCATTTGAATGATTTTTCAGTCAGTGAAGAGAAAAGACAATGTTTTCTGCTGTATAAATAGCTCTGATATCAAATTAAAATCTCACAGACAGGTGTCATTATGCAAGAAGACTTTCAGGGTAGGTGAAGCAAAGAGTTCCTCTTTATATTATAATTTTCTAGCTTGTGGAACAACCTGTGCCTGACACCTTGATTTGTTGAGCTTCACCACTTTCATTCTTTTTTTTTTTTTTTTTCTTTTTAATGCAGTTGACTAGAAATTATTTGTGCTAAGGAACCATTCTTACTGCTTTTACTCTGTCATTTTACTCCTGCTATTGTGATCAGATCCCAGTGACATGTGCTCCAACCAACCTGCATGTTGAACTGCCTGCAACCCAGGCATCATTCTTCCCACACACCAGAATAAACTACTTATGTTTCAACCTAGATGACATTTATTGCACATAGAAAATAATAGCAAAGCATAAAATAAATATGGGATAGTCAAAGCTATCTATTAAGAACTGGGCTTCTTATTCTTTTAGGTGGCTTTGAAATCACGACACCCATGAGACAGAGAACACTGTGGCTTCCTGTGCCACAACATTCCCTTGAACACAAATGTGGAATATTTTCTGGATGGAGCACACACTGAGTGATCAATCCTCCCTTTGCTCCCACAGCTGTGAACAGCAGGAGCTGCAACTCTGAAACATCTTAATCTTCACGTGAACTTGCCACGAAAGGGTGATGGATCTAAACCACAGCCCCTGCTGCCTTTGGGAATGTTTACTAATTTAAGCCAATGAATCCAGGCTGGGATTGTTCACAAGGCACCTGAACCTTGAGTCCAAGTGGCAGTGGCACTGGAATTAGAACTCAGTGGGAAGGGCAGGATTTGGCAGAGCTGAGCTCGGTTTGCAGGGTCTGCTGTTGAACATCGACAAACCGCAGCCCAGGCTGTGAGGGGCAGTGGAGCACAGAGCTGATGTGCACGCCCTGTGCTGCAGCTGCTGCTGCTGGGGGACCCTGGCACGGTCCCTGTGATGGGGCTGAGGCCAGCCCTTCTCCTCCAGGGTGCAGGGCAGGGCTTGCTGCAAACGGGGGCTGCGCCCCAGTGGTTCGGCTCTGTGCTCACAGACGAGCTGGGACACAAGTTTTGATAAGGCACCAGCACAAAAACGCCAGGCTACACATCACTGGGTGGGTTTAGGGTAGGGAATTAGTCACCTGAAATGTTTGCAGTTCAGCAACCTGATTTTTTAGCAATTAATTGGGAAAATGCCAGATGGGGATTTATTTAACCTAATTTTAGATATCCATCAGAGCAATGTAAGTCATGAATCAATTCAGGCTCCCAACAGGCACGAGAGAGAGGGACAGACATGACCACATCTTACAGCATGAAGCATCCTGCAGGCTGCGTAAAATGAGGTGATATGAATTCCTGTTTTCATATACACAGAATATACTGAAATATTTTAAAGAGTGATTAGGCAAAATTGAACCCCAAGGAAAGCCTGCATTGCACCATGACTGGAATTGGACATGAACACATTGGCTATGCACCTTCAGTCACCCTTCAAAAATGGGAACCTTGAGTATCAAGCAGCCTCCCAGTACCCTGACCTGTGAGGTGATGAAGGCAGTATTAAGCTCTGTGCAGACAAGGCTTTGCATTTCTGGAGAGCTGTAAATTACTTCTGAACCCGCTGCCACTCTGACACCTGTTCTGTGTGTTGCTATCTCATTATTTGTTTAATTTCATAGTGTCAGGCCTACGCTCGGTGCTGCATATTCCCGACTCAAAACATTAGTCTCTAATTGAAAAACCATTACTGCATATAAAGTTACAATAATCACAGAAGCTTTAATTAGTTGAGTAAATGAATAGCAAGTAATCGAACTTACCCAACAGACTCTTCCCTCTACTTAGCTTTTGAATTCTATTCATTTCATTCTGGCAAGGAAGACCTAAAATATAATGTATAAGAATCAGTTTCCAGATGGTATGGGACAGACTCTATAATGACTGCCTTCACTGCTGACATGAAATGTAGACTACTGTACACCTGGGACTGAGAGAAGCCCATATGCTGGTACTGTACCGCAAAACAAATTTATGTCATTAGCTTCACTAATTAAAAAAAAAAAAAAAAAAAGAAAAGGCAACACACTGTAGTTGAGAGTAGTGTTTGGGGGCCATTTTAATTGTTAAACCATTCTACCTCTCTTTTCACCAACATCATGCCAGCTCTCTGATTTATGACTTGCTAATTTGCTAATTTCTGCATTCATAAAACAGTAAATTCTTGAGCTTTCTATCAGCAATAGAGCTTATTCCTAGACCATGCACTGACACTTTACTACTTTGTTTGTTTTAAGGATCAAGGGATATTAACAGAATTCATCTGTGACATTCAACACAATTCCACACTGCCCTTCACACCGGCACTGGGGAAAAGAGCTTTTTAACACACCTGCCTGCCAACAACCGATCTCTACAGGCGGGCCCTGAAACACAGGAAGAGCCAAAGAGCTCCACTTTGTATTGCAAAGGGCACAACTCACCGCCCGGCTTCTGGAAGCAATAGCACCACTCGTTGTTGGAAAGCTTCCCGTCTTTGAAGGAGTCGCAGGAGTTGAAGAGCGGCTTGACACACGGCTCGTACTTATCCAGATAAATGGCACTGATCTCCGAGGGATCCAGCAGCAGGTCATAGTTCATGTCAAGTTTGTTGAACATCCAGCCTAAGGAATCCTTACAGATGGGTAGGATGCTGGTGTCAAATCCTGTAAGAAGACAGGCAAATATTCCCCAGCTGAACCCCAGCATGCTCCGGGCACAGCAACCACTGCTAAGGTGAAGCCTTGCTAACTTTTCTTTTTTTTGGCGGGACTCTGAACATTGAGCTGACTTGCCCAAAGCAGAACAAAATCCTGAGACTGAACTGACTGTGTAAAACTTAAAACCCAAGCACAGCTACAAACTAGAGCGCTACTCACACTCTGTGGGAGCTGTGGAGTGGAAAGGGCTGAGATTCAGAGCAGGTTTCTGTAATTCAAAGTTATTTGTACTCAAAAAATTCTTGTTTGTTTTTGGTTTTGGTTTTTTTGTTTTCTTGGGGGTTTTTTTGGGGTTTTTTTTTGTTTTCTTGTGGGGTTTTTTTGTTTGTTTGTTTGTTTGTTTGTTTTTTCTCAGTCCTCAGTCCAAGTAGGTTGGCCAGGCTCCAGAAAACTGAAATGTGATGAGAAAAGGCTGCATCCACCATATTTTCAAACTAGACTGAATCTGAATGCAATTTACATCCTGTTTTCCAGACTTGTTTCTAGTTGCCTGATCAAATTCTTTCCTGCTGTGCTCTCACCTTCTACCTCTTATCCTTGCTTTTCACTCTTCAAAGCCCTGTCCGTGTGGTTTGTGACAACCAACTGCTTTGATCTGGACTGCGAGCTTCTGGGGGAGGCAGGGGGAGGGAAGAGGTGAAGTGTCTCTGTTCCTTACACCACTCTGAGGGAGGGCACTGCCTCAGCTGGGAGCTGCACAGAGCTGCCCATGCTCTTGGATGCTGCACCAGCACCACTCCTTCCTGAAGCCTCCAGGATTCTGCAGCAATACAGGATTCTGCTTTTCCAGCACTTTGGAAACCGTCACCATCATTCATTTTAATAGCCTAGATTCTTCAAAGACTGCTGCAGCAGCAGTGGTTATCACAGAATGCCCAAGTCATGCATATAGATACCCACTGTGTATATGAGATACATGTTCCAGTATCCTGCACTCTCCAGAAAAACCGTGGCACGGGGCACTATAAATCCACACTGTCATGGTATTTTGTCAATGCTTAGACTAAATTCCAAGTTAGCTACAATGTAAGAGAGTATATTTATAATAGAGAGATAATAAATCTGATAACAAGGGTATTGGTTTCAACCAGGATCCAGAACCATGAACCCATGGGCTGGGGATTTGCAGGGACAGAGGGCTCCGGGACCCGGGGCGTCTCCTGCTCACCCTGCTCCGGCTGTGAGCAATAACCTGCCTGTGCACGGCTCACTCTGCTCTGGGCCATGTGGAGAAGCCCGATGAGTTTTTCCTTTCCACTGAAAGAGGTCAAGCTTAGCTTCATTTGCCGTACGTGTCCCTTTCAGGATGCAGCTTTGTTAAAGTGAACCGAAGATGCTGCTGGAATCCTGCTGACAGTTTGTCCAAGCTCTGCAGCCTACCTGCTATTTTAGGCATTAATCCAAAGGAGAGCAGGGCTTTATGCTGGAAGCTGTGCTTTTTGTATGCAGCCGTGGCTGAAGGTTGTCAGTGGCACAGAGGGCCAATCAGAAGGGTTAACTAATGGGAAGGCTTGTGTCATTCATAATACATGTTTCTCTAAGGAAGGAAGAAGGTAACACCATTTCCTCAGGGCTAGAGGCAGCTCAGGCAGGGAAGAAAGAAATCATGCTGAACATTTCATCACATTTTTATGCTGTTATCTCCTATAACATTATCTAATCATGTCTGAGCATAGTCAAAAAGAACAAGGCTGTGTGAATAGATGTAGGGGGGGAGCTGCTTGCCTTGCTGAAGCAATTAGAAATATTGACTTCAATTATTTTAGTCATCTGAAGAAGGCAGGCAGGATTTGGTCACTGGGCAATCTCTTGTTGAGTAAAAGAACTTAGGATTCCTCACCTTTGCCTTTACAGAGCAACTGGAGCAGGGCACACAGTCCTGCCCCATGCAGGTGTATGGTGCTGGATTCCCCACCCTGGGGCAGGTTAAAAGTAGTCAAACAGGCAGGGGTGGATCATTCAACTGCATGGTGCATCTGGGACCAGCTTCAGCTATCCCAGTTTAACAGTTTTCAGGAGAAAAAGAGCTAGTTTCCAATGTCTGCTCTTTTCCTGCACAGATGCCCTCTCTAGTAATGGACTTTACACCCTGTGGTGGCACTTACTGCTGCAAAAGATGAGTAACTACAAGGTCTGTTGTATAATCAGTTGAGTGCAGTGTGTGTTGCTCAGCCCGAATGGGTCTCTAAAGGTCATCCCTTAACTGGCAAGGATCAACACAGGGAGGAGGAGATCCTGGAATGAACTCGCCCCTGACAGTGCCTGTAGATTATTTTTGAGTTTTGTTTTCCTCCCTGCTGGGAAGTCTCTACCTGTGTGTGCAATGGGGATACAACCCAGCCTGCCCTCAGCACGGATCTTTCTGAGCATACCACAATAGTGACTGCTGTGAGCACAAAGC
The DNA here is from genome assembly GCA_013400915.1 of Pardalotus punctatus. Classification (NCBI taxonomy): domain Eukaryota; kingdom Metazoa; phylum Chordata; class Aves; order Passeriformes; family Pardalotidae; genus Pardalotus; species Pardalotus punctatus. The sequence goes on along the minus strand of VZTX01004927.1, from coordinate 308,855 downwards.
TGCTCTGTGACACATTATCAGGGCTTGGGTGGCAGATACAACTGTGAAAGGTCACTCGAGAAGACAGTTAATGACATTAGTTGAAGAGGTTTTGATTATAATTTCTTATAAATGAGGGAGCTTCTGCTGTTGGGACCAGACTTCCAGATTAGGTTTATTAAGAGGATGGTTTACTGAAGAGTTCTGGATTATCACACAGTGTGGTCTGGAAGTCCTGAAATATTGAAGTGGCAGGTGTGACAGAAGCTAGATGCTAGATGGTTATTATCAGTGCAAAGCTAATTCTTTAACTGTCCCTCAAGATGTAGTTGAAGGTAAATAGTAGCTCCACTTCATATTGTCTCCTGGCAAAAGGTACTGCCCATAAATCACCTTTTGCAACACTGCAGCCCAAATCCAACAATCCTGGATGGTCTCAGCACCCAACAACAGGAGTGAAAGCCAAATGTACCCTAAGTGTTCAACACAGGCTCTGACTCATGGCATAAGCAGGGCAGCTGGTGGAAAAGGGTTTTTGGAGCTCACCTACCTTCACTGGGAGGTCACTGTGCTCCCACCAGCCTGGTGAGGCCAAGTGATGTTGAATGAATTAACTCCTTTGTAGAGTCCTTTGCTTTACTTAGCTATAAATATGATGCAATTTTCTGTATGAAATGAACCATATACTGAAATTTTGTAAAGAATTCAGTGCTTGGTTAACAGGCTGGATTTCCTGCACAGCAGGCCCAGAATAAGCAACCTCAATGAGAACTTTTCTGCATCTTTCTGTTCATCAGCACAGTGCTGCAGTGCTTTTGGTGGAAGCAGGAGAACTGTGCAGGTTCCACATCCCTCTTGCTCCGGGCTCCTTGGCAGAAGCTGCCAATACAGATGCCAATTAATGTCATTTGGGGTGGTGGCTGCTCTCATTTGGACACCTGCTCACAAGGACCTGGACTGAGACCATCGCGTTCCTCTTTCCAACTGACAGCTGTTCAGCATCCTAACAACTTTCATTCACTACAGAGCTGGAAGGAAATCAAGCTGGTGACCTACATGTAAAAGTCTCTCATCCCATTAATACATAAAACGCTCCACCTCCTCTGAATTAAAATGGAATTAAATTTTTAAAAGTCTTTAGGTGAAAATCCTAATTAAAAATAAACACACCTTCTGGCATGAAAAAATTATTTTCCCCCTTCAAGAGTTGACTTATGTGAGCCATTTTTATTTTATTAAAGTATACTACAATTAAATTAACAGGGGTATAATTAACCTAATTTCCCCCATCACTTAAAATAAAAGAAGGAGGAGAAGAAATGTTCCCCAGAAAAAATCCTTTGTATTGCATAAATCTCTAGTAAAAGAAAAACAACACCCACTCCAACCAAGGAGACTCTCTAGATACAATATGGGGATGTTATGAATTATCAACAGGCTCAGGAGCAATTTGAATCTGATCTTGCTACCTAATTAGTTTTATTATTTCCTTATGTCAAAGCATGTCCCTGAGTTTCTTATATCATTTATTGAGGAGATTTTAATTGCACAACGCCTTCAGAAGACAAAGTACCTGGCCCATGGTGCTTTGCTGGGATCAGAGAGCTCAGGGAATGAAGGTTTCAAATATAAACACAATGATCCCCCTCATCCTTTTCCTTTCAAGAGAGTTACAAAGAAAACAAAAAAGAGTGTACTTTTTTCTTCACCTGGGGGTGAAAGTAATACACTCAAAATGCTTATTTACGCTCACACTAACATCTTGAAAAATTAATGTAGCATAGAGAAATCTCTGCTGGAAGACCTTCTCCAGACAGCCGATGTGTCCGAGGCATCGCAGTCATCGCATCTGACCATCTGCTCCTTTTCCTGCCATGGGGGCACATCCAAAATGGATTACTTTGAGGATGTTCATGCCTTTTCAAACTCTGCAGGCACAACCAAACCAGCTCAGTTTAATGAAGTGGTGTGTGTGGTGAGGAGGGCAACACATGCAGAGCCAGAAAAAAAGGGCAGTGTGTACATCAGAGTGTATTTCCAGAGCCCTGTGTGTGCTGTTTGCCAGGATTCACACACGTTCTCTTCTACAGCTTGGGTGTGTGAACTTTGCTTTGAATTCTGAGCCCTGTTTAAGGTGTCTTTCATTTTACAAATGTTTGAAGTAGGAGAGCCAAATACTGCTGTCCTCACTCTGTGAATATTTTCAGTGCCACCAGAGAGAATGTGAGCTGCAGAATTCAGCACATGCAGATTAATTCATGAATACTGTTGCAAAACCTCAAAAAGAAAAACAAGCCCAAGTTGCGTGGCATTCAAAAATGGCTTAGGTATCTAAACTCATAAAGTTTCTTTTTTTTTTTTCCTACTGATATAGAAGAAAATAAGAGAATGTGCCAAACTAAGTCAACAGTCTAAAAATGAACATTGTTGAGATCAAGTGTTTAAGATCATCAGGCAGCCTTTCAAATAAAAGCTGCCAGGAATCAAACTAAACTAAAAAGAGATAACAGCTCCTCTGTGAATCAGAGCAAACACTGCAGAATTACCAGGAATGTTTTTCTCACTGAAATTGCTTAAGGGAAAAAAAAAAAAAAAAGACTCAACACCTTTAGGATTGTATTTGGTCTTTGGCTTCTGGCAAGGTCATCATGAGGATCTCATGAGTTATCTGCATGAAAAACATCCTTTTGACAATCTGATAAAATGAGATTTTCTGTGATTCTGGGCCTAAAGGACTTCAAACAAAGTTTAAAGCCTTGAAGGCTTTTGGTCATGGGGTCTGAAATGAATTCACATCTGGAAGCCACGATTAGCTGTACATCCAGTTACATTTTGCACTATGGTTCGAATCGTCTGCATGAGAATATCTATTTTTGGAGCACCATTTCAGAAATAAATAGGACATACAGTTTTAAAGATACTGACTTTGTTGTAAATAGTATGCAAAATAAGGCACACATGGAAAAAGATCATTTACACAGAACATGGCTTGTTTCACCAGAGTTTTAATATATGTGGTGACATTAATGGGTTTGACTCTAGTTCTGAGCAATAGAGCCTGTGATACATTTCTCCTTAGGAAGAGGCAATCTACAGCTACTCCAGCTCAGAGGCAGCACAAAAAAGAGGGGCTGGGGAGTCCTGGACCAACAGTAAATACCCACCCTGATGTGCTGGGTCTGCTCTACTGCCCTTGTAGCCTCTGTGGTGTCACGAGGTGAAAAGAGCCACAAAAGCAGCAGCTGACCGGACCCTTCAAATCTTGTGATTGGACCCCAGGTTGAAACAGCTTGTTCCAGAGAATCAGTGAAGTGACAGCGAGGCACGCGCCTAGATAAAACTTGTGCATCCTGCTCTGCAGCCCAAGGGCCCACTTGTTTTGGGACATACTGTTTAAAAGAATTAATGAGTCCTTACAGAAAGTGGATTCGCATCTGCTCTCTGATGAGCATGACCTCTTTTGACGCTGTTATCTGAATTGTTCCCCTCCCTGGTGGCTACATGACATCAAAATCAGTCATGTTGGCTTAACCCACAGAGAGTAAATGTCCTCTAGACTGTTCATCTTCTTCCTTTCTTTAACAAAAAAACCAAAAAGCATCAAAGGAGGGAAAGATGGTGTTATGAAACACCTAGGACAAAGTTGATTCCAGCTTTCTCAACCATTTAACTCTTATAGCTCCATGGCTCACATGTGGATGTTTTAATTGTTCTAAACTGTTAGCAGGAAATTTTAAAGTAAAATTGAAGTGAGGTTTTTTTCCCAGCATCGGCATATCTTTCCCTATGCTTGTATGCCATATTTTCATCTTATGCCACTGACATTGTGTCAGAAAATGCTTGGCCATAAAATGGGGGGTTAAGCAGAGACCAGAGTCCAACCCCAAGAAATGATTTGGATGCAGCCATGTTGAATTGGAGGGTGATGGAATTTAACTGTACAGACACAAACTACATCATATTAGTTAACCCCAGGGCTTGAGAAAAGTCCCTGAGCAGTTCCAGTTACTCATACAGAGGTGATCTCCATGGCCCTCAGACACAGTTATTTGTCTGATTAACTTGTGAAGGTCTCTCTGTCTCTGCCTGCCAGTCTTTAGAGCAGTTTCAGCCAGAGAGAGGACAGAAGGACTGCAGCTCCTTCAGGAAACAGCATTTATTTGCCAGATCAGGTCTCAGGTACCTGCTTATTCACTGGCACCTGTCTGACAGGATGTGGTAGCACCAACAGCCGTGCTCAGCCAAATTCTCTCAGGTTGGGAAGCTCCTACAACACCCACTGTTCAACAGGAAAGGGGTTTTCTTACTGCCTTGTGCCGTCTCCGAGCTCGTGGGTTTGATGACACGATTTGCATCCTCGTGAAGGGCACCGAACCAGTCTTTTAGTCTCGAAGCCAGATTCCTCAGTTCTTTGTCTGTGCAAGCTAGGAGAGAACAAAGCACCAGACTGAGTCAGGAGCACCAGGGAAAAACCTCTCCCCAGAGGGGCCATTAGAAAAATAGTGTTTATGGTTGTAAAGTTCTCCTCATTAAGAGCTCTGAAGGAAAAAGAGAAGGTCAGGGAAAAGGATGCAAGCTAAAAAGAAAATGTAAGTCATTATGAATTATAAGTTGTACTCAAGTACTTCCTTGGAAGCTGACAGGATTGGTGATGGAAGAAGTGCCACGCAGAGCTCCCTGCTGGTTGGCAATTAGAGCTATGTGACTATTTAACTTCAATGTTTTCACCTTTTAGGATTTCAGAGAAAAATATCAGTCAAACAGATGGGGAGGAGGGACATACTCGCCTAGACATGCTACTCAAAAAAGATGCTAGGGATAATTTATAACCACATTTGGCTTAGTATAAGGCTATTACCACAGTAATAGAAAATATATATACTTATTTATATACAGAAAAAATGGTTATGTTGCTCTAGTTCTACTGCAAGTGAGACTCTGCCAGCTCTGAAGGTTGTCAATTCCATTTTGTTACCAAGGTAAAATATTTATTTTCTTATAAATTTCACTGAGAAATATCTAATTTTCCCAGAAATTTCTGCCAAGAGATTAATGTCCAGCTGGAGCAAATATTTGTAAAGATGAAAGCTGCATTAGTCACGAGTTTCTGCCAGAAAAAAATATTCTTGTTTCTGTATCATGCTTAGTGCTTAAAATTCACATGCTCAGGCAATTTTATTATTCCTGCTGAGCACTCATTCTACATTTTAAATGACATTTCTTAGAGTACAGAGCAAGATTTTATGCCATAGAGGCAGACATCCTTCACAGCCACCATAAGTCTTCCCCATCTCACTGCACATTATAATATTCCTCCTTCCACCTTACTGAAGAACAATTGAGTCCCACAGCTCTCCCAAGTTAAACTCCCTGCTCCAATGACTGCAAGGAACTTGCTGATATGTCATGGCTGTGCTGAGTATTTGTTTGTTCTCACACTTTATTTTGGGACAGCAATAACTTTGAAGTGAAAAATAGAAATTATAGCCTTTTCTAAATTTGAGGGGGAGAAAAAGAAAGATTTTCCCATTTTTTTCCTGCAATGCTGAAAGAGTTTGATAAATTTTCCTATGAAAGATAAAAATATGAAGATCACAATCCCACTAAGGCTGAGTCCAGGTAAGGAAAAATCAGGTCTTAAACAAAAAATCCCACAATTAATGAAAAATAAATGGAAGACAATGCAATACTAACTGTAAATCGGCCTACCTTGCTGAAAAAGCTTACCACTTAATTTTCTCACTTCAATTAACATTACATTTTACTCATTGTAAACTATTTTATCTTTCTAAGTTGGGTGAAAAAAAGGATTCATTCGTCCAAGAAATGAGTAATATAATTTTATTGTACAAACCTGAAACTTATTAAATAATTATTGTGGCACACGTCATCTTTACGAGGCCAAGGCTGGACCACAAACACCCACTCCTGTATCTTCTGGACAGCTACATTGAGCTTCACAGACAGTCAAGGCCCAGGAAAAAGAAATAATAATAAAGAAAATACCGTCTAGAGCCATTTTCCTGATTCAGATCTGTACTTCCAAACACAAAGCCAACCCCAGACACCACCGCAAGCCAAGGTACGCCAAACGCTTTGAGGGACACGGGATTTGCTCCCAAACTCCCCCTGTGTGTGGGGCAGGATGAGGAGAACACTCACGCCCCCCCCCAGCCTCAGCAGCCTGCAGGGGGGACTCCCCAGGGCCAAAATAAAGTCTCTAAAATAAATCTCTCAAAGTGGTCATTTGGTGTGAACTGCATTGACTGGGGTAATTGGAATCCATGCTTTTAAATGGCAAGACAAACCAGGATTGAATGCACAGCATAGGTGGGACAGAAGTAATTAATTAATGGCAAACAGAAGTAATTAATGGTAAATCAGACTTGAAACAACTCCTCTCTCTAGCTGAGCCAATCAAATGTGCCAGGGTCTGTACAATGCCATTTGTAATGAAGCCATTACAGCTTTTTCCACGTCTGTAACTTCAACCATGTTGAGAACTAACTTTTTCTGAAAGCAGTATTTGAGTGGACCCTGGGTGATTTATTGCTCTTGTTTTTGCTGACCACAAACCCTACCGATTTCCTTTGGAATATGATCTGAGGCATGATTGACAGTAAGCTCAGAACTGGAGTTTTCCGCATTCTGGATAGTTTTTCTGTGAACAACTGAGATATTCCTTAAGTATGCTGCTTAAGGATGATTCCAAAATGGATATGATGTTGAGGTTCTCTCTTAGGACTGCAGTCTTTCTTCACTAGAATAAATGCTGTTTCATGAGTCAGACAGGAGCCAACTTGGCTGTTAATATGGAGAGAGTAATAAATTTCTGGATGGGACTTCAAAAATTTAATGCAAAGTTCAGTTAAATTTCTATTCAAGTATTTAATGCCCTCAATTTTACTTTCTCCTGCACATTAAAATAGAGGAAGTATCATTTTATTTTACATTTCTTGTATTAAATTTTATTTTAATGCTACCATGCCTGGTTAAAAATATCCTGCCTTTCTGCCTAATGGAACTGCATTCAATTTTTATTTATTTGATTTGAACATCATCAGAAACATATAATCATTCTGAATTTGTTTGATTTGGGGATCATTTGGGACACTTCAAAGAGGATTGACATTTAGAGGGCAGGAGTTTCATACAAAGTCAGGCCCAGCCTCCAGCTGGGCATCCATGAACCAGAACACTCAATGTTTTATTTCTGGTGGTGGGGCCCATTAGTTATATATCAACCAATTAGAAAGCACAGCTTTGAGGAACCCCTGATCTGATATCCTTATATATAAATTTACATTAGCAGAAGTTATAAAACATTTCTAAGAACTCTCTTCATGAAAAATGCAGTGCAAATGTACCTCTTCACTATTAATAGAAGCTTCAAGTCACATTTCTCAGATGAGAAGAACAGGGCTGTAGGAGGAATGGATGTGATAATGGGTCTCTTGCTATTTGGAGATTTATAGGGAGAGAACACCGGGGTTGCAAACAATATGGATATTGACATGACTTGAAGCACTGATTAAAAAATCCAGGCTGAAGAGAATCACCAAGGGAGGAACTTCTCCACAGCCCCTCTCTCGCAACTGAAATCTGTCCAGTCAACTGTCAAGAGCCATTTAAAGCTCTGGTGCTGTGAAACAGACCCAAGCGCAAACATACGGAAATAGGCATTTCCACTGGTGTGTATCTTCTCCAAGATAACAGACTCTGCCTTCAATTCATTTCCTACACCTTTGAAAAAGAGAACGACCACAATTTTTTATCCTTGTTACTTTATTGATGTCAACAAAGGTTCTGCTTTAGCAGCCATCTGATATCAGGTCCTCCTGTAACACTAGATCCTGGATCCTTCCCTGAGGATGGCCTCGATGCCATCGGCTCACAGCCCACGGCTTCCCCATGTGCAGCAGGGTGGGGTGGCTGCTCTCCAGCCAGGGATGGGCACGCAGGATGGGCAACACCCAGCTCACCAGCCTGACCCCAGAACACGGCCCCTGCACCTGAGGTGGCAGTGGCACCTCGAGCAGGGGCAAAATCTGCCACTTCCCTGAGCCCCAGCAAAGTGAATGCAGGAGGAGGATGTGAGAGCTGCTGGACCCAACGACATCCTCAGATCTGCATCTGCTGATGTGACAAATTATCCTGCAGGAGTGATTTATTAACAAGCACCTAAAGTGCGGATCTATTCCCAAGGGTGAAGCACTTGGTCCAGCAGTTATTTATTCCTCACAAACTGAAAGCACTGTTGCTAAATACCTATTTTCACCAAGCAGAAAGCATTAATCTGACCTAATGGAAAGCCATTAGCATGCTGTAAAGGCTCAGGCTTTTATGGGCCTGCTTTTGTTATGAACTTTTTCAGCTCTGCAGATACTAATCTATATACATTGGTGGTGAAAATTAGCAGTATAATATTTAATTTCACTCTTTCAGATAGAGACTTTCAATAGTACTTGGTGATAGAAATCAACATTAAAACTGAACTTACCTGTAGATGTATAAGATTAAATCAATACTGAATTACACCCCATTTTTACTCCAGCCCAGCAAAGCAATATTGAAAACTCTCCATCCACTAACAAAAAAAAAAACAACCCCAAGCCTCACAACTCCTACTGCAGTGAATTCTAAACAAAACTTAATACTTACGAAGCACTTTCCTGCAGTGCTGTACTAGTGTCTCACTTGCTGCTGGAATATTCTGACACTGTGTGGCAAACAAGAAATTCATATTGTCCAGGAACGGGTTATGGTGATATATTACACTATCTCCCAGTAAGCAAAGTATGCAACCAGTATGTGCACAAAATGTTTTATGTCATTTGACTTCCCTGTCTTCTCTCTGGCATCTGTCTGTTGCCTTCTCACTCCTACTCTTCTTATCCTAATAATAGTTAGAAATAATACTACATTCCTACTAATTACATGTGAAGAGACTGGTTCTTTGGGTTCATATTGTTGTTATATAATACTAAAAGAGTCTCTTAAGGAGAGATTAAGGAGCAAATTCCCTATGCCCTGAATGCCAAAGGGAAGCACCTCTGAGAGCTGGGATAGCTTCAACTGTTTCTCTGCTGTAGAAGAAAAGAAATCGCAAATGCAGAGAAATGTATTAAAAAAAAGGAAACAAAAAGGAAAAAAAAGGAAAAAAAAAGGGAAAAGAGTTGGAGCTTTAAAAAATGCATATTTAGTTACTGAGGTTAGTGTTCTTTCATGCAAGTTAAATCTTCAGCTTAGGGACATACCGCTACTTTTTAATAACCTGCTTAAAGATGCAAATGCGCTGCCATGGAGCAGAATCAATGGGCTGTGGTGGAGGTGACCAGCCACAAAATGCAAATAAGAAACAGGAAACTTTGCAAGAGAGCCCTTGGATGGAGATGCTTTGCACTCCCCGAGCAACAGGAGGCAGTGGATGCATTACTGGGATCCAGCCCTGCCCGCTGCCCGGCTCACAAACAGGAACCAGCTCTGCTGGGAGCACACGGGAGCGGTAACAAACGCTCCAGTCATTTGTCCTGGGAACCTGGAGAAGTGCATTTAGTTTTGAATAAAACATGATATAGCACAGACCTAAATGACATTGCCCAGTAATGATGTAGTCCTCCAGTTAGAATCAGGACAGGCATTATTTCAGCAATTCAGAAGGGAAAGAAACTCTCATTTTTGTATTTTTGAAGACCAACACAACGAAATTATACGGTAAAATATATTTATAAACAATGTGGCAATGCTTCTTAAAAAGGTTTGACATAAATGTACCTTAGCATGGAGGTTGACAGGAGATCTTTTGTTCTAAATACTAATTTTTATATCATATTTATATTGTATATGCTTTGTAAAAGAAAATGCAGCAATTTTAACCACGCTTTCTCTGACAAACATCATTACATTTTCTTGTAGGTAAGTCACCAATTTATTTCACCCTGCTAGGATTGTATCCACATGTGTGTGGATTATTACAACAGGCAGTTAAAAAAATTGTATCATCTTCCAGGCCAAGGGGGTGGGTCTGCTCCCAGAAATGCACAATAGTGTTCTAAACACTGCTGCTGCAGGAGCTGGTTTGAAACCCAGCACCAAGATAAATTCAGCGCTGTGCTAACCCTCCACTTCCAATTCAACTTCACACAGATGCAGATAAACACACACACATCTGTGTGACTTGTAGATGACTCCCAAGTGTTTTATATGTGATATTTTGGTGATGCAGCTCTGGGGATAATCGCCTTCACAAATATTTCAACGTTCGTGGCTGGAAGGAGTAATGCTCTCATTTGCTCTTTTCATTGAGGCCTCAGGCAACTTCTTATAACAATAAAAAATGAAGTATTATGCCAATAATTTTATGAAGTAGAAAGGAATGGATTGTTTACTATTACTATAAGGAAAGGTAGTGCATTCCAAACATGCCTTGCTGGTCTGATCAATGAACAAGTCACATGTAAAAATCACTCCTGCAGTCACCAACATTTCATGACAAAGCTCAAGGTGGATGTATTTGTCTCCCTGCATTTTTGGCACTCACTGGCTATTCTTCCACAGGGCTGACACCCATGCCGATAACCACCTCTGATCCTTCTGTCACTTGCTTTGCCTTGTCTTATAAATACAGCAGCAGACGCCAAGATCCTGCAGTTCAGACTTTGAGACGATTACAGGAGCAGCTGAGTTATTGGGAAGACAAAACAGGCTTTGATCTGAAGCTTCTTTAAAATGGTACATTTAAAACACAAAGCTCAGCTGGAACTGTGTGAACGAAGATTGAGAGCTACAAAGCTCCCTGGCTGGTGCTGGAGGCAAAGTGTGCATCTGCTTTCCTAGTACTTAACACTACTTCCTTTTGTGCTCACATTAATTGTGGAAACCCTGGAAAGTTCATCTTTGCCAGGTGATTAAAAAGCCTGGAGTTTTATTTTAAATACATCCAAGCTATAATGATAGTGGAGGACTGTCAGAGCCAAGCAGAAAGCTTGTGGGAGTAACGTCCCTTGTGACATTCTGGCCATGTCAGGTACTAATTAAAATGTTATCGCCTGCATGGTTCTTGGCTTCCCCAAATTCATTTGCCAGCTCACTCTAATGTCCTCATTCAAATTCTGTCATAACACCTGAAAGGTGGAATAGAGTTACATCAATTGAAAACTAAAGAAGAGCAAATAAAAATGTCTGACTGAGTGGACTTTTCCAAGAGTTGCTCTGCATAAAAAAAGGTTTTATAGAGTCATCATCTCCCCTCTTGCCTCCTTCCCTCCCTCCCTCCCTCGCTGTTTTTGACACTCTACTCTGAACAGATGTCCCCAACAGATCTCAGAGAAGAGACTCCAGTTGGCTTTAGCTGTGGGCTGTCCAGAAGAGGGCTGAGCTCTTAGAAAAACTGACCACTGCTTTGAGTTTAAAGCAGTGTTTAAAGCACACCCACAGCCCGTGGGAGGATTTCACAGATACCTGGCTTTGCTGGCAATGGCTCAGCAGATATTGCACTCTAAGGCATTGGGAATGATGATTAAGCAAAGCTGGAAGAATAATTAAGCCTAGAAACAAAATTCACTGTGGTTAAGATGAGGGAATTGCAGGACAATTGTTTTTAGACAAACAGGATAGGCTACCATAGTGTGTATATTTGAGTTTTAAATGAAATTTTTTCCTACAGACCTTCCAAAACCACAGCTGAAAACATTAAAGACATGAAAATGTTAAAGACAACCTGCTGAACTTCACATCCAGGAGGTTGTTTTGCTCCACTTTCTGAATAAAGAGACATTTTAGATTCTGATTTTCAGTAAACATGTTCTGAGTTACAGTAGTGGGAAATAACCTGAGCTGTTGATGTTAAGGGTAGCTGCTACCTTCCATCTTGAAAATGGCCTTGAGCTGGGAAGAGCAAAATTCAGGAAGTAAAATTAGTAATTTGACAGTATTTGAGAAGAAATGGGAAGATCTATTTATGTTCAATTGGAGTGGGAAAGAAACAGCCAAGAAGAAAAATGAAAAGATTATATATAGGGGAAAAAAGTGAAAAAACAGGATGATTTCACAGAATGCCTATGTTGAAGCATAAGCATATGCAACACCTCTCAAAAAGAAGTTGAAAATATTGCTGTATATGAAATGAGCTGTAAAAGATCTCTAATATTTACAGTTCCTTGTGCAATCACAGATAGACCTAAACTGAATTAGGGAAAAACCCAATGGCAGTAGATAATTTCTGTAAAGTGTCATAGTAAAAAAAAATATTAATTATTGATACTATTCTTTTAAAATACATGGGGTTTCAGTGGTTCACAGGATAAAACTACTTTTACACGATTCTGTTTTTCTGACACTATTCCATCTCTTTAAGTTTTTTCACATCTAAAATTAATGAGCTCCCAGTTGGTTATTATTTTTTTTTGTTTGCTTTAATGTGAAAAGGTACTATTTTTATGGGCAGCAAGATCCAAATGCCAGTTGTGTGCTGGAGATGCCTATTTTGGAGCTGAAGTTTGGGCTCTCCACCCTCACAATAATGATCACTGCTGCTACCTGAAAAAACTAACTGCAGAATATTATAGAGAAATACAAAAGCAAGACTGTCCCTGTGCAGCCTGAGTGGATTTAGCACAGGGCATTTTCAGAGGGACAGTGAGCACTAGGACTGATCTGCTTTCTCACAGGAAAAAAACCCACCCCACATTCTTAGAATCCCTGCTGGAATATCGGATGCTGCCTAAAAACTGCAAGACAGACCTAGGAATTTATTAGAAAGACTCCTTCTTCCAGGAATTGGTACTCTATCAAACAGAAAAAAAGGGGGAAACAATTGAGTAGATTCACTTAATTTTTAGTGGAGCCCACCATCCTTATTCTCTTCCTCAGGGACCCTTGAAAAGCGACAGATAAATCCAATTTGCCCATGCCTGAGCAGAATAGAGAGCGAGATACTCGTGAGTCAGCATATGCCAGCAGAAACTGGTTTTCCCCCTCATTAACTTTTTTGCACATCAGCTGATTTTTACTTTATACTGAGTATAACCCTGTGCTTATTTTCTCTATTCCCTACAGAAGGTCATCACATCTGATACCACCAGGGCTTCATTAATGTAAAATGTTGTCATGTGGTGAATTATTCTTAAATGAGAGAACACAGACAACCCTAGAAGAGAAAATGGGGAGTTGTCGGACAGCATGTGGCTAGGAGCATTTGAAGGTGTCCTACAGGAATTCCTCCAGCAAATTGTTGGAAAAACTGATTGAAATTGAATAAGAAAGTGCAAATGAGACAACATAGCTCCCCATGTGGATTGCAAAGATCCCCTGACAGGAAATCAGAAGTATCAGTGCACTAGTGCACCTTGCAAACCCAGAAATGCACAAATACCAGCAGGAAATGCAGAGCTGTAACCTGAACGTGGAACAGCCAAGCGGAGCAGACAGTCATGGTAAGGAAACACAACAGCCCTGAACATTGAGAAGCAAATTGGGATGGATTTATGATCTGCCTAGGATTTTATTGGAGCCGTTTGTACACCAGGGCAGTGCCACTAGCGGGAGTGAAGAGCGATGGGTACTGAGCACACACACTTGTCTGGGATGGTCCATCAGCGCTCAAGTGCGCCCCATTAACAAAGGCACTGGAGTGCATTCTCACTTGGAAGGTTTGAAGGGTTTGGCTTCTGGGCAGACAACTCTGTCCTGTGCTGGGAGCAGAGGAAATGTGGAAATTCCCCAAACGACGGGACCTGGTCTGGGTGTGAAACAAAGAAGAGCATCTCCCTTACAGAACCGGTGCTCAGGAACTTCTCTGAATTTACCTTGGCAAAGTGCTGGAGTGGCTCCATTTTATACAAACTTTGGTGCTTTTGGCTGAGGTGGTCACTGATGCTGAAGCTGTTCTGGCCTCTGTTTCTGGACTGAAGAGATGGAGTGCTGTTAATGCAAACAACAAACTTCTCCAGGATTAAAAAGAGGATAGCTAAGATGAGCTGAGTGTCAGAGAAGGCTGTAGATAAAAACAGGATCAAAATACCCACCGTCTGTTATTTGTCTACTGTAACGTCTATTACCTCATGTAGCCACAAAACTTCATTTAACAGTGTAAAGAAAAATATGAAATGGACTTACTAATGAACACCTGGTATTTAGAAACTCTGGGAATCAATAACTTCAAAAAGGTATAGAATGTAGATGCAAAAATCTCCTACTAATGCATATTTTGAAGAATCACTTAAAGAAATGTCAATTATTTTCCCAGCTCTTGATGCCCATTTGTGTATTTTTAAAGTCTTTTAGAGGCAGGATTGAATTTTGTGTATTCAAGGATACAGTTTATTTAAAATGTCCTGATTTTTAAAAAAATGGCACTATTAAAATATTTAACATCCAACATAATAGAAAAGCAGCAAGTGAGATCAAAACCATCCTGTGGCATTATGAAAATCATAAGCTGTGCAATTCTAAAAAAGATAAAAATGGCTTATGTGAAAGGAATTTGTTTTGTAAAAAAAATAGGTTTGGAACTGTGTCTGAGAAAGCTTTGAAAGTGGCCAGGCTGACAGGGTGTATTGTAGGGCAGTTGTAAGCCTTTGTAGATGCAATTATAATCACCTGCCCAAAGCACAGGCAAGTCTGAGCAAAAAAAACCCAAAGAATAGGAGAAAAGGCTGCCTGGAAAGGAGACCCCCTTTCCCAAGCCTAGATGCTGAATTGCTGATGGCTTAAGCCAAAGTGAAAATAATCTGAATGTAATTTAAAACTTTGTCATACTGAAGAAAATTAAATTCCTGGAGCTGTAGCTCCTGAAAGAACAGGTGAGGAAAGAGAAATGTTCTGGGGGGCAGCAGCACGAATCTGAATGGAGATCTGGGGTGGTTCTTCCAGCCCCATCCCCTGCCAGCCCACAGAAGTGCTCTTCAGAATAATTATTTAATCAGAGTGGCTGTGGATCAATGTCCTCACAGCGTCTGCAATTAGCAAATTTTGTAAATGGTCCAGTCAGGCACCCTGGAGGACTGAGGGTTCAGAATGCTGGGTAAAGTTGTGCACTGTGTGAACATCAGCAGCTTCCCAGGGGCAGCTCCGAAACTGGGAGCTCCGAGGTTGTGCTGCTTTCCCTCACTCTGCACAGAGCTGGCTACAGAATTCCTCCTTTAGTGAAAACAATATTTTGCCTAGATTTTTTATTTATCAGACTGTCCAATTCATATATCAGATTTCAGTACATGCAGACCATACTATTGAAATTAACCTATGGGCCTGCATCTGATTTTCCAAGGCTCTGAATTTACATGGGTAGCTGAAAGTTCCAGGTATCATACACTGAAAGAATCTTAGAATATATTATTCAGCCCTCCTCCAAAAGTTGCCTTATGCCCTTTAAATTTCACTATTCCTTTGGTGCTCCTTAAGAACGCAGGGATATTATTTCACATTCTGTCCCCTTTAATTTTTTTATTTTTAATTCACTATAGAGCTGGGATATACTTTTCCCATTTTGCCACAACTTTCTGGACACTAAAATATCTGCAGACCACAGGAGTTTAGTACACCATTTACTAT
The DNA here is from genome assembly GCA_013400915.1 of Pardalotus punctatus. Taxonomy (NCBI): domain Eukaryota; kingdom Metazoa; phylum Chordata; class Aves; order Passeriformes; family Pardalotidae; genus Pardalotus; species Pardalotus punctatus. The sequence goes on along the minus strand of VZTX01004927.1, from coordinate 293,327 downwards.
CCCTGTCACTGCCAGGAAAAGCAGTCATCCCATAAAGGCAGCAAAGTCCCATAATTTCATTGTGAGCTAATAACAACGGGCTGTTCTATGTGTGTCTCAGGGCAAAGGATAAAAAATAAATTCCCTACTACACTTGCTATGACTGATCATAGAAATGCACTTCTAAGGTTAAGAAAATCTTGGAGAAGTCACTGGGAATTTGTTTCTTTTCTTCCTGAAACCTTCCCTGTCAGCAAGAGGAGACTGGATTTAAGTGTCTGTGAACCAACAGGTGGAGGACACACACATTCACTCTTGCTCACAGCCTCCGTGCAAGCCATAACGCAAGAAGAGCCGCCTCCTTCAGTTGTTGCAAAGGCAGGCAGTAAAGAGAAAAAATCACCCTTGGATTCATACCCTCTGTCTGTAAAAAGCACTGCTGAAAGCCCAATTATTTTGATGGATACACAGGAAAGCAAAAAAAAAAAAGGACTTAGGTAAATTACAATGAAAGAACTCAATGTATTTCTAAAAGTATCTCAGGATTTTGCAGTAAATAATGCTTTCAAAGGAAATGGTAATCTTTCTGCATTGAAGGCTTCTGATCTTACCATCTTTACTTCAGATCATATTAGTACTGAGCATCATTACAACAATGTGTTCTTTGAAGCATGTGTACTCTATTTTCCTTCTATTCATCATAAATACTCTCCCTGTGAAAGCACACTCTACCACTGCACACATTTTTCTTTCTAAGATTTAATTCATTTCCTAAAGAAACATCATACAAAGATCAATCTTGCCAGTAGAAGTTCACAAGGCCTGATTCATTTAACAGATGATTTATTGACAACTGCAAGATAGAAAATAATGGAATGTTGTTACTAAGAGCAACATTACACATTCCCAATGGTGTATATAGAGATGGCACATAGAGAGGATGCTAATGCTCCTTCATGGACAAGGGATACAGGGCAAGAAGAAAGAAGACAGCTCGCCATGGCTCATGGCTGGCTTCCAGCTTCTGTTCCAGCTCCCTCCTTGCACTCCCACCTAATGTTATTGCATAAATCCTGACCTTTGCTGTTGTTGGTTTTGTGGAAAAACAATAGTTTGTGGAAAGAGAGATAAGAAAGCAAGTGTCCTGTTACATAATCAGTTCTTCAGAGAAAATGTGAGAGTTCTGCCAAAACTGCATACGCAGGAACAGACCTCAGCTGAGTGTGGGAGTTGATGGTTTGATACCTAACCTGGGAAGTATTTGTCTTAGTGTCACACATGGGGATTAAACACTTCTCTTCCTTCTCTCTTTCTTCCCTATCTCTTTTTCATGCAGTGCCAAAGAAAGCAGAGTTTGCAGTTCTCTGGGCTGAATACACCTTGGATTTCTTAATATGCTGTATAGATCCTTTTTATTTTCTACCAGAGAAGACATGGGGAAAAGAACCAATTCCCTGCACCATCCCTTTACCTATATATTGCACAAGTGTGGTGGGATCCTGGACTGTCTCATAAAAATAAAGAAGATTTCCCCTGAGCTGTCTCATGCTCTCATATTCATCATGACTCGAGTGATCGAATGTGACCTTCAGCAGGATAACTACTTTGCTGTCCCCAAGTCAGGTGTTAAATCATGCAGAATTTAGTTCAATGGCTCTTGTAAAAGAGTCTGAGCCCTAATGTCAGATGCCGTGCTCCTGATTCAAAGTACCTGCACACACCCTGGGCAGAGAGCATCTGGTCCCAGGCACAGAGAAGGCTTTGAAATCTTGCTTGTTCCTGAAGACCGAGGAGCTGGGGCTGAGCTGGCAGGGAAATGCCCTGTGTGCTTCAGATCTCATGCCCAGAATCCTCATGGGGAACTCAGCAAAAAGACCATTTAACTCCCAGAAAGCAGCAATGAAACATCACTGTGCTGTGCTAGAAAACAAGCAGTTCTGAGCACAGCCTGTCCCACCAGACTGGTCCCTCAGAAATTTGACCTTTTGCCAGACTTCTAAATCCCAGCACTGCAGAGCTGAGAAGTTGGTACCTCTAGGTAACCCATCGTGCTCAATGCTGGATAAACACAGGGAAAAACTCCTCATGCATGAAAGAGTGCACGCTTTTTGGGAAAAAAAAAAAGTAAACCAAATCCTTAGTCCTTCTTTCTGAAAAATAGCAGAAAAAGAAATTACTCCTACAGATTTCTAAAGTGTAAAATGTGAGGAATGTGAGGAATGTTAGACATGCTTCATAAAACAGACAAAAATAGAAAACATTTTGAAAACACAGAGTTGAATACATCCACAGGACTCCATAGAAAAAAGAAGGAAAGCATAAAATCTGTTCCCAGAAAGATAATTTAAACCCAGAATGATACATTCCCTCCCTAGTAATCAGTCTGCAAATAGGATGATTTAACTGAGACCCTCAAAATCTCTGCAACAGAAAGTCAGGAAAAACTGATTAATTCAATTGTACTATATTGCACTGCCAAAATTTTAAAGTGAAAATGTTAACTCAGCCTACAAGGCCTTTTTACTCTGTAACAGGATTCAGCAGTAATTAAAAAAAAAATCTCAAGCACACACATTTCATGAAAACAAGTCCATATATTTTCCTATGTTGGAGGAATGTTGAGTGGGAAACCCAGCAGAACTCAGGCAGTGGTGTATTTACAGCCAACAGTCACAAGGTAGCAGCACAAAACATCAGTCCAAAGGATTTCTTGAAGATGCCACAGAGGTGGAGGTGATGTGTCACCAGGACACAGCTGAGTGTGCAGGGAACGCGACCTGGGGCAATTCAGCGCCTAGCGGGGAGGAAGTTCAGTGCCAGGGCAGCCTGTGCCAACCCCGAGCCAGCCAGCAAAAGCCCAGTAAAAGAGCTTTTTTTGATTCCTTTTAGGTGACAGATGTGGAATATGACCCGACATCAGGGCACAGGGAAAGCCGGGAGCAGGAGGTCGGCAGGGTCGTGGGGCAAACCTTACATCTGACAGCGTCTAACCCTTACAAATTGGCTGCTCGGGTCCTGAGCTGACCTGCTTTCAAACAAGAACTGATTGTTTTCCCCTTTCAGTACCCTCTCTACGCACTTTTAAAAGGAAAAGGATTCACATTAATTCTCCATATGTTACGTTGTATATACAGCGTGATGGAATATGGATGCATGCACCATAAATTGGGATTTTCAAACGTAAATCTGTATTCTAGGCCATAAATGTAAAGGTCAATAGGTCAATCAAGACTAATAAGTTCATTCTTTAGCTCCTACAAAGGGTGGAAGGACTCAGAAATGAACTGAGATTTGCAATAGAGCTGTAGCTGAATATTCACAGATTCCTCAAGAGCTGGATTTTTTGGCTATTGATCTGCCAATCACTTTTCTGTCAGAGGAAATTCAGTTATCCACGTCTCACTGAGCCTTTTTCACCTAGTTGCTTTTGTAGGACTTGTGTTTGTTGTACATCCATATCTTTTATGGTATCTCAGAATGAAAAATTCAATAGCTACTGTGTTGAATTCTAAAGATCATTATTCTGCTTGTTTGGAAAATGAAAATGACACCTGCTTTTCTCTCCTCTCACCCTCACCATCAGTTCACTTTCAAAAAGCTTAGTAGATTTTACTAGATTTAAAAAAATATTATCTTTTGTTAACTGGTGTTGCCTGGGTAAATGCTACAACTATGGCATTGTCCCTGCCATTAGAATACATTTGTAAAACTCTGTTGAATAAAAGCTCTCTAGTACAGGAATAACTGTGACTTCTCAGTTTAAGAATGTGCAATCATTCTTCATTACTCACCACAGTTCTCCCATAAATCCCAGTCACCTCCCCATGGTCTGGAAACTCACTCAGCTCCCTCTTTGGTGCCTTGGCTCCTGTTCCAAAGCACAACCAGAATTTCCTTCCCAGCTCAGCATCCAATTTCTGCACCCCAGAAAATCCAGACTCATCGTTGCAAATGGAGCATGTCCAGCCACCACTGATGCCAACTCCTCTTCCTCTATTTCTCCAGCTTTCAGTACCTTCAATGCAGTTTTCTCAAGAATCTTGTTCTCCCATGGTTCCGCCACCCACGTTTTTCTGCCTTGTCTTCTGCAGGTCCTATTCCTGATCTCCACAGCAATCTGGGAGATGTCCTCTCTCCCCACCCTCCTTTTGTCCTCCACAAACACAAACTGAGTTCCATTTCCAGAAAGATGGAAGGATTGACTTCTTCCCATCAAATTGAAATGTTGGTCTAGATTTCATTCACCTCACAAATGCCAACTTGTCAGCTTAAGTTCCCCACAGGCAGAACTGATCTCCTCGTTGTTCCTCTCTAGTGTTCAAACCCCTTCACCAGAGATCTTCCCCCACCCTTTTTCTGTAAGCTCTTAGTGGGGCTGTAGCCTTTCCTGTGACTGTCTCAAACTTAACTGCTTAAATTTTGTGCAAGGGCAGTAAATGATTCTTTCAAACATAATTTCCAATTTATTCTCATATGTAAGCAGATTTTATCTGTTCTCCTCCTGCCTATTCTCATGCCCTTTCCTCTGGCTTTACTGAGTCTCACCATCTTCTCTTCATGTCCTTTCAAAAAGCTTCTGCAAAGTCAATTTTGCTAAGACAACATAGCCCAGCTCCTCATGCTGACATGCCATCCTCTGCTGCCTGCATTTTCCCACAGTTCTCCCAGTCCCCACACAGAGCACATGAGCTGTAAGTCTGTTTTGAGACCCTTTACAGTTTCTGTTTCACTTCTAATCACACCTCGACTGAGCCATCACTGACTTCTCTCTGTTAACTATGACAGCCTTTATTACCCAGTTGCTAAATTTTGAAACAAGTATCTTCAGCTTTTCTTGTCATACCTGTCAGAAACTCTCTGTAAACACCTGCAAAGTCATGTTCAGAGACTTCTGAAACTCAGCTTTAACATGATGCCTACAAAAACCCCACACAAATACATGATAATTCTTGTCTGAGGCACTGATTGTAAGACTGCACATACTGCTGACCTTTGCTGGCACATTTTTAATTAGCAGGGCTGGTGTTGTTTCTTCCTTTTGCTTTTTTTAGATTGTAAACTTTTTGCAGAGAAACTGTCTTTTTATTCCTTTTACATGAAATGGGCATAGCAAATATCTGACTACCTTCTTAGCCAAGCAAGTAAATTGTTAAAAGAAAGGTGTTTTAAAATAGAGAACTGTATAACCCCTTCCAGATGCATAAAATGTATCTTGCAAAGGATATGAAGATGAATGTAACAATTTGGCATTGTGTCAGAGAGAAAACCCACTAATTGGGACGGATGATGATAAAGAGAAAATCAAAAATTCATGGCATGATTTAGTTCAATGTAAATCTGAGAAACACCCCAGCAATGTCAGGGAAATTATTCTATATTTGTTTAAGCGAGAGGCTGCACAGGATGCAATTCAGCCATCTGTGCTTGGCCCATCTGTACTTTGAAAAGTACTGAGGACTGTACTGCACCACTTCTGTCAAACTTTGGAGACGTTACAAGAGATGCCAAGGAGCAGGAATGGTGGATGACAGCACATCGACTGAGATCACTCTTTCAAATTGTCTTCTCTCTAGTCCCTTACAGATGCATTTCAAATCAAAATCACTGACTAATTTTTCCCAAGAAATCCTTGAAATTACCTTTTCTTTCCTATATTCTTCAGCTATTTCTACTCTTCCAATGGAAAGACAAACTATTACCATCAGTTAATGGTTATATATAAAAATAAAATAAATAGTGCTCTAAATGACAGAACAAACAAAGCCTGCTTTGCTTCAGATTGGCTTCCTATGTCCCAATGGCTCTCAGCCCATAGAACTCTCCAAAGTCACATTTGCCAAACTCCCTTTCCATGAAACTAAATCTCCAAGGGGCAGCTATGGTGATTTTCCTGCTGTCTGCACGACTGGTATCAGCCCAGGAACTGCCAAGTCTTCCCCTTGGGCCTCTCTTTTCAGCCCATCTCCCAGTTTTGCCCCAAACCAGATGGGAATCACCACTTCCACTACTCCCTTGAGCTCATTTATAGGTTCAACAGGTGTCAAAGGCAGTTCAGCCAACAGGTTGCACAGCCTTTCTTAAAAACCCTCAAATATATTGAAATGCAAAAAAGGAAAATTCCTCTCCATGGGTTTGTTTATTTTAAAAATGGGCAGAATTGTGTTGAAGCACTGAAGTACCAATGCTGATGCTTTTTGCCCCCACTCTGACTGCTGTGAGGAAACAGCTCTGCTGCATTAAACAGGGACACGGGGACAACATTGCAGGTCTCTGCCATCGCACAGGATCTCCTTTCAGGAGTTTCTTCCTCTCAGATACAACAAAGGCAGCTGCCATGAATTCATAGCTATCTATTCAGAAAACACTGCAGTTAAGTGTGAGCGGGCTGATACAAAGCTGTACTAGCAGAGAACTTTATCTGGGCTGCAAAGAAAGTAGTAAAACCCACTTAGCCATGAATTAATGCATAATGAACAACTGACAATAATTATTTCAATACAGTGCTGCTGACCTGCTTCAACACTTCCTTCCTTTTTCTCTAATCATGTTTTTAGATGGTTTTGCACTTGATTTCTTAACCACAAAGGCACTTAGTAGTTTGTATTTTCCATTAATTCTCTATATAATAGTAAGTATCACTTCCCTCAAGACAGAAGTGTAGATGACTGGCTTTTTTTAACTTTTTTTTGTATGATGAGAATGCAAACCTTGTGACTTCGGGCTCAGCAGAGCTCAACACATCTCCTGGACCTTTACTCTGATAAGGCTTTGCTACAGAATAAGAGAATTCAGTGAAGTGTGGCAGGTGTAATTAAAATTGTGTTATGCTGCTGATCCACAGGCAGATAAATTCTATAAGAATTAAATTGCATTGGTTTGTTAAAAAAAACTTGGCTGTTCGTTTCCTTGTAAAAAACAACATCAATTTAAAGACGGCGAATCTATAAATCTGAAATGAATTACAGTAGTTCACAAATTTCTCAGAATAAACACAGGTCTATTTACTCCCCTACCAAGAGACTCAACACTTTATGAAGGGTGCAGTGAACCAGTTTAATAACAATTACAAGCCAAAGGGATCTACATGCACAGATTTCTGACTGCTGGCACATTAATCCACTTTTTTTTCCACCCAGAGTATAAACTTCTTAGCAGAAAATACAGAGATTTTCTGGAAATGAAGGTCAGAGGTTTAAATCAAAATGTTCTGTTTTTAATTTGCTTATTTGCCATTCATTGAAACAAATATGATTAGGAGCAAATAAGCCTGGCATCAAAGGTCATGATGTGGGCAGATCTGTTTGTTCTGAGTTGAAATAAAATTTCTGGTTATTTTCCTTGTGTATTAAAGGCAATATTTCACCATCTTTAAGAATCTAATCACAATACATTCTATGTGGGATATTATAAATCAAGAGGCCTGCTTGTAACATGGACCTGAAGTTCAAAGAGACTGGCCTTTTGGAAAAGTTATTCTTTATCACATTTATCAGTCTGTGAGCATCAGAGTAAAAAGTCACCTGTTACAATCTTGTCTAACAAAATATTAATACATACTCTCTCATAGACAGCAGCAATTACTCACAGGGCTGTAGAGATAATGGGAAGAAACTAATGGAAATTACTTTGCACATGCAAGCAAATTCTAGAATTAAAATCAGATGAAAGTCAGATAAATTGCACCAGGTTTGAAGCTGAAGCTATGTAAAAATTTTTTAGTTAATGGGCATGCCTGCATTCTGAAAGGAACATTAGCTCATACTGGGAAATAATCTTTTGCAGATTTACCTGTAAATATTTATAATGAAGTGAATAATATTTATTATATGCTCTGTTCCTCAAGTTATTTATGTAGTTAAGATGAAGATAATATACAACAAAGACTATATAAATAGGATGAAAGATCAGGGCTGAAGAGCTGGAGTATCTCATGCATAGAGGAGAAGCAGACAGACATTTTCTGGAAAAATCCATTTCAAAAGTCTTGCACTCATGAGAAGAGAGTTCGGCTCCAACAAATGGGTGTGGGGCAGGAAAGAGCCAATCTGCTCACGCTCAGGCAGTCTGTTGGTCATGAATTGAAGGTTTTGGTGGCACATGACAGATTCAGAAGAATTTCTTGTCAGGAGATGAGGTGGCACTGGGGCTGGGATAGCGACAAATGAGCTGGGGACAGAGGAGAGAGCAGGATGCTGCCACACAGAGCATCTGTAAGGCGGCCAAGGAGTGACCCAGGGGGAGGAGAAAGAGACCGAGGTGCACTGGAAGATGGGAGCACAGTTTAGGTGGGAGGATGTAATGAGAGGGATGAGGGGACACAGACTTTCCTTCTGCTGCTCTTTCATTGCCATGCCACACATTGCCTCAAATCTTCTCATTTTCTCATTGATTTCCCAACTAAAATAATCAGTTCCATCTTTATGGATAATGTCAATAATTCTTGAGAGAATCAACTGAAGTTCACCATTTTCCCTTTAATTTAGACTCCCAAAGTTCCAGTAGCTAACAGTATGGGGAAAAACAATCAAAAGATGAGGCTCGCGATTTGGTTATATCAAGAAACTACAGTTTTCACTTCCAAAGTTGTAACTCTGGTAATTTTTTCTTTATTTCACCCATAAATAGGTACTTCTGAAATCTGAATGCTTACCTTGTCCCTTTTCATACTGTTTTTCATACGGGCAGCAAATCTCACAGGACACTTCTATTCACTGTTAGCTGTTGCCATTTATTTTTCTCATAGCAGATGTATGTCAGGTCCTTAAGTACGTAATTTATTACTGGGCTTTAAAAAATCTCTTCTGCAAATCTGTGGGGTTTTTCACTACATATTCTCAGAATACTTGCAGGGTGTCAGTAAGGCTTATTTATGTATGAAGTTATTTATGGACAGGAAAAAACACATCTGCTTCCTTCAAGAATGATTCCATGTGCAGATAAACCCAATACTATATTCTCAAGGAATTCAGAGAAAGTTAATAGAGTAAGTCATTAGGAAGCGCTTTAGGGAAAAGTATCTTGATACCTTGTTAGAATTAGGCTACAGTGATATTAATATTTTCCTGCTTATCTAGGTATGTATGTGACATCCAAAACACTAGTGAGCCTTTTCTGGAAAAGATCTTTCAACATCCATCTAAGAACAAAAAAGGGTAAAATCCAGATCACTAGCAACTTTAGGACAGCAACCAGTTGCTTTGAACTACACTCTACTTTACCAACCTGTTCTTCAAAACTGTTGACAGCACCAGGTATCACACAAATATCATAAGGACACTTGTGAAAGTGGTTTTGTGCTTATTCTGCTGAAGTTAATCCCTTCCAGAGACAGATGAAAACACAGCACTATCACTGCAGTCTCTGCCTGATTTGCTCACTCAGAACTCCCCCAGTTCTCCTGGGACAGTTTCGGATCATCCACATTACTGTGCACATTTTACTGTCATCCCCAGAATCATGAAAGGAGGGTGCCAGCTTTCAGTCCCTCCTTCTCCCAGAAGGAACACAGTACAGAATAAGCCAAGTAGGTAATAAAAGCATGCAAATAATGCAGGCCTGAACCCAAACTGTATATTTACATTTTATTCTAAAGTGTGGTCTAGACTAAATTCAAAACCATGTTTTTTCCAACTGCACGACTGCATGGATACCAACAGACTGGCCAGGGAGCCCAACATCTAGGGAAATTTGCTTTTGATTTGCTTGGTTTTCACCCCCAAGCCCAATTAGGAGCAGTTGTACCAGTGATAGATTAGGTTTACAGTGATGAAGCTTGGCTTCCTTCAACCCACACATTCAGGCTCTTTGTTCCTTCTCTAACTACAGGTGTGCCAAGCACAAGGTGAGATGAATGCAGCTCCTACAGGGGAGTGCTCAGCCCCCAGCCCAGGCCTGAACATGCTGGGAATACTGAAAAGCTGGAGCAGTACAACACTGCAATGTTGCAGCACAAGGTGTAGTGTAAAAAGTAGTATTTGAATAATTTCTCATTCTTGCAACAATCATTAACATAAAATCAATTTATGTTGTGACATTTTCAGTTCTCGTTATGATCTCTGTCACAAGAGGGAGGTTTTTAATCCCCCATAAAGCCTTTAAGAGACAGCAGAATAATACGCACTAAATGCATTATACGGTTTCTAATGTGACCTTTTCACGGTTCTCCAGTTTGACTGCCTGGTCACTCCTGTTCCTTGGCTGTCTTGGTAATCTGAGAGGAACAGGTGCAATGGTAAATAATCAAAATACTACTCTAAAAGGTTAACTTCATACTGCAAGTTACTTACAGGTTATATATACTCTATGCTCTTGTGCAGCCCAGAAAAAAATCAGCAAGAAAAGGAAATGACAGACAATGACTGTTATGCCAGTGACAAAAAGTGTTTGCAAAAAAAGTAAAGACAAGTGTGTGATAGCTACTAATTTTATTCTGCCAGTAGTACACATGTATTTATGCTGTGGGAAATAATCTACTCTTGATGGAGATGTGGGGAGCACGAGTCACCCTTCACCCCTAAAAGGTCTGAGAGCCCCAAACAGTGGATCATGACCCAATGCTGATCCTCTTCCTGCTCTTGTGGTTTTGGGGTTTGTTGTTTTGTATGAAACTTAAAAGTAATCAAGAGTGAACCTAGCACTGAGTAAAGTAAGTGGCAGGTAATTCTCTTCTGTTATTGTTTTAAACTGTGGCATTTACTGCAAAGGGACTCAGGGTCATGCAAGAAATGAGGGGATTGCACACGCTAAAAGAAAACAGGGAGAAGCCAACGGATCCAGCCAAGGAGAGCATGGCCCAAACGGGGCTGACCAGAGCCACCATCTGAATGTACTGCACCAAAACTAGAGCTTATCCTTTTGACTCTTTGGTGCTGCCCTGAGTTACTCTCCCACAGCCAGGCACAGGAATTCTCCCAGGAAAAGGGATGGGGAGACAGGCTAAGAAAGTAGGTCAGTTTCTAGAATGAGTTCTGTGTCAGTAGCAAAAAAATAATTTCTAAGAAGGGTGGGACAAAGGGTACAAAGTATCACATGGAATGGTAATGTAGACCCACAATAATCTCACAGATATACAGAAGAAAGGGAAGGGCAGTACAGGTGTCAAATGATTAATAAAAAATAGGATGGCCACTATACTACAAAGATATGAAACTTTATATAGTGCAGCTTTCTTAGAGAAAAATGCTTAGAAATGAACAATAACAACAGCAATAAAAAAGCTAAAAGGGAGAAAACTCTTCTTTAATGAGATTTTAAAAAGAATCCTATTATATAGAGAGAAGTGCACCTCTGGCTGGAAGGGGTCTTTGTGAGGGCAGGGGAGAGGTCACCTCATGAGGCATTGCTGAGTTTGCCTTCAAAGCTTCTATGAAGCTCAACTCCACGTCCTATTTATTCATCCCAAGAAAGGGGGAATAGGGTTTTTCAAGTCTTTGAAACTCATAAGCAAGTTAACCTTCTGCTCACATGTCTGGGAAGACTTTCAGAAAGGGGAAAAGCCAAAATGAACACACGGAGAAGCTCCTCTCCATTCCCTGCTAAAGTGGCAATAATCTCTAACGCTTTGTAGCCTATAAAGCAATAAAGAACTGCTAAGATTAATTAAACTCTGAAGAGAAACTGAAGTGTTTAATCAATCACCAGAGCTGTTTGCTGCCACTATACCATTCAAAAGGATTATTATATAGCAATTTGAATTACAAAAGCAGACAGCAATATAAGAAGGGTATTACTAGTTAATGTTGGGATCTCTAGTTCCAGGTATTGAGGACTGGCTTTTTCATAGTGTATGGAAACCATTAACCAGCTCACACTGATGGTTCCCTTCAGCTGTGAGTGTTCAGCACCTCTGCAAAGCAAGTCTCAGGGTTTCAAATCAGGAAACTGGAAAATTAGGAGATGCAGCTAATGACCCTTTGTGAAAAATCAGGCTTAGCAAGATGGGCACCATTGCAAAGGAAATCAGTGCCAGGGACTGCACCAGAATTAATTTCTCCAGGAGAGCACACATCAACTACTCTGCCTACGTGAGGTTTTTTCTCTCTGTTCTTCACCCTTTGCAATTTTGCTGCCTCTTGGGGTCTGCAGCTTTCGAGAAATGTGATGGAACTGTTGGCTCCTGTACTCTGCAACCTGACATGGCCAAAACAGCAACACTTTGTAGTGAGTGAGAAAATGATGCCACATGGTTGAAAAATATGCAATAAAAACCATATCATATTGCATACAGAAAAGAGTTGAATTAATCTAATATATGGACTTGGCAATCTTTCCCAATTTCAGGTGCAGTTTGAAAACCAAACAATTACTTGATGATGATTTTGAATATAAAAGGTATTTTAAACCACATTCAGGAGGCTTCAAAAGACACTTTTCTCAAAAAAAGTGAGAACATGATCTTGCATAATTTCCAGGCTGGTGACATTCAGGTGGGAGATAAGAAGAGAAACATGGTAATAAGCCTTTGAATTCATGCACAAATCCTGCATTTGTTAACAGTATGTTTGCTCTTACATTCCGTGTTAACAGTGGTTAACACCTTTAGTACAGCTATGGGAACATACCAGCAAATTATACGTAATTCTAATTTTCTAAAAAGACCATTTACAGAACCCTAAACTAATATAATGGTGCTGCAAAGGGTCTCACTCCCTAGGAATGGGCATGAACTGAACTGCTTTAAACTCTTGTTCTTCCAGAGCTGGCTTTATTTCTATTGAAAGAAGGAGGACATCAAAGCTCCAGGACGGGTCCCTCACTGACACAAATCAGCCCCGACTTTAATGGAGCTCTGTGGATTTGCAGCAGGCAGAGATCTTGGCTGTCTGATTATCCAACTGACAACTCTCCTGTATGGAGAACTCCACTGAAAATAGGTATTCCCTACAACCTATGCCACACCTATGTCTATGGCACAATCATGAATATTGAGAAATTTGAAGCCTAGATGAAGTTACACAGTCATGGAAAGACAGAAAAAAGTTTTCTGTAATGATAATAGCACTTACTATATATCATGTATGTTAAGTACTGAAACCACTTTAGTAAAAAAATCCCATTCATTTCCTTTCACAATATGGTCAAGAGTAATTTCTGGCACAGAGAAGTGAGAATCATCAGTGCAGCTTTGTGGAACTGATTACCACATACTTCAACAGAGACCAGCAAATGCTATTTAAGGAGCAATTTGAATCACTGATGTGGTGATGCAGGAGCTGGTTATGTCTCCTTGATGTGGAAGGATAAGCTGTCACAACACTGACAATGCACAGAGCAACTATGAACTATCCTTAGATTATTCTAGTGCAGGAGAGAAAGGGAAGTTTGCCTTCCTGTCCTCTTGCTGGCTCCTTTTCAGCCCAGTGACAAGGACATTTGACGCTGCATTTGAACGCCATATGAGCGTGTCCCCCTGAGCAGAACCAGGAAGGATTAATGGGCATCTTCTGAGAGCCAGGGAAAAGAATAAATGCCTTAGGGACAGGATGTTAAGGGATAAATGAATATGGGATGGTCACAGCAGGTTCATTTAGCCTAATGGTCTGTGATGGTGGCCGATGCCCAGTGCTGTTTAGGAGAATGTACTGTTGTAACTTTCCAGAAAGTTCTTTCAACTTCCCATGATTTTTTCACTGTTTAGAGATAAGAGAGATCAAAAATGTGAACAAGAAGCTAAAATACTAATGCAATGACAAAGTGCCTTTGAAGTATGCCAGGAACTCAAAAGCTTATATAGCAAGTGGAGTTACAAGCAAATTCATCGCGAAAAGAAAATAACGAATATCATGAGATGGTACTGTAATCCTTGGGAGAAAAAATATATTATTATTATTATTACTATTAGGAGTACAGTTTCTGTACTGCAGAAAATGGAGTTTGAGATGATCAAAATAATTTACAAATTGGGATTGACAAGCTGAATCACTGGAATGCTGAAATTTAGCTTGTTCATTTCAAAGTGATGTCTCTGCTTCAAAAACTGTCAGATTTCATTTTCTAAGGAGTTTTTTAAAAGGTCTTTTACTTTACCATGAAGAATTGCCCCCTCAAACCCTGACTCTCCAGTACAGTCAGTAAACTGAAAAATCAATTATTTGCACAGTACTGGTTTTGGGGAAGAAGGCCAGAAGATAAGGCAAGCACATACAAAAGTCAGTGAGGAATCAAATGGAGAGTGAAAGAGAATAAACATGGAATTTATCCATAGGGCTGACAGAGCCTTATGAGAAACTGTCTGCTATTCCTAATTTATATTTAGAAATGTATGAGGAAAGATAGGAGAAGAAACTTCGCTGTGAGTGGAAAAGTTGGCAAGTGTCACAGCCATGTACAGAACCCAAGTACTCCAGCTTGGCAAGAGGGCAGATGGTCTCTCCAAATTATTTTAACACTTCTCAGCAGAAGACAGCCATTAAAATAAGTAAGGGAGAAGTTGGTCTTCAAAGTCTGAAAAGAAATTAAAAGCATGTGCATGACACAATAGTCTCTGGAGCAAGGTAAGTGTCTACACAAAAAAAAATGGAAAAAAGCCCTCTGGCAACCCAACTGAAATGTCTTTCTGTGGAGGACAGTAATTCTTGTTTTGGATGGAGATGAGTCCAGCAATTAAAGCAAGCGGTTTAAGCCTCGGCTAGAGGTTTCGTGATGTATGTGATGTGAGTCATAGGAACTGTGTCTGCAGTTGTTTACCTGTATAGAAAAGTGTATCCCCAAGGCAATATGAGGCTGAATCCATTAACATTAGCAAGGAACATAAATAACTCAAATAAAGGGGTTTGATGGAACAAAATGTTAGAGTGCCCACAACAAGAATGTTAGTTAGTATTTAACAGTAGCAAGAGGAACTGAATTAAGAATATATCCAAACACCTAGACTGTGTTTACTGATATTAAGATTATGCAATTTATTAAGGACTTTCTGTATCTAGGCCACATGGCATCTTTCCAATTCAATTTCTTTATGCAAAACAAATACTTTTGCACGGATTTGCATGTTACTGACATGAGACGAGACTTACTAACAACATAAATTACACCTCACTTCTATTTAATTTATTATCCTGAATTAGCTGGTGAGTATCCTCGAGCCTTGTCTCTCTGTGTCAGCACTAACAGAGCACTTATCACTGCAGCATCAATGCCACTCAGCCTTCATCCAGAGCCTGGGACAAGGACTCAAAACAGTCATCTGTGAAACAAAGCAAGTGAAGTTTAGCTTTGTGTCTGAGAATTCCGAAGGAGGAAGAGGAATCATCTGCAGAAGCCCGGGGCATTCTGTTCTATTTAAATAAATTTCTTAAAAGTATCAAACACTGTAACTGCTTTGCCCAGAGCGTTAAGAGGAATATTTCCAGTGGAATGTGTGCACCCAGCTCCTTTGCAGGCACCAGTCTAAATTCGAAACCAGTCCTTTACAGCCAGTCTAACAACCTACCCATAAAACCAGCCAGCTGGCTGGATCTCTTCTGGCTACTTCCTTCTCCTCTTATTCATTGTGACGTGCAGCTAAGGGTATTTTTCACACCGCAGACCCATGGAAAAGACTCTCATAATCTTGTTAAAGGCTGGCATACTTGACTTGCAGTACAGAATCCTACATTTGTCTCCTCAGGGAAATAAACACTTTTAAAGAGCCTTTGGACTTCAAAAACGCCTTAAACAAATACAATGGCCACACTAGTAATAAATGAATCAGTTTTCTGCTTCTCACAAAAATGTCTACAGCCAGGAATCTGGATTTTATGTGCCCTTATACAAACTCATCTAGAGTTTTATTTTTTTTTATTGCTCACATGTTCTCAAGGGAAACCAATTTCTCTTTCAAGCAGCAGTGACTTTAGTAAGTCAAAGCATCCAATTGCTAGAGGAGGGTTTACTTTACCTCTCATCACTGAAACCCTGCTGTGGAATACAATTTGTTTTCAGAAGAGCAGAGAGGTGAAGGACAAAAACAAATGGCAATTACTCAAAGCCTGTGAAGAGCTTGGAGACTGGCATTCTCTTGCATCTGAATTAGGGCAAGAAAATACCCTGGTCAAAATGCTGCCAAGGATAATGCTCTAACACTGAGCAAACTGGAATTTGTCTTGCTGTCATTGAGAATATTAAGCTGTATCATAATAGTATGCAACATTTGCATTTATGGCTGCTTTTTAAGAAATATTGAAGCAATTTGTTAACTCTGCTTTAGGACAGATGTTGGGCAAGGACATGATAAAATATTCACAGTTTGCACTGATAACTGTAATTCCATTATTTCATGATTAAAACTGTTATTGCTACTTTCAATTCCTTGCCATACCAGTGAAATAAGCTTCTGAATTTCCCCCTCGACTACTTGAAAAATAACTGCATTTCAGTCTGAATTCATGCACCACTTTTCTCAGGGATTCCACCAGTCCAAAAGGAAACACATTTAATCCATATTCACCTGTTTGAAGCACCAGGAGCAATAAACCACAGTATTTTTCACTAGAGAAATGGTGTCTTTAGCATTAGCAAAAGAGTGGGCCTTACAATACTTTTATATACACAGTGACACTACCACAAACAATCTCAAACTCAGGTATATCTGCAAAATTTCCAATTACAGAAATTGGAACTCCAATAATAATTGCAATATTATTGGGAATTATTTACAAACTTAAGGGGCAGATATTTAGAAATATAAGTCCTTATCGAGTTCTTGTGACATATTCTGATAAAAATTATGCCCAAGGAAACAGAGAGGTGCTTGGAGGCGAGGAGCTTTTTGCCATAAAATAAGACAATAATCTCTTTGTATAGGAAGTTAAATGCAGGAGCAATTTTGTGGCCTTCACTAATTCTTAGAGTGTGACACACAAGTCCAGGCTTGCTTAAAACATAAACGGCATTAATGTAATTCAGTTTCCCAAGGTCAGGAGGAGTTTATTTCCAAACCCTTGCTAACAGTGCTGCCGTACAACATGAAATAACACCACCACATATCAGCAGATCCTGAATTCCTTTTGAAATGCAAAGACCTGCCAATGAATCTGCTTCTCAGAAGCTTAATATATTGTTTTCACTTGCATCTTCTTTATTGTAGCTCTTTTTATACCTGTACTTCAATTGCACACAGCATCTTCCCTTTATTGAGGGCTGCAGTTAATCAGCTGGTTCCATAAAGCACCGCATAAATTCTGTTTTATGAATTCTTTGTCACAAGAATGTAGCCAAATGCCTTGTGTCCCAAGACTCAGCAGTAACACATCACCTTTGTACAGCCTTGCAAAACTGTGTGGAAATTACAGCAGCCTGTGAACAGAAACTCCTCAATCACCTTTACTATGCTAGGGATGGGAAGGAAAGAATAGAAACCAGTGATGTTTAACAGACATGTCTTTAAAAAGAGTGAGAAAAGGAGAGAAAATCAGCCTGGGTACAAGTGGATAGACATTTGCAAGGTTGACTTTGCAACAGAGGAACCTCGGCAATGTGAAGTGCTGCCATGAACTCTCATTTTCCAAAATCCCTTACAAGTAGCAGATGTCTTTCCCCTTTCTGCAAATTCCTCCTTCATTTTACACTCTAAACTATATGACTAAAAAACAATAAATCTAGAAAATTAT
Source organism: Pardalotus punctatus (assembly GCA_013400915.1). NCBI lineage: Eukaryota > Metazoa > Chordata > Aves > Passeriformes > Pardalotidae > Pardalotus > Pardalotus punctatus. The sequence continues at coordinate 275,760 of VZTX01004927.1, read as the reverse complement.
GTACAAAAATACTTTTTTTTTTTCCACTTGATGCATACTGAAAGAATTGCCTTAAAGCTGTATTTACACTGTCATTTAAATACCTATACCAGGGTTCTTCCTCCCTTTAGCTTCTCCAGAGCAGCTGTAACCCATCTTTTCAACAGTGCTGTAGAGTTAACCTTCAGCAGATAAGACATTTAACTTGGTTTTTGTATCAAGCACAAAGATGTCTGTGACAGGAATGGCTCAGCCTCAGAGTAAAGCAGTGAAAACTCCCTCAGTCTGCTATTTCATCTTGGAATCCTCTCTGACAGAGCATTGCTAGCCTGAATATACAAAAAAAAACCCAGACAAAGTCTTACCAATGCCCTGTAAGGTATTGCCAGTATTTCTGGAGATGCCTCTCCTGACATCCCCGAGGTTTATAAAAGTCTTTTTCACAGCTCATAGTTGCCCATGGTTATTCTGTGAGCAGCCAGCACACAGAGGTCTTTTCTCCTTTAGACATTCTAACCAAAGAGCACTTAGATAAAGCAGATGTTCGTATTATTAGACCCCAAGTGTATAATTATGCACTTCGTGCTAACGAACTTCTTCCCATTTCTATTGCTCCAGCTCTCAAGGACATCCAATTGAAAATACAAAAAGGAACTTTTTTTAAAAAAGAGTGAAATATTGCCCAGTGTTTTTTGCAACCAACTAAACTTCTTGACATAATGTAAACTGAACAGATAACAATTCCTTCCACTTGCTTGTTTATAGAAAAATCTATTTTAATCATTTATTGCCTTCAGGGTAACAGCACTCTCAAATGCACTTACTCTATACACTACATAGCATACTCCTCATACAATTTAAAAAAAAAATCAAAACACATAAAAATTATATTTGCTGGTAAAAAACAACTGTGCTTCAAAAATTTTGGTTTGTATTTTTTTGTTGTTGGTCAGAACTTCTTACTTGCTTATGGGATTTTACTAAATTGAGGAAAGTGATCAATATATTAGTTTCATGTAACAATCTCAAATGTACAATATCAGGATTTCTAGGAAAGATTTTTTTATTTATAATGTCCAGAATGCTAGTGTCAATATTTAAAATGAAAGGGAAGCATGATATATAGTTCATGACACTGCTTAGTTTTGTGCCTTTGCAGTTTCCCCAAGTCTCCACTGCCCCCAACAATCTAATTTAGAGATAAAGTGCTTCACATATGAGATGATTCTTCCAAAGCCTCTCCAGCCCATCAAACTCAGAGGAAAGGACTGCAAATGAGGGAAGGTTTTTTCTTCCACAGGCTGATCTCACTGCACTTTGCAGGACCTCACTTTTCTGGATGGGATCAGCTAGAAATAAACATTGGGTTTCATGGGTGGAAAACTCAAGGTCTGCAAACCCTCCCTAAATAGTTCAGCATTCTTCATGCCTTTAAGCTCCTCTCAGGAAATGTGCTATACTGGTACCTCGGCAGTGGGACTTCTGGAGACAAAGCTGTTTCTGGTGTTTTCCTGGGTTTCATTTCAACCAAACATAGCGGAGGCAGGAGCTAATTAATCCCTTCCTGAGAACAATGAAACAGAATGGTGCACCTTTTTTATATAACTATTTTCTTAACCACACCCAAATGTTATACCCTAACATTAACAGAGGATGCGACACACTTGAGAAATCCTTGGGCATTCCTTTTTCACAGTGAGTTATTACAGAGACAAACAACCATGTACCATAACTGTTTGGAAAATCACGATAAAGACAGACTTATGGATGATTTGTTGTCACTTCACAGTTGCAAATGAAGCCTAATTTTGGTGGTCTCAACCAAAATACCCAAGATTTTTCAAAAGATGGTATCCCTTTTGCTTTTTCTTTTGCAACTTAAACTCTTCATGAACATTTGCAACCTTTTCAGGAACTGAGAGCTTAAACCTGAATTTCAATGGTGAATGATCAATGAGGCATTTGTAACATGCCACTTGCTGCCTGAAATGACAGTGACATGATCTTATTTTACCCAGTTTTCATTTTTCCTGTTGACAGGGATTGCCTGATAAGCAAGTACTTGCTGTTGTAGACCATACTTACAATTTGGACAATTTTTGCCTGTTGTCTGTGCCCGATAACACCTGGGCCCCGACTATCTTTGTAAATAAACTGAAAAATAGGACACAATGATAGTAAAATCACCTTCAGACAAGCAAGATGGAGCCAAGGCTATAAATTATTAAATCCAAAAATATACTGACATCATTGTATAAAGTATATTCTCATAAAGGAATAGGAAACTGCTTCCTCATAAGCACAGCCTTCAAAACAATTATTAATGAAATACTCTCTCACTTACTGGAACACACTATTATAGAAATGCAGTTAAGGCTTAGTTTGAAAATCATCACAGAATAAACAGATTGCTTGGACATAATCTTAGCTACTCTCTGTGTTACTATTAATTTAAAATATTATAAAGGCTTATTTGAATGCCTGTAGGGTCTAAGGCTTTGCAATTCAGCTCCAAATTTAAGATGTGACTGCCCAAACTAATCCCAAGGAGAGCCCCAGAGAGGCTGCACTGGGACACCTGCAGGGAAGGTCAAACTGCAATTTTGAGTGACCAACCCAGTGTTCAGAGTTTGAGCCTGTACCTGAAAAAATTACTAAATGTTAAAACATGGATATTTTAATATTTGGGGCATAAAGATCTATGGTGGCTGCCTAGAAGCTTCTCTAATATTTAAATTTTTGTGTTGCAGAACATTTTAGTGTTTTTGTGTGGATGTTGGACTCCCGTTTGACAGAGATGGACTTGAGCCAAATCATTTAAATTTTAGTAATTTAGTAAAGATTCTCATTCTAGTCCACATCTAAGACAGCTGCTTTACAGAAAACAGATAACATTATTTTTTTGATTTATATCCAGTCCATTAAAGTGAATTACAAAAAAAAATGCAATTCTTCAGAGGAAAATGAATGTAGAAAGGTCCCTGTTGGGTCAGTGAAAGCTATAAAATATGCGAGGATACATATTTGGAATGAGGTGGTGATATCACAAATACCATCTCCCTTCTTCTGCACTAATAAGGAATTAAAAATTGAAAAAACCAAGAACCAATTTGCCACAATGCTGCATAAAAAGTTACAACCTCTCTGGAATGATCAATTAATCTCTAGGCTATACTCATTTATACCTCTATAGACTCAGAATAACTTAACCAAAAGCAATTAGCTCAACATTGTTGATGGAACTATTCCAGATTTATCCTGAAGTAACTAAAGATGGAATTTAGACTTTAAGATAGCAAAGAAAAAAACCCAAACAATCAAGAAACTAGAAAAAGTGTATTTGAAACATCAAAAATCTTTTCTCCTGTATTTTACTGAAAAGGTTTGGTTTTTTCTTTTACCCTCACACTTGTTTTAGCTTAACACCATGGTGATATGCACTATAATTGATTTCACTGTCAGGTTTCCAGAGATTTTACAAACTTTTTCTTGGAATAAACGTTAGGAAAATATTCCCAAAAATGCAGAGATCAATATCCATGAGAAAAAACTATATGGAACCAGTCTTATTTATTTGATTTTGTTTATGATGAGAGAAATTTTAGTGCTCTAATTATCATTATCAGCACACAAACACCTGCTGTTACTAGATGGTGTTTCCATTAACAGTGTGCCACTTCAATAGTTTTCTGTTGGCAATCCAAAATCAAATTACTTCTTGTCTGAAAATTATTGTTACTTGCTGACACAAAGTGTTTACTGTGTCTGTCATTTTCTAACCTTTTCTTTATGCAAAAAAAAATATAAATCAATAGCCATTTTAACATTTTGTTTAATTCTCTTTATGAAACCAATGACAACAGAGCTGTCTCAGTGTGCTCTTATTGTTTTTGTGGGTTTGTTCATCCCAGTGGCATCCTGAATCCTTTGTGTGTACAGGTGGGAAGTCGTCTGCAGGGTCAGTGACCCAGGTGATGCCTACACTGCCCCTGGGACCTGTGGCCCTCTTAGATTTGAGTTCTGTACCAAATTTTATGTGGAAGTGAGCAATCCACATCTACTGGTTACATGGATGAGACCCACCAAACCAATTTTTTAAATATTATTGCTATTTCAGCAGGTGACCACTCCTGGGGAAGGGGTGAAGCCTGTATTCACTGCTAAACCTGGGCAAACATACAGCTATAAATGCCTGAGAAAATATAAGGACTTGACTCAGCCACAGAGAGCTGCCAGGGAGTTAAGGCAGCCTTAAAAGTTCTCTTTCAAAAGATTTCAAAAGGACTGAAAAGAATATCCTACTGTTTTTAATATAATTACACCACAACACAGTTATTTTTATGCAGTTCCTGTCTCCTGCTGCCATCTGGGATTAGTCTATATTTAGAAATGATGAGGAATTATGTCTCACGTCCTGGTTCAACCTCAAAAATTATGTCAGGAATTTGGGCTCAACATTATTCTCTTGCCATGTTACCTTGTGACCTTACCAAAAAGGCAAATCCTGCTGACAGAGATGTTGCTGCTATAGTCAGCATCCTTTCAGCAAGCACCTGAAAGCACCAAAGGGAACAACGCACTGCTCCGAGTGCTGCCTTTTCCTCCTCTCTGTCAATGCTGCCTCTAAAGCAGATGTTGTCTCCTATATTTTGGAGCCTGCTGTAATTTGATCAAATCCATAGAAGATCATGCCAAAAAAGTGACAGCTAGTCAATGGATGGTATCGTCCCTAACTTGTTATCTGTCTGGGGCCTGCTGTAATCAATGCTTCTGTGCTGAGCTCCTGAGCCTTAGAGCCAGATCAAAACACAACATTTCTATAGGGGACAATTCTGTCTCCTTTTCAAGTTCATGTCAAAGCAGGCTTCACATAGGCACCTGAGTGCTTTCTGTGCATAACTGTTGAAAGCACAAAAAATATTTTAATTCATACTCTGGTAGAAAAAGCACTGAGGTATCACAGATCCAAACCTGAGTTTACTCTCAAGCCTAACCAAGTTTTTTGGGCTGATTTTCCTTTGCAACACAATTATGATGGAAAATACAGGAACCTGAAAATATGCATTTCATTTCCATTGTATAAATACTTTATACATATAATGTAGAACCTCAGCGTGGGCATGTTGAATGGTGGCAAAAAATTCAATCGTATTTGCTCAAGTTGAAAAGTGATTTTAGATATGATGTTTGAAATCTCTCTATATTCTTCTTTTGCAGAGCTCCAAGCTCTTAAATTGTACCATTATGGCTGTTCGCACCTACGTCCTAAAATATGATGCTCATATACTGGTGAAGGAGAAATCTAGACTTGTTTATCCAATTATAAAGTTTACCGTTCACATTGTGTGTTGTCTCATTACACAGTCACAATCAGTTGTATTTTGGGAACAGGAAAAACACCACATGAATTCTCTAACTGTCCTTCCCCTTGTCAGCTCTTGCTTTTGTCCAGTGCACAAAAGGAAGATTCATGTGAGGTCAAGCAGCAGAACAAAACAGCCCCCAGCCACCACTGCTTTGCTCTTTCTTCTGACGCTGGCAAGAGGTTGATTTTGCTGTCTCAGTCTTGGAGCTATTGACTTTTTCTTCCACGAGGAGTGGGTGACACCAACAGCCATCCTGGAGAGCAGAGGTATCTGCTCTTGCCTGCTTCCTGACTGTCTTTAATCAAATATTAATTGGGTGCAGACACTTCACTACTCACAAACAGTATCTGGCAGAAGTGAAAAAAGTTAATCTTTCATGCTTTGGGGAAAGGAATAAAGACTGATCTGCTTGTGTGAAAGCTTGCAGGCAAAGTAATTGTATTGGTAATAGTAATTACTATTTACAGAAACTACATAAGAACTTGAACTTGGGAAAGTGCATTTAATCATGTAACAAATTAAAAAACTGAATTGCAGTATTCATACACAAAATTCTGGAGCAAAAGTATCAGACCCTGCACAGTATAGAGCTAATAAACCTACTATTTATCGATGAAGTCCAGAGGAAAAAACATGCCTAGTTTCCATGAGATGTATGAAAGCTTTGAAACCCTTGGTAACATTAATTTTGGAATGCTTTTGTTTTATCATTCCCAGAGTTTGAGACTCGAGTAAGTAATTTAAAAATCAATATGAAAATTCAGTGTCAGAAAGAGCCTTTTTTCAAAACGAAAGCCACAAAAGGAAACAGTTCCTGGCAAATCTACTCCAACTTCAAATCAACCATGTTCATGACTCATACTTCATCTTCATAAAGTTTAAAATGATGTACTCTGCAGTTATAAAAACCTGTGAATAGCAATTCGAAATGAAAATATTTGCTGAAAGTGGATTTCAAGACTTTAAGTTCTTTCAGTTGTCAGTCATTCAGACACAAGAAGTGATACAACTCATTTGGGAAACAAGACTGATTTCTTCAAATGAACTTCATGCACTGAGTGCTCTTTTTATATAAGAAAGGAACATTAGACCTTCTCATCCATCACAGCCAATAGGGCTGGTAGTTAAATACTACAATTCATACCCTAAACAATGTAGATTCTTGATCAAGCTTGCCAAGACCTATTCCTATTACTTTAAAATGTTCCCTTGGTTCTCCTTAGAAATTTAAACAACACTTGGCATATTTGAATATATTTTATTCTGCCTATTGACCTTATATTCCCTGTATCAAGATAATAGAATTTCCTTAGAAGTTGCCTTGGGCATTTCTGCAAGGTCAAAAGCACACAATGCACAGACCGGGATAAACCCACTTTGAATTACTGCATCCATTCACACTCCAGTGGTTCTGCAACCCTGATGGCAACAAATGAAGTCTGGTGCGTTGGGAGTACAGCACTTAGAGAGCACAGAAAGCGAACGGCCAGAACGAGCCCTGACAGGCTGTGAAACATTTCCCATCCTTCCTGAGCACCTACACCACCAACACAGACCAAAGAGGAGTCACAGAGCAACGGGGGAGCTTGGCAGGAGCACATCAGTGCAACCACGAATTCACACCCCACTCATTGCACTGGGCTGGCGTTTTGATAGAATGAACAGCACGTTCAAGAGATTCTCTTCCTTTGCCAGGAGGTTCTGAAGAATTGAAAGAGTTTCTTTAGTTCTTTATTTATGGTGGGGTTTTGGAAGCTTCATTTGGTCTAAAAATAAGTTATGCTTGATGAGGACTCTACTTATGATTGGAAAGAGGTACTTGAAAACCACCAGCAGACAAGATTCTGTGTCTTAAAAAATTTCTGTCAATTAAAATCAGTTTTTATTCCTGTTCTTTTGTTGAAATTATAGCCTTATTCATTTTATAGTATTAAATCAAAGGGCATACACACTCTGGAAGGGCAGCTAACCTCAGGGCAGATTACAGCTCAACCTCTGTCTCTGGGTAGCAGAGTTGAAAATCAGCAGCCATCATGGGAGCATATTGTGAAGCTGGGATACTGCTGTGAATTATGAAGCATAGCAAGTGTTCGGATAAATCAAAGGAATCTAAATGTGTCTAAAACAGCAAAGAGTAAAAGCATTAGGGCTTGTCTTCTTTTCCAAAATCTTCCATTAATACCTTCACAGAGACCCGTTTTCTACCTCTCAGACACTCATTCAAAATTCCACTTAAGAAAATGAAGAACATGATCCTGCCATCTCTTCAAAGATTTAACTTTATGGTAGAAAGATTTTATTGTTGTTATTTGCCATTAAAGGTAATAATTCTGGTGTAGTTTTCTTTTGCTTGCATTCGTGTTATTTTATTAATGTCTCCACAGTAGCAGTTAGCATTATGAAAGGAATTCCAATTTTTAACATGATTATTAGTCTTCATTTCCATCCTCAGAGCTGGGATGTTTTTGAAAGAGCTCAGGGAAAGAATACGACTCAGACACTGCAGTCCATTGTCACCTCTGAGCACATACACTTAGATTGCTTTTCTTTGATGCTGCTGCCAATTTTATTCACAAGCGTATAAAAAAAAGGTCATGACATTTAGAATTACAGTACTTTGGAAATTAAATGTTCCTTTAAATTTTTAATTTTTGAAAGTAATTTATCATGGAATAATATTTGAATATGATTGAATGAATGTGTAAAGATTAATGCAAACTGTCTTCAAACTGGAAGTTCACAACCACATATATTTAACCTTGTATAATAGGCATCAAAACGTAGATGTGTGAGCTGGAAGAGCTGCATTTCCATTTTGCTGGAAGCATTTGCACTGCTATTCTCCTTCATATTTTTCCACTGGCATGTCTGTATAAGGCATGAGCTTTAGCTCTCTATAATTTTCTACTTAACATTACACTTGAAAAACCTGGCAACTAAATAAGGAACAAAAATAAGTCCCAATGGTCTGCACAGTTTTTTCACATGGATTTATATGTGAGAAATCAAACTACTGATTTTTAGGCTAATTCAGCAATATTAATGATACTATTGCAGCATATAAGGACATAAAATAATTTTATGTGAACACTAGAGAAAACACTACGATACCACAAAACCAGCATTCTAGTCAGAAGCTCCCAGCTCAGAGGTCTGGGGATCTGATGAAGAGGACAGCACTGAAGTGAGATTTTGGGAGTCTCCTGTGCCCTGCCATGGAATGGACTCGCCCATCTCCCACTCGGGCTCATCAGATCATTCAGGCTGGACCTTTCAGACCATTGATCCGGCCGTGAACCCAGCACTGCCCTGTCACCTTAGGCACAGGTCAGGGCTTATTTCTGCAGAGCCAGCTGACACCACTTGTTCAGCAAAAAAAGGAGTCTTACAAAAGGCAGCAGCGCACTGTGGGAATTTTTTGTGGTCAGCAACTAGAATTCATAATTTTCTCATATACTAAGGAAAGCTGGCTGAGTCTCTGGCTGCAAAGGGCAGATTCCCACAATTCCAAATCCCTGTTCAGATACTGCTAAAATTGCTCCTGCATAAAATTTATGCTGGTATGTAGAATTTAGTCATGTTTGCTCATGGAAACTCCAGAGAGCACTTCCTTAAAAGATTGAAAACCTCTGAAACATTCAGTTTGAGACTCTTTACACTCAGTGGGTCAACTGAAGAGACAATGTCTGAAGAAAGGAGACTGAGGAAGACAAAGGAAGTATTTAACTGGGACGTTACTGGCACATTGAAAGATCAGAAGAAAAGCAATTTACAAAACAGGTTTGCTATTGATTATTTGATTTTCAACTCCAAATCCTTTTGTGGACATTTCAGCACCTAATAATAATAATACCCTCGTCACCAAGGCAATGGCAGGAGCATTGCTAGTTCAAGTTTGGCCTCTTGAAAAAGTATTCAGAAAAGTTGCTCTGCAGATCACCCAATTCATTAAATTAATGCTTTGTTGGCTGGAGTTAAAGTTTTGAGTCAAGCAAAACAAAAGCCTGGGTTTCAGAATACATATACCCTGTCAAATTGCATTTATCAAGATAAGGGTTATTAGAATCTTTTTTCTCTTGTGTGAATGAAATTGTAAGCTTGAAATGTCACTGAAGATTTATTAATCTGATACTCTTTCTGATAAGGGCAAAGAAATAGAAAGGGCAAAGAAAAAGAAATATTTCTTGTAGCCTGATAAAGGCTACAAGAAATAGAAAATATGAATAAAGCAATTTATCAGTGGGCATTCTGCAACCAAAAGATTCAAGCCACACAAAGCAATACTACAGTTATATATTGATTTTAGAACACTGCCATCTACAACACATGGTCAGAGTTTGAGAGCTGTGCAGAAAAATGTCTGCAATTTTCAAAAAATGAAACAAACCTGAATTTTCAGAATGTAGGCTGGAGAAACACTTTTTCTAGAAAGTAGATGGAGGCTTAAAGTGAAAACTGGTCCTGTGCTACAGTATAAAATGTGTGCAGGGAGAACTACCAGCAGGTTTATCAGTGTTTTCAGCTGAGGTGACAGGGCCTGAACGAACCAGAAGAAATATTTAAACTTTTTTTGCCCTGTTCCTGTGCCTCCTACCATTAGAACATGTCCCTCGTGGGGAGAAGAAAGAGTAAAGAGTAAAGAGAGGTTCACGAATATTTTGGGTCCAACAAACCAGTGTTAAAGCTTCCTGTTTGTTACACTCCATGAGATGCACAAGACAAATAAACACATTGCAAACTCTGCCTAAGTCCCAGCTTTGGCTTTGTGAGCTCCCAATGCGGGCAGCAGTCAGAGAGTCAAACTTTCAGCACCCCTGAGAGAGGGCAGACAATACCAGAGTCAAAACCAGGCTGAAAGCCAGGCTCATGTTCACCGTGCCAGCTCTCACCAGAACATCTGCACTCACACCAAAAAAACCACAGCCACAGGCAACAAACCTTTTCCTTCCAAAGGGCTTTCCTCACAGCAGGGAGGGAACTCTCAGACAGAACCTGGCCATGACACTTCCCCTCCTGCTGCTGGACTTCTGCTTTTAGTCAGACTCCTCTGACAGAACTAATTCCCTTTGGATGAGGTCACTCCCAGACAGCTTGTGCTCGCTTCCTGGGAAAAGACCTGGGGGACTGAATTAGCTCACCAGGCTTTCGGACCTGCAGGGGGAACTCACCTGAGAGCTGGCAGGGAAAAAGGCCATTTGTGCTGAGACTCCAACCTTCTGTTTTATACAGCGTCATTTGCAATGACTGTTATTGAAACAGATTTATACATGAACACAGATACACGTCTCTTTTATACATGTTTGACTTCTAATGATAACATTAATAACAATGAAGATTAAAATGATAATACAGATCCCATGTAATATACGTGTGTGACTTTAAATGTTTTAGTTAATACACAAGTCTCCTGATTTTTTAACTCACAAATTAATGAACCATCAAGTATTTTTTTCTATCTTCTTTTACAATTCTTCAGTATTTCTGTTCAAAATATTTTCACTTAAAATTGAGATTCATTAGCCAGAATTTAGTTTTCCTATGAGACCCCCACAAGTGGGAGTTAGTTTTGCAGCAATTAAGGTGTTTGAAAGCACTACCTATTTAGAAAATGATTAGTTGTACCTTATCTCTTTCTCAGAAAGCCTTACATACAAAATATACCAGTTAAGAAAAGTCTTTCTTACATTCTTCTAAGCACATAGCAGGAGCCAATTAATCTGCTATGATTTCATTAACAGCTCAACTTACCAGTCTTCTCCATCTTGTGTTTTAAACTTTCAGGTCCTGCAAGGCAGGGACAGGGCCCTTCACATCGAGCTGTGATGGTTTTGCCAGAAGTACACGCATGAAACTCCATCTTGCACTAGAAGCATAAAAAGAAGCAAGAATACAAATTAGGACAAGATATAAAATAGCAGCTGTGGATTAAATGAGAAATTGCATTATCAGTAATGGCATTGGATAGATTGCAAAACTTCTGTCTCTATTGCAAATACTTTTATAACGTAACACTGGCTATTCCTTGCCTTTCTTGTTTGCATTACATACATTTTAGTTCTGACTTTCCTCCAAGAGCTTTGTGCCTGTGTATTTGCCCTCTCTTCAGTGACTGCCCCATGGGTATTTCCCCATTCTGCGCCCAGCAGCACCAGTGGCTGGAGATTGGACTAATGTACCAATAAAATGAAGTGAAAGAAAACAGCACAGGGCAGCAGAAACACAAATGTTCTCTTTGGCTTGATACCTAATGAACTGAATTCAGTTCCATTTTTTGTCTTCTTCAAGCACTGCTTTTTCCAGACCGGGGTCCAAGGGCTTTGGATACACAGGGGAGTGTTGCCTGTGGTGCCCAGGCCCGCCCTCTCCCCTGCAGGGATTGCCCCCTGCCAAGGAAAATGGGCATGCTGGGCTGTAAAATCCCTTTGATCTGAGTTTTATTAAAGATTAATTCCATGATTCATTTAAAAGCAGGCCAACGTGTTTGCACAGTGGGACACGATGTGTTCTGCCACAGCCGAAGGACACAGAGCCCATGGTGTAACCAGAGGATGCAGTGGGCATGAGGCGCTCACTGAGCAGCAGCCACTGCTGGAACCACAGCACATCCTCTGTCATTGTGGGGCAGGGCAGCCAAGAGAACAGAGCAGGATGTTGCTACAAGATAAACACCTCCTGCTTTGAAAGTATTGCAAATATCTTGGCTTTGCCTGTGTTCGTTTTTGTTTAAAGGGCTCATCTTTGCCCGGGCTTTAATCTAAGCAGCAGGAGACCATTATCCTGTGCCTACATCCCATTCTGTTGACATTATCTCCCTGCCATGCTCAACGTCAATGCATCAGGGTGATTCTGTGCTCTTGGTGATGTCCTGCCCTTCTCGTTTAGAAAATGCACAGCCACACAAACATGTGCAATCTTAGCTTGCAGTTTACACCAGTTTCTAACAAGACTGAAGGGAATAGATGTACTTATTTTTCAACTGTTTTCTCCATAAATACACTTTGCACAGAGCACAAAGACAAGAGAGAGTATATCAGATGGAAAGAGAAGGGGAGAAAGGAGAACACTCTCTGATTGCAGTCCTGAAGGCAAAGACTTTCTGCAGCATATTCTGGTAGTCAATGTGTTATTGAGAACACAGGCATAAATCTTCTTCCTGCAGCTGGAGTTGATCATTTAATCCCTTACAGAACATCAATTACTTACATATTTTATTATGCATAATAAATGTAAATTACGTATCTAAGCATTAGCAATTGTACTTCAAATACCAACCTTTAAGATGGCACAGCCTATTCCAAGCCCATTATTACACGCAGTTAAAAAAGAAAGAGCTTTATACTCAGAAACAGCAAGGCAAGTTTTTCCTCAGCTTTTCATATGACTGATAAAAATGACAACCAAAAAGCTAAACATAAACCAAAAAAAGAAACTGCTTAATAGGGTTTTATTATCTGAGGGCAAGGAGGAGAGCCCAGCTTGAAGATCACAATGGCACAATCACATGTGAGTAAGTTTTCACCCATGATTAACCACATTATATTCCCACCATGCTTGTTTGCGATGTTTGGTGCTGGGGGATGAAGATTAAAGAACTCCATCATTTTAATATAAAATTAGGATAATACTCATTACTTTTCAACACCTAACCACTGTATGTAAGACTTTATGCCTTCCCTAAAGGAAAACATGGAGATATCTTACTTTCCACGTGATGGTGTGCTTACTCACTGTAATAACCTACATGAGTAGCTCAACTTTGGATTTAATGACATTGCCTAAGCCTCGCTAAGTGATATTCAGAGACAGAGTGGCCACAGAGGATGTCTTGTGGAGCAATAATGACATTTTTGAGTATTCTGCCACTGAATCTACAGTCTATAAGGAGCCTGCTGGCTTTCTCTGGAGCATGGACAATAGAATGATACACAGTACTTGGACAAACTCAGTTTTTCACACCAAAGGGACATAATGTATTTTGCAGACATGAGTCACAAAGCTCCTTGCAGTGATTGTGCACAGGACTCAGTGGGAGCAGCCCCACAGTGTGGGGCTGGTCCCTCTCATTTCAGGGGACTCATTTTGCCAGCGATATGATTGGATATGCCTCGACTCTCTGCTGAGCTGCTCTGCTAGAGCTCCCTGGGTCTGGCAAGCTTTGTGTTTTCCTGCTGCCTCCCTGGTGTGTGAACTGCATTTGTTTACTCTGAACCCCAAGGCCCACATAAACATCTCGAAACTATTTTACTGCAAATGGAAAAGCAGCTCTGTTATTTGTTGCTAAATGTATATGGAGATCAATAAAATATATGAGGGGAGAAATGGTTGAACATATTCACTGAAAATTCATAAATTAATTTATTCAACTAAGATGTGGGAAATTACTGCAGAGTGTGTTTTGGTTAAAGTGTTCCCCTGAGAATCCACTACTCGTATAATGATTCCCTCTTTATTGTCAGTGAATCTACAGCAATGTGTTTTGCATAAGCATTCACATTTGAGGGAGAAAGAAAATAGCTACATAAAATTTATTCCTAGCTATTTTATTCTTGTCTGCTAGTCTCCAGCCCCCAGTTCTTGCTAGAGGAGAATCTAGATCTTTTGTTAATGATGCAATAAAACAGCGTACCTCTGCCTTTATACTGGCTTTCAACTCCCGGTAGCCAGGTTTTGATCTAACCTGCGAGTAAGTAATCTTGTCGAGTAAGCTACTGTGATCTTTTCTGCGAGGGTGTATATTTGACTAATGAATGTTTTCATGGACAGCTTGGTATCCTGACACAAGGAACTCATGATTTATTCAAAACACAGCCAGGTACAGCAGCACATCCTAGCCCTGACAGCGTCTCTCAGTGGCAAAGCAGGAATTGAGAACCTGCTGCAGGTGCCCCAAGGGGCCGGGGACATCCCGTGTGCCCAGCATTGCTCCTGCTCAGGGCACAGCAGGACAGACAGAGCACTTCACAGGATCCTGGGTGATCCCACAGCCTCCATAACAAACTGCAGGGAAGGTGAGGAGAGAGCACGCTTTATCCAGGGATCCCTCAGGGGAGGCTCTCCAAGACCCCCTTTGGCCTTAGCGCATCAGATTGGAATTGAATTGGAATTAGAAGGGACACACAAGGACCATCAAAGACCAACTCATGATTGAGCCATGAGTCAAAAATCTGTAACTGAAAATTTCTTGTAGTCATGCTAATACAAGACAAAGTGATAGGTTCCAAACTTCTCTTGCTTCTGTCATTAATTTAATGTGAATTGAACAGGAGGGTACGTAGGAATTAGCTGACAATATACATGACAAAAATAAACATGAAGTCTTGTTTGAGAAAGAGTGAACACTGAAACAGGAGGTTAAATTTTATAGTATACTAATTAAATGTTAAACTCATGAGATATTACATCATATTAATGACAGTGGCTCTGAGCCTCTGTTGAACAGTGCTCTTGCCTGGAAGATGCTGCATTTTTAGCATCCTAGAACTTTGTACATTTTCACCAAGAATGATTTCAGTGCAGTGTTTGTTTTATGGTGCATCTTTTGTTCACTCACAATATGTCTCTCCGAAACTACACATACAAATAACAAAAGCTTATTATTTTCTACCTTATCTTTTACCCAGTACCTGCCACAGGCAGAAGCTAAAATCTCCTAAAATTATAGCATGTATATATTTTCAGTCCAGAATTTCTTGATATCGGTAGTTTTTCCTACCTATCTGTCTTAGCAGATAATTAGAATCCATTGGAATTCAGACACCCTTTGAGAGGGGTTGTTTGTTTACAAGCTTTAGAGCAGTGCTTGCCATTGCTTCCTTAGCTGGGACTGTTATCACTATTTTCTTTATAAGCCTCTGCTTCCAGTTTTCATCAGATGGAAAGAAAATACTGTATTTGGAACACACTCAGATCAAGTGTGGGTTGTTTTTTTTAAACTTGTCACAACAAAAAAAGGTTCAGTATCTCCTTTATAAATCCCAAAAGAAATGTCATATGGTGCACTCCCGTTGCATCCTGCTGAACACATATATTAGGTTTTATTGGGAATTCTCCAAACTTTTCAGGCTCTGTAAAACCTGAAAAAAAAAAATTTTAATAAAACCCCACCATTTTTTCCCTATTAGAATACCTACCAGGCAAGCACACAACACTTAATCTTTGCAATAAAAGCTGTACAGAGATATCTTAAAATCCTGGAGCTCTAATTAGGAGCTCTGTTCTCCTTATGAGAATACATAGTTGGTGTTGATATTAATGGGGGTTACGCATGCATACCAGTGGTGGAATAAACTCCAATTAACACAACCAATCTATTGTGTAAATACATATTAAAGCCTTTTAAAAATGTGTGCTAGCTCTAGCTTTGAGGCAGATTTTATAGGTGATAGGCTCAGAAATTCCCCTCTCTGCAAGGAGTGACATGAAGGACCTTATTATACCTCAGGTAAACAACAAATATTTGAGAACATCTCTCATGGCACACTTAGCTGACAGGTTTCTGGTTCATAACGTGCCAGAAAAAGAGAACAGGTTCCATGTGGAGGGTCAGGAAGAGCCGGACCCAGGTTCCAAGCACTGATATTAAACAGGCTGAACGGATTTATGTGGCCAACTGCAGTAACACCACAAGGTCTCACTCTGCAAAGCTCCAAGGACCAGAAACTGCTCCACACTGCACAGCCCTGCCCTCTGCAATCCTGCAGCTCTAACGAGGCAGACCTGCAGGACTTCGCCCCCCAGGTAAAAGTACCAGGGAACAGAAGAGAAGTGTGAGACCACAGCAATCTTTAAATATCAGGATAAGGCAGGAGGTCACATCAGCAACTGCAAGTGCTCCAGGCACACGGCTCAGGTCCCTAAGATTAGGATTGCCAGTTCTAAGATTTTGAAATATAACAATGTATTTTTTTTTAAAAATTAAATTTTTAGCTGCTTTTTTTGTTAGATCCCAGCCACGTAAAATCAGAAACTTACATGTTTTTCACTATTACAGCATAAGTTTAAACAACCAAGTACCATCTCCAGAGCAACTGGAAAGTCAGAAGGCTCATCTTCCAAGAAGAAAAAATTGGTTCTTGGTCTTCAGAAAAGAACGAACTGAGTTGCAATTGGCAGCAATCATGCAATTCAGGATGGCATTAATTACATATTTTGTGGCTCTGCATTATAATTAGAACTCTGCACACCTCTCTAAGAATAGGCTTCAACTTCTTAGGAAGAAAAGAACAGAAGGAGCTCCTTCTTTTCACCAGCTAAAGACAAAGAGTGATTTTAGAAAACACAGAGCCTGCTTGCTCCATAGAGGGTCAGGTCCGCTCCTAAGCAGAGTCCATGAGTTAATAAATAAATAAATAAATAAATAAATAAATAAATAAAATTCACAAGGTAAATACTAAAGACTACATAAAAAAACCCAAAAAACAAAAAAAACAAAGAACCATTTTCCAAACTGACTGATAGCTGAAGAGACAGTAGGATGACTGCTTGTAAGCATGTGGAACCATCTCAGTGTTTGATTGGCAGGGCTGCAAACCAAGCAAATTATCTTGTGTTGCTGCAAACTGCCCTTATGGACAGAGCAGAATCAGCTAATTTGGGGACTTCTGGACAGACCACCGAAGCACAAAATTCTGTTTTAATACAAAACACATTGCCCCGAGAAACAAGTGGCAATCAGCTCAATGTGAAACAGGAAATTTAAAAAAATGCAGTTAATTGCGTGAGCCAGATGATACAGCAGTTAAGGTCACAACACTGGATGTGGAGGTGAAGGACATTCAAGGGACCATTTATTAATGAAATGTGACAATGAAAATAAATGGCTTCCATTCTATGAACAAGCAAGAAAATAGTTCCAGGCACCAAAATATACTGCATCATAAAGAAACTGAATTTGTTTTTGCAAGTAATTTAGATGCCAGTTCTGGAAACATCTAGGTCAAGGGGTGTGTGGGGGCATATCTCAGCTGGTTTAGCATCTTGTAAGAAACTCAGGTCCTTATTGGAGACGAACAGACCAAACAGAGCTGAACTTGACACAGAAGAGTCAAATTGAAACATTTGTGCAATGCTGATTTCAACTTTTCCTTCACTGGCTGATGAGACCAACACAAGCTGAATGGGAAATGAAGACAAAGCACTTCTGTCCCTGTGAATTTTTGTGTCAAAATAAAGACACCACCCTCCCTTCTCACTGAGATTTAACACAAAGCACCAGCCTGGTGAAAACTGGCAAACCATGCTGCTCTCTTCCCATCCTCCACCTGTTACATTCAATGCAAAGGCTACAGCACTTTGATTTTGGCGACTCTACGGATCATTTTTGAGTGCCAAGGTCATGCTCACCCTCTAGGCTGTATGAGCTGGTTCCTTGTGCACAAATGCAGGAGTTGAGGAGCTGAGATGATGCACAGCTGCCCATCCCCATATTCTACATTCAGTCACAAAAGCTTTTCCTGTTGCTCAGTGTCTGCTCTTTGTCTCCCTGTAGGATTTGCATGACAGGTCACTGATGATGACCATTTTCTAGTTGCACATAGGAGTTTTTGCTTTCCAGTACACTACTCTGCTGTATCTCAAGACATGGACTTTAAAAATCACTTTCCTACCCCATTTCTTTTCTTTCATTTCTAGATTTATATTGTAGTGCTTTTGTCTCTATGAAATTATTCCCTATTCTAACTCCTCATAATCATCAGCTGAGAGTTCATAGCTAATAGCACTATTCATGGTGGAATGAATGTACAATTTTTTTCCCTTTAATAGACCAAAGCCATCTTAGATTAAAAGTAAAGAAAATCACAGAAAAACAATTGGAGATTTGGAGTGATCGATGCTGCTTGAAATGTACTTGCCATGTAATTGAGATGCATTCTCATTTTCATTCTGCAGCCATTTACCAATCACATGAGGACAATGATTTGTCATTTTTACTCGCTTCAAATTACTAAAGGCAATTTAATTTCTCTCATGGAGACGACACATCAGATAACGTGAACATAATCAAGAGGTAACGATCTGTGGCTCTGTACACACACCGATACTCCCGTTACCAGCTAAACAACCACCTGCATACGGCAGAGGGAGGGCAACACAAGACATTCAGACCCCCCCAGGGTCTCCACCCAGTCAATCACATTATAAACAGAGCAATTCAGCTACGCCATGTGACCACACCAATTTAGATTTCAGATGAGGCAATGCTCCATCTACAGTCACTCCCATATCCATGTGTCCATACCCGGACCAAAAGCAGCAGCTGGTGACCACTATAAAGGGTAGGTATGCTTGCTACAGGCTTTTATGCAATTGGTATGATGGCAATATCTTAGCATTCCAAAAATCTTTCAATCAACTCTCCCTATCAATCACTAATTGTAAAGTATTTAGTACTACATTTGCAGTTAATTTTGGGATGTCTGATGCCCAACAGGATGTGATTGGGGATGGGATTCCAACCAGCTGTGGCTGTACAGACTGGGAACAGCTCAACCCTCTCTCTGATGTATCTAAGTTTACAAATCAGAGTCAAAGGAAAGTTGCTACTGCACTTGCTTCCCCTCTTGAAACAGTAAATTAGTCTTGAATTTATTCTGTGCTGCCCATTTCTTCTCTAGCAACCTTGCCACAATTACTGAGTAACAGCTGGAGTGTTGTTTTGCCCATCCCTGTCCAAGGCCAGGCTGGATGCAGCTCTGAGCAACCTGGTCTAGTGACAGATGTCCCCACCCATGGAAGGTGGTTGGAATGAGATGCTCTAAGTTCCCTTACAACCCAAATCATTCTGTGATTCTGTGGTCATAAAGTTCTGTGCTTCCCAGGGCCTGTGCTATGAAATTATTGGGGAGAAGGAGGAAGTACCTGGAAACATCTCATAATCCATGTGGACAAAGGTCTGGGGAGCTTCCAGGAGAGACCGAGAACAAGGGTCAGACCAAGAGCTGTACTCTGGGCTTTGGAGCTCATACACCCTTCACTGGCAATGATTTCTTAGAACTCACTGAATTTTTTTGACAGCTTGGAGGTACAGAAAGCAGCAAACTCAGGAGTTCACTTCTGCTACCAGTCATAGGTCAAACAAACCATCAAGTCCTGAAGTCCCTCTGCAAAACTGGAAACATCAGTTTTCCCAGCATGCATTCTCAGTTTTCAAATGTGTCATCTTTTTCTAACCAAACTTTTTCTTTACATGTGAGAGCTGAAAGTCACTCTAAGTTTTTCTGTTCCCAAGTAACACCTTATTCCCTGAAAACAGATTTCTGGAAGCCAATCTTCTTCCCTAGAACAGTTATCCCATCCTGCCCATTACACCTCTTAGATTATCTAGTTCACAACAGGTTTGCCAAGATTTCACTGACCATGATGTGGCTCCAGCACTGTTCATTCCTTGTTACTGATGTAAGAAATGTACAATATCCAGCGAACTTTCAGGTCTCAGACAGAGTTTTTGTCTGTTGTTTACAGACAG
This sequence comes from Pardalotus punctatus, assembly GCA_013400915.1. Taxonomy (NCBI): domain Eukaryota; kingdom Metazoa; phylum Chordata; class Aves; order Passeriformes; family Pardalotidae; genus Pardalotus; species Pardalotus punctatus. The sequence continues at coordinate 255,951 of VZTX01004927.1, read as the reverse complement.
AGCACATCTGAAGGGTAAGTACGAATATGAAACATGCAGCATCCTGCAGTCCCATTGCTCTGGTTGCTTTCAGATGAGCAACAAGACTGAAGTCCTAAGAATGCCAGCCTGCTTTTTAATTGACTTCTCAGAATTTTTATTTTGTAATCAAAACAAAAGCCAGACTGAAGCTCTGATGCTAAGAAGCACTGAAACAAAACATTTGACAGTTACTAGCAAAGAAGCTTTAGGAATGGCTTTTGGAGCATAGCAACCAAGGGAGAGTAAGCAGGCTTAAGCTTTGAAGTTAAAGCTTCCATCAACGTTTCTGATTTCTAAAGAGCACAATGGAAACAACAAGAAATGAAAATTTAAAAAAATTGGAAAAACCAAACCCCAGGCCTAGTTCAATGCTCACTGAATGGACTTGCTGTCAAAGACACCCATACAAAGAAAGCAAAATTAGTCTGTTTGCTCAAAAATCAAGTAACCACAGCTAATCCTTTTGCAGTATTAGTCTGTTTTGCCCTTTAATAAATCTGCTTTAAATTAAAGATGTACTCAAGCCAAGAAACACCTCCTTTGATGTTTCAAATGGCTCAAATAAGCTGTTTGTTAGAAAAAGCTGAAAATATGAATTCTGAAAGTGGAAAAAATAGAAGTCCTTCTCCTATGCTAAGAGGCTGGCCCCTCTCAGGAAGGTAACACCATTTACGACCACAACTTTGGAGCACCTCAAGCATTGGTCCCTCTTGCACCCATGCATTAAGGGAAAAAATCCTGAAATAGAAGTCTTTTACAAGACAGTCACAACACTGGAAAAAGGAATTTTACAGGTTAACTGAATGCAGACATAGAGCTTGGAACGAGCTTGGAAAAAGGTAACTAAACTACTGCAAATGATATTTGTATTTAAGCATGTATAATGAGCTGTGAGTTGGTGCAATAAACTCTAAGATGTTCTTGTTTCCTCTTCCTGTCAAGAACACCACTTTCAACACTTGAATTGTATCAGATGACTCATCATGTAAATAACAGTTTTCTCCTCTTTTGACCTTGACTGCAGAAAGAAGGATTTTAAAAATAATACTGGTTTTACACACAAAATGTACAAGAGGGAAACTGAACTAACAGCAGCAGCAATCACGTTGTCCTTAGTGCAGGAGTGTACGTAATTGATGGGTTTTTAAGTTCCGACCATCACATGCCAATTTGTTTGATTTGGCAGTCACAACTGTGATTCTAATCAAGTTAGAAAAGCAGACCTGTGATTACCATCATCAAGATTGGTAGCTTTCCCCAAAAGAACAAATACTGTAGTTGCAATCCTCACTTATTGCTTACTTCCTTTCGCAGGGCGTGTTCTTGCCCAAAAGCATTCACGGCACAGAGCAGGTCACCAGCCTCAGGCAGCTCAAGGACACAGAGCTACTCAAACTTTGTTGCTTTTTGCTTTGATCAGCCCCTTCGGTGAAAATTGTTGCAGCTTTAGAGGCAGGCAGGGGAATTTCTGGGAATTTTCCATAAGCCATATAAAAATGCAGATTCTGCAGGTGTCAGGGTTAAGTGCAAAGAAGCCAAAGGCTTCACTGTCCCAGGCCCCCTCTCAGTCTTTAGAGTAACTGGGCTGGCTACACAAGGGCAATGATGGGAGAAAGCAGCAGCCACAAACCAGCACCCACTCTTACCAGGATGTGACCATGATACTGATCTTCATTTCCACTTCTCCTTCTGCCATTCTCAGCCATGAGACCTTGATCCCAAGCAGTTTCATCCAGGCAGATGCACAAATCTTTTTCCCTTCAAAGTATGCAGGCTGAAACACCCATCTCAAACATTTTTTGGCAAAATAATTCAGCCAGTGGGCACCCACCTTCTAGGTCTTATGCACTATTAACCTGCAGAGAGTACTGCATATTACCAAAGGATGAAATTGCTCAAAACATTTTTAATTTCTTTCAGTGCAGAACAAATAAGTGCCTCTGTTTAAGACAAGCTGAATTACAGCTCACTCTGGTTCCATGTAGTTTTTATTTATGTATTATTTCCCTTCTTTCTGCCTTCTGAATTCTCATTAACCTTTCTGTCAAGATTGCATTAAACATGTCCTGTTAATTCAACATGTTCGTTGAGAAATCTGACATGGAGATGACAAATGCTTATGTAAAAAAAAACAACCTCTAGTTTAATGAAGTGCATAGTAAGAAACACAAAATTCTACTTTACAACATGTTTTATTTCAGCTTTGCTACTCCAGTGAGCTCAAAAGTGAGACTGTCTGAATAGCTTTGGCATCTGTCCCTAAGGGAGCAGAAGAAAAGGTCATGGACTTTGAAGAAATCTAAAGACTTCAAGAACCTTCAACTTCCAAGTTGAAGCATTTTTGTTATTCTAATATGATAGTCTATTAGCATACATATCTCCTAAATAAAACCCTTTACAATTAACATACTAGTCATAGCATAGGGCAGGGAAGTAAATTTCTCAAAAAAGTTGATAACTTTGTGAGCATTTCTAATGAGAAGTAGAGGCAATCTTGATACAATGCAAGGTAAGAAATAAACATTTATATTCAGGTAGGTTTTATGAGAGAAACATGTTTTGTAAACACCAGAAAATACTTGTTAATCCTTTAAAAAAATCCCAAAGCAGTTTAATTGACTAATATGATTAATTGCCTGATGTTCTACATCTATCCTACTAAATGTTTTTTTAAAAAATATTCAGTAAGACAATTATGCCATGAAATTACCATTTATATTACTCCTTCCATCCACAAAGGCATCAAAGTCCTATGTGTTCATAAAGGTATAAATACATCGCACTGCTCAAGTGCAGCCAATCCTGCAGCAAGAAATATCAAATGCTCTGCACCAGCACACAAAATAATGGGTTGTACGAAGCGAGCGATGCTATTTAAATCCAGAGAGATGACAACACCCAATTAACCAGATAAGAGTACTAAACCTGCACTCAAATACAGCGTTTCTTTTCAGACTTTTGTTTATTTCCCAGCTGCTGAAAATTCAGCCCATTATATCATGACTTTAAGCCCCCTAAAATAGCTTTGCTTTTTTTATGTACCTCTTGACCAAGCACAGTAGTGCACAGAGCCTGTGTCAGATACCCACAGTCTCCCTGTCAGAACCCACTGCTTGCTATAAACACAACTCAACAGGCATGGCAACATTCTACACAAACCCGTTGTTTTCAGACTACTAAACGGCTTCTTGGCAAGTCTTACACTTGTACCTGCATTAACTCAGCAGGGCATTGAGTGGCACTAGAACTGGTAATAAAACTGTTGTCTCTTAGCAAAAGGAATGGCTGGAACCAAATGATTTCAAGTTGGAAAAGCCCACGAACCACAAATTCTGTGAAAACAGGCCCTAAGCCTTACTGCTGAATTGTTACAGGATTTTTAGAAAAGTAGAAGTGTTTTCCCTCACCTTTCTGCTAACAGTTGCACATAATGAGGCACACAAACTGGTCAAAACTCGTCTGTTTTTCTCCATTTAACATACCAACTTAAAATCCAACAATTCTACTTTAAGAAAACCATAAAGTAGAACTGCAGTGTGGGTCATAGACTGGACATCAGCAAAATTACTAAATATTAGGGCTAATATATTCTCAGTCTCCAGATCACCACTGGGCATATGAAGTTTATGGCATAAATCTTATTTGCCAGGATAAATTCAGCAAGCATGAGTGAAGCTTATTAGCAAAACTTAGATGCTGTCTCCCAAAGAACTCTAAAACTCCAGAAGATTAAAGATGTTTTCCTGCCATGACATGTACAACGACCTCATAAATATTAGCAGACCCTTTAGCGCTGGAAAATGCCATCTATTCCTGCTTCTGTGTAATGTTACAGGACTGAGCAAAATGGAATACAAGGACATTGCTGCTAAAGTTTACTCCCATAGAAGGCTAAATAAAACTGCAGTTTGAAGTCATATTTGCATGCTTCAGATGTCCATGAAAAACATTGGGAGAGTGCATTTACCTTTTTGAAGGGGATTCAGCCCCTTAGACTAAGCCTTTTTTTTCCTAAAATATAAATAGTTCAAGAACCAAAAGATTTAGCTAGATAATAAATCAGTATTTTTCACATAGTATCAAACAGCCAGTTATACACCATTGATATTTGAACTGCTTTCGTCAGCAAGAGATTTATTTAAACTCCCTTTGAAAGAGCTATTTCCTAGAATAACACAGCAAAGCTCTCATGTCTAGTACTGTACATTTTGTTGACCAGTTAGTTACTCATTTATTGCTACATGCACTTATCCCCCATTTATGTGAATGTTCCATTTGTTCCGAATGGCTGAGCTCAAAGCTGGTTGCAGCTGCTTGTGATGTTCCAGACAAAACCTTCCTTTTTTCCCCCTCACAGGTCTGCAGCATTTCTGGATGTCCTTAAATAGAACTCAGAAGTTACATTTCTAAATGACAATCCATCACCGTTCCTGCAGACTGTAACAGTATTGTAAATTCCTACTGAAGCCTCACCAAATTCAAAGTCGAAGACGACTGCTTTTTTTTTGGAACCAGTTTCTTGAACATTTCCATACTGAGCCTTGAAACTACTTCTTGCAGTAAGAGGAAATCTGTGTGTGGCTTCTGCCACAGTACCTGAGTTGTCCAGAGGATGCCACCTTTGAAATGAAGGGTCTTGAGGAATCTTTGGCCAAGTTCTGCTTTTACAATTGAAACTCCAAGCCCAGCATTAGAGGATAGGCTGGAAAATTGGGTCCTAGAGGCAGCACTGGCCAAGTACTGCAAAGTGCCTTGGACACTACAGACTTGCCTTTCTCATCTGCGTTTGGAAAGGGTCCAGCTCCCCAACAAACCAATGAAAGTGAGGCCAGTCCAATGGATAGCTGACTGCAGTTCATTTGCCACAGCATTAACGCCCACAGTGGCTGATAACAAGTGCCCAAATGAGGTCTGATATTCTCAACCTGCAGACTTTTAATGCCTGAAACACACACTAAATTCTAAGGCTGGGTTTCTACAGGATTCCCAAACTTCACAGACTCATTCTCTCATAGCACTCCTTGTCCCTCCTTTGCACTGGTGCCAGAAGGGCCAACTTCAGCATTTGAAGCTTCACATGTCATTTTAGCAGTGACATTCTTCTGTTGGACATTATGGAGACCGAGTATTTTGATAGGTGAACATTGCTGAAGCATAGATAAATTGACCTATTTTAGTTCAGAATCAATATGATGCATATATACACATATTGAAAAAAATTAACTGTATTAAAATATTGAAAATAATGTAAATATTTTAATTGCCAGTATTTGGTACTCTGGCCGAAGGTATGAGAAGAATATCTGAAATAAAGAGTCTCTGTGTTGCTTTAAATCAATCACTTAATGGCTGTAGAGTTCATCTTTGTAGCATCCCCTCCTTCGTCCTGGAGAGCCTGGTAGGGGCTCTGAGCCCCCTCTTGCATGGGGGGGCATTTAACAAATCAGTGGGAACTGGCCTCTGTCGTTCAGGAAAGGTGTCAGTCCCTTCTCATTCCGACCACAGCTTCAACAGCCACATGGGTAAAAGCCTCATCGCCCTTCCACGTTCTCCGGGTGCCTCAGCTGTCTCATCTCAGCAGGGAGGGCTCCCCTCATCAAGGTGCTGAGAAGGAGACATGATCAGGATCATTTGGTTTAAAAATGAGATGAGAATGGCTGAACTGTGCTGTCAGAGCGATGCTGAAGGACGACAGCAGTGTGCAGAAGGCAACTGCAGCCCCGTGCACGGGATCACCAAGGAAATCCATCCCCGAGCAATGCACAGGCTGATGGCTGGAAACTGAGGGGACGTGATGGATTTGCACAACTCCCTCGATAGAAAAAACATTTAATTTAAGAAAGATTAGATTGTCACAATTGCCCCTGACAAGAGTGCCTGTCTAGCAAGGCCTTGAGCCTATATTTTGGGTTAGAACCGTGCTTTAGCCAAGACCTTAAAAATATTCACAATACATTCTGTCACCAGCGCTACATTTCCTTGTCACTCTTTAAGTGTGACTGATTTGCCAAGATCAAGACTAAATTCATGATCAGCAGCAAGGGCACCCAACATGAATTATAAAACTGCCTTTCCTTCCTAGCCTCCTGGATACACGAAGGAAAATGCTTTGCCTGCATTCATTGCTGCTTTTTATATCCACACCGTATCCTCTGTGTAATGATGCAGGACTGCTCAGCTCATCCCACAATCTCCGCCCTGCTCCCAAAGCAAAGATGATGCTCAGTAAGAAGGAAGCATTTGGCTATTAAATGTAAAACCTGCATTAAAAAATGTATTCATATAATTGGAAAGTGTCTTGGAAAAAAACCCTGCGATGAAATGGAAATAGAGATGGGGGTAGAAGTGGTGATGATTTGTTGGAGTTAATTTAATGCTAAGGACAATGGCTGGTTGTTAGTGCAGCTCTGAGGAGGCTGGGGAAGAGACTCCCTTTGCAGAGAAAGAAGAGCTCCCTGTTCAAAATAAGGAGGGGAAAGAAACCCAAAATCAAGGGGACCAGCTGATTAGAGGAAGGAAGGAATAGGAAAGGACCTTTCCTTTCTCTTTACCTTCCCAAAATCATGCATGTAGAGGTGAAACTAAAGTCACTAAACAGACAAACTTAAACTATGCATCCAGAAGAATCTGTGAAGTCAAAGAATTAGTGTTGAATTAGCTTTTTAAGTTTCTAACAGTGGCATCCTGGAGCTGAGCAGAAGCAGGCAAATGACTCTTGATACAGAGGAAACACAAGGCTTGGAGCATATCAGATTTTGGGTGGCAACTGATTTTCTCCCAAACCCATGATACAGCCCAAAGCTAAAGTTGTAAAATAAGGGAGCCAGAAGAGAACAATGAACAGAAAACCCCAGACAATGCTCCCAGCTCTTACAGTGACTGATGATGTCTTGAACATATTAACAAAGCAATAAATCCCACAGAGTGATCTGCCACCCTTAAAGCACAGTGTATGCTTAGTTTGAGAATTTTTGCCCAAGGGAAGAAAATACAAGAGTTTCAGTGTCAGCTTACATCTCAGATTCTCTTCCAAAGGTAGCTGTAAGTGGGTCACTCAATTTACTGGTAGACGGCAAGATATAATGCTGAAGTTGCAGTGTCTTCTCTGAAGAAGAATTAGATGGTGATGGTTTAGATACTGATGAACTGGGTTTCACTCACCACATCAATGTGGAGATGACCATGGGTAATGGAGAAAGTTTTTTTCTGGGTCATTTTACAGAAGTTTATAAGCTTCAGTGCTTGAAAAGTCACCAGATTGACTCCGAGCTTTCGCATTCTGTGCTGTGTGGGGTTCTCACTCTTCCACAGATGACATGGAAAAGTTTACAGTAGTACGTCAAAAGAAAAACATTAATTAAAAAGGTTTCCCATTAAAGAAAATGGAAACAATGACAAAAACTAGATTTAGAGTAAATTTTTAGATTAGAGATAAGAAGAAAAACCCCACAACTTTACAGTAACTGCCTACTTCGAGAAAAGAAATACTGTAAGTTAAACAAATAGAAAACAACAGTGAATGAGATTTAAGGTTGAAATACCAGGAAACTGTTGCTGATCATCATTCAAATTCTGCATTGCATCAGCCTGTAGGGTTGTTCCACACAGAGATAAGTGAAGAATTCTTCTCACACAAGTTTTCCAACCAATACAATCAATATTCTTTAGTCACAGATCAGCTTGGGTGTTGCTTAAAATGACCTCCTACTGCTTTGCAGTTATGATTTAGGTCTGAAAACTGTTCTAATGGAATCAACAAACAGAAGGAGCTAAATTTATATAATAATGCCAAATTTATCACCACAGTAAAAGTATGATTCACACTCACCTGTAAATCTACAAGAGTTTTTCACCCTTCACTCCTGAATTATAGCTGTTGCCTCATCTAAACCTATGTATTATTCATACTTTATCATTGCAGTGATCTGACAAAGCTGACTAAAAATCTACCAAACTTCTTATCAAATGATATTTCACCATCAATGAGCAAATCTATGGCAAATACCCCTGGAATTGCAGCATCACCTTCATAGTGGTGCATTGGGCACTCTTGGAGTCTCAGTTTATGGCTCCAGCCAATGGCCTTTGTGTCCCAAAAATCTTGACTGCCTTTCCTGCTAATTGCTCAGAGCTAATTGAGTAACTGCAAGAGAACATCTCCTGTTACTGTATTTTTTTGATGCTGTGAGCCTTTAGCACAGATGGAAGCTGTTTACTGAAGACTATATTTGCGTATTTCTTCTTAATCCTAACCTCTAGTTTCAGCCATCAATTAATATATTATTCATTTTATCAATCTAATACTTATCTAGTGTTTCATCATATTTGACAGCAAAAGCTATCTCTGTGTATGACCACAGGAGCTCACAACATTCTTGGTCCATAAACACCCTCTGAATTAATCTTTACCTGCCTTATTTCCTATTTTCATTTCCCAAGGAACAGCTTCTTTTTATTTTTATAGAGACTATATGGTCCAAAGAAACAGCTAAGTGAAAACATAACAGTTAACTGCCCTCAGCCTGCAGCCCGTATCTTTTGGCACCGCTAGGAACACTTAGAGCTGCAAGACTGGATTCAGTAGCTCCAGAAGTAAAATTACTGCTGAAAAGAAAGTACACAAACACCTCTGAAGACTGAAGTGTCCCCATCTGACCCCTTTGTTAAGCAGCAGCATCTACACAACAGCTTTAGCAAAAGCACTGATATCCCATCAAAACCAAACAAAACCTGCATGTCAAAACCCAAAAGGGTTGACTGGGCCTTCCCTGGTGGATGGGCACAGAGTCCCACTGCAGCTCTGACGCACAGATGAAATGGGAATTTCAGAGTCTGGCAGGAGCAACTGGTTAAAGTCTGTTGGATTAGTCACACTGACAGCTTCCAGCAGGTAGAACTCCCTTTTCCCACCAAATGTGCTCTGCCTGAAGGTGTAAGGGCTGACAGATCCCTTGTCCCCACATGACGGTGCTTCCTTCAGGAGCACAAGTCTTCACTTTGCTTCCTATTTACCCCATATTTATCTCTGGCTGGTGACATTCTTTGCCTCCCACTGCCATCACCTGGGAGAATTGCCTCACAGAAGGTAAAATATGTGTCAAAATGCAAGTCTGAGTGCCTGCAGGTGATGTCATTCAGTCTGGAAATATGGGATCAGGCTTATCAGATGAGCACTCAAACTAAATACAACAGGATTTAGAACATGCTTTTAGATTTAAGGAAAAGTGCAGTCTTTAAATTACTGCTCTAGAATTTACTGGCTTGAAAAGAAAGACCTTAAGGCATCCCATCAAAGAGTTATATAACTCAAAAGGGTTTTCCTTGCTCAGTGTTGCTTGTGCAAGATAAATTTAAGTAATAAAACATGCTTCTGGCACTAACCCTTCTATATAGGCTTTATGATGACAGATTTTAGATTTGAAAATAAAGGTCTCTATACAGGCTAGCATTCCTCTTCTGTCCCCTCAGAGAAGTTTTGTCTGGTTATTTTCTAGTGTTTATTCATTTTTGTTTTGAACTGGAAACTTTTGATACCAACTTCAGCAGGAATTGGTCACGATGTGCATCAGATGGTCCCGGGTTTGGTGCCCAGCTCCATCCAGACCATAGCCCAGCCTAGTGCAGCACAGCAGCTGAAAAAGCCTTTCATTTCAGCCTCCCTGCAATTTAAATTGGTTACATCTTATCTGTAAATGTCTCCAGTCTTCAAACTTCACACTGTATGTTGCAGCAATTACCCCCTGCGTGGCAGATGCCTCTGACATATCTCTCGTGAGAATGTTAAACACAGAGACTTTGAAACTGGAATTTCTAGCAAGTGATTTTCATTTGCATGAAAGGGAAGAGAGTCCTGAAAATACTTGAAATTCTGAAGTTAAGAGGAAAAAAGTCCATTAACAAGTTGAAGACTTTATCTATAGGAGGCTTTTAAAATTTTATCTAATCTAATTGGTATTTAATAAGACAGGTTTTTTCAAACAGGGCACCCACAGTCCCAGTAAGAACCCCTGTGAATGAAATTAATTATTTTGTACTTTCTGCAGATTTTAATTTTTTATCTTTAGATATTCTGCTTGAAATGTGTAGATAGTCCTGGTGTTGCTTTTGCCTGGTAATGATGTAATTTCCACAGATAATTAATCCCATTGATTCATTGGATTTTTTACTTTTAGAGAGGCAGCTAAAAGAAGTAGTAACAATTCATGCCACTTTTGTTTGTGATCTTGCATTTACAAGTCTTTTAGAGATAGGTCAAAAGCAAAAAGTTGCCCACAGAACCCAAGAACTGGCTGTTGATTATGACCTGGGTCAAGAAGTCTTGCAAGTTACTTATGCCCTGAATCTCACCCAAAAGGTGGAAGTACAGTACACCTTATGGCATATCAAAACATGACTACAGGTTTCAGCACACCATTGCTTTGGGAGGCTAAGTAAGTGATTATACCCTTATTTGAGGTTTAAAATATTTGGAGACACAGTTTTAATATTTTCTTTTAATATTCTATTTATTTCACTGGAGGGTTGTCTCACTCCCTAGCTACTGCTGGCTATAAACATGTGAAGAACTCCTCCACCCTTGGATATCCCCTGACAGCAGAGCACTTGGCCCCAGCACCTGCCCAAATTCAAGGTGCTGAGCACGGCCCCAGCCCCAAAAGGGAGCTGCACTGTGAGGGAGAGCATCCCACACCCCACAGGGGGCTTCTGCAAGGAGGTCGTTTTTTTGGATCTGCTATGGAAATCCAGCTATGGGCTTCAAGTCTTCAAATTTGATCTCTACCTCAACCTTCTTGGAGAGAGAGCTGCTTCAGCACATTTACAGCCAAAACAGGTTTTCACACACATTATGCTGTGTCACCCTGTGCCAGGGAGGTGTGAGAAATACGTGCTTTATCATATGTGGGAGAAGGACAGCTACTGACTAACTAAAAATAGCCAGATTCCACCTCTCCAGTTAGCTGGGACTAACTTAACACTTCAGTTAGCCTGTGTGTAATAGAGAAAAGTAAACCCCAAAGATTCACCTAAAGCCAATTAGTACCTGGTGGCAGACAAGATCCATTACATGATGTGATTACATGTCTGCATGGAAAGGAATTCTATGTCTCAACACAAAATATTAAGACTGCAGGCCAATTTTCAAGAACCATGTGGTGCACAGCTGCAGACAGACATGCAAGAATAGGACAAAAATCCTCCCCTGCTGATTGAGCCCCACCAGCAGTTTGAGTTCACCCCCAAGAGCTCAGGCAGGGGTGGATATAATCTGCAGGAGACACAGTCCAACAGGGAGCACTGTGTGCTGCTGCCATGTACTGCCCCAGGACATGAGAACTGTTTGCAGAGGTCCTGCAGGGTTACCTCTGCCAGGCTGCGCAGAAACCCAGATTAGAGCTGCATCCTGAGAGGTTTTCCTGTCTTTTCTATCCTACACAGGAATTGGAAGAGACAGCTTGAATAACATTGCCGTCTCCCCTCTGAAAGCCTCTGCTATTCTATTAATAATGCCTTCCTTTCTAAAGCTCATTCTCATCGAGCAATGCAGATGAACACAGGGCTGTGTCTACGGCCCTCACTGAAGAAAGCCACCACCATCCCCATTCAGCTGCTGAACTTTAGAAAGGCTCTTTACCCTGCCTGTGCAACCTGAAGAAACTTTTTTTTAAAAGACATTTTGGTCCTCTCTTTCCTGCATCTTACTAATTTTTAAAAAGTTGGGTTTTTTTTACCTGACAATGCAGGTTACCAAAACTCTTTTGATATATCTGGTCTATCCATCTGCAGAAATTCATACTGAGATCTCACAACCAGCACTGCTGAAACTTAAACTAGGAAACTTACACCTCTCCTTTATTTCCCTACCTTTTCATCAAGATCTCCTGCAAGAAAAAGTGAGTACAGCCAGCTAGACCCAAAGTGATCCACTTCACATTCTTTTCTCAATTTGAACAGGTAACAACAATGAAGGCATAACTTACATTAACAAGAAAATATCTGCCGCTCTCAAATACAGGTAACAAAACATATACATTTTTCTCCAAGGAAAAATTATAAAAATGTATTTGCAGCAGAAACTGCTTTCACTAGGATTACATTACAGCAAACTAAAAGGATCACATTAAAAAAATACAATATTCTATCTGTAACACATTAAAATGGGCAAAATAAGAGCACAGATCATTGGAGAACAGTCCAAAGCATGTGGAAACAAAAATGAAAAAGTATGACTAAATGTATTTTAAATTTTCTTTGCTCTCCTCTATTTATGATGAAACTATCCTGGATGAAGGGAATACAACTAGTTGAGCTCTCTGTTTTGTTTAGTATTACCTCTGGGAAGAAAAGCCTCAGTGAGTCAAAAACTTCCACTTGGATCATCTAATTGCCATTGACTGGGCACAGGCCCAGTTTGTTAAAGTTTTTCTGCAAACAGTGAAATGGAGTCCAATTTTTCTATGAATTGATGTTCCCTACATCTTTCCCTTCCACTATCATATTCTCAGCACTGTTCTCTCTCCTTCCCACAGATCCTCTCTAAGACCATCAGTTCAAAACCGCTTTCTACACCCCCTGCAATGCTCCCAGCTCCTCTCCAAACCCAAACTCCCTCCTGCCATTTCCCTTCCCTGGAAGGAATAAACATTTTAAAACAGAGCATGTGAAGGTCTAGGGAGGGGAAGATGGAGGAGAGGATGTGAACAGACCTTGTGAAAAGACCAAGCCCTCTAGAAATGACCCAATCCTTATAATACTCCCAAAAGGTAATAATCTGGATGAGTCCATGCTCTGACAATTTGGAGAACTCTGTCCCACCACCACCCTTTCACTTTAACCAAACCCCAACAAACCAAACAAAAAAACATACTATCCCCCCACCCCCAAACCCAACCCACTCTCCATCTCCTCAGGAAGAACTGTCACCATGCAAGTTATCATTGGGCAGGTTTTCAGCTGATTTACAGCCCAGGGTACAAATATTTTGAGGGTGCAGAGACATTTATCTCTGAATTTTGCTTTAGATTCAGTGAAAGTTCAGAATACTGATTTTGATGAAAACTCTGGGAGCTCAGACTGACATTATGCTATAAAATGCTTTCACTGGAAAATATGCACATCATTCTACTTGCAACAACTATCACAATATCTCCTCAATATTATGTGTATAATATCAATGTGATCTCTTTCTAACACCAACTGAACATATTTAATATGACAGAATTACTTTGTGCACAGCTATTTAAAACCCACTTTAGTCGTGCATCTACACTGCACAGATTTTTCAGATATGAGAAATGTGTTCACTTAAGCACTTCATGCCACACTGACAAATCACTGACTAATGTCAACCCCAAGATGTGTTTTCTAGTCCCGTTATACTACAGGGGCACATTTAGGCATGATGCAGAATATAAAGAAGATAATAATGAGATTTATGTGTGTAATGGAAACTATGTGCATTGCACCTCCCACACACTGTTTAAGAATTATGCCCCACAAAATAATTTAAAATAACTCATATTCTACACACTGTGAACATCTTATCTGAAAAATACTCCTCTGCCTGCTCTATTATACAGAGACAAGAGGCAGCTTACAAAGAACAAGCCTTATGACTTCAGTCCCTTTGAGTTTCTAGTCTTTTCTTTTGAATACTAAAAATGCAAAGCAGTCTGTATCATTCAAATAATCTAATTTTCCAAAGCACCTACATTAACATACTGGCTGCAGCCACTTACAAATGCCTTAAGGCTGATAGCCTCAGAAGCATAACCTGACAGGTCAAATTTTATTGTTTGCTCCATCCATCATTACTGACACAGTAACTCGAAGTACACAAGTCACAGTCTATTCACTGCTGCTTCTCTCTCCCTGTGCCCCTGCTGTAATTTTAATGGAGAAGCTTGTTAATAAGAGCATTGTCTTCTGTCACTCAGTGCTGGCTCCTTCCACACATGTGAAAAGAAAAAGCCCCAAGTTATGCTTTTATTTTAGCAGCATCTAGTCCTCCCTCCTTTGGGGTAATGTGACCAAGCAAGTAATTGCTGGTGATGTGTTTCATCAACAAATATTTTTTATAAATCTAATACAACGTTGTAACGAGAAATAAAAAAAAAGAAAAAAAATTCAGCCACAAAAATAACCAACACCAGGAAAATCCATAAACTTTTGGACAATCTAGAGGACTGATGTTCTAAAACAAGATGTTCATTTACTGTGTAAAATACAGCTGACAGGCCTACATCTTCCAGCCTAAAATGGGCACAAAACTGCATTTTTCAAGACACTAATAAGATTCAGTCTTCTTTAATGCAGTAAGACTTCAGCACATATATTTAAACACATTCCTTAAAAAAACATTGTTTTTCTGAGTTTTTGGAATAATGAGCAGCCAGCATCAGGAGTGTTACATATTCAGACTTCTAATTATTGGCAGCACTTACCTGGGTGCCTAAATAAAAACATTGCCTTCAACACTGAAGAAGTTTGTAAACAGCAAGGAAAAAAAATCAGTGACATTCTAAACATTATTTCACCCTTCTGAAAAAAGCATTTGTGGGCAAATCAGAGAAGCATAGGGACCAAACATTCCCTGCAACAAGCTGCCCTTCTTCAGCATTAACCCTTGCTAAATAAAGAAAGTCAATGTGTCCTTTCCCTCCCTTTAAAGAAACAAAACCCCCATAAAACACCAAAACCAGAATGAAACACAAATCTGTATTGAAATTATTCTAGTACGCTAGAAATTGCCATAACAAAACCCCAAAACCTTGTTTGTTGATACCTTGGCCAAGGTATTTTGGACACGTATGACTCACCTCCACACACCATCCTCCCTTCATAAGCTGTTTTTCTTTTTTTGTCTGTGTTTTTAGAACAACTGACATGAAAATATGAGGAGCTGCATTATCATGCTGCATTATCATGCATTATCTATGTAGGTCCTAGAGACACTCAGTGGGTAAATATGAACCTAATCTATTTAAGGAAGACACATTTAAGTGAAACTTATCAGTGAAATCTGGTCAATTTAAATGACCACAATGGAAAAAAGCATAAAACTGCCAAAAGACTAGACTTCTTTTTTAAAAAATGTATTTAGGGTTTATTGTGCTGCATGAGCATTGGTGAAACCTAAGACAACCATCCCAAAATCCTGCACTTCTGCAGCATTAAAAGATGAGCACTTTCAGTTGCTTTAGAGAGCTCTGAGTATTATCAGAGCCATTTGGGAAATGGGCTTGTACGGAATTTAAGGGAGCTGGATGTGAGAGAAGCAGCCTTAGGTTCCCTGAAGCTTCACCTCTCCCTGTCACTCAGCAAGGGGGTGTGTGGGTTGGAAACCTGAATGTTGTTTTGTTTTGCACAGGTTCTCATACTGCCTTTACCAGCACGGTATTTATACATCACTGCTGCAGCTATGTATTGAGAAGGATTTTTTAGGGAGTTTAGAGCAGTTTTTTCTCTATAGTCAGGTTAGCAAAATAAAATGAAGAAAGAATTACCACTTGCAGCAGCCCACCTAATAGAGACATTTAATTGTAATCTCCCCCAGAGTCTTTAGGCTTGACTTGATAATTAAAACATTCAACTCTGACAAGCCTTAATATGGCAAAATAAGAGATTCACGAATTAAAGAGAAAATATGGATTTAGAAACTGACACAATATGTTAATGACAAAGAACCCAGACTGTGCAAGGCTAAATTGTTCTGGACTGAGAAATGCTGGAATATGGAAAAACAAACTAAAAATATCTTTTCCCTGCTAGGCAAGGTTAGAGAAAGGAGATAAACATCACCATACCCCAATTAGACCAGCTTGTTTAACTCAGAGTTGCTAAAACTTGGACACACAACTTCGGATAAATTTTGGATTCTGTCTGGGCCTTTTTGCTCACTGACCCCAGCACAAATTAAAGCAGTGGAAATTTTAAGTAATCTCTCTTAACAGAGATTACAGCAAGGAAAAACAAAACCAGGTTATGATCCATCTTAATCTGTCCCCGGAATGCCTCCAGTGTTTCTCTGTCCTGCCTTTATGCAGGAGCCAAGAGATCACCAGGCTTCAGCAGGAGCCAAGTAACCCCCATCTCCTTCCAACACTGACCAATGGCTTTGGCAGAGCTTTAAGCAGCCAGTTTCCAACAAAAAGAATCAGTATTTTGTTTGTAAGAGGTTTATTCAACAGATTTTTAAAAAACCCAGTTTTTTGTGGGTTTTTCTTTTTTTGTTGTCTTTATTTTTTCCCCTGTGTTCATGAAGACTCCTCCTCCAAAGACTAATGGGACAGCAACAAGCAATCTCTGAAGGAACATCATGTCCTGGGCCACAGCAATTTCTCATTAATTCATAGAATCTCAAACCTGACAATATGACAAAGCAGCCCTTACCCTGTAAAAATTCCTCGCTTTCCCCTTCTATCTGTTGAGTCACTGCAGAAGCCTCTATTTCGGTTGCTCTCACAATTCATATTATGTCAGGTAAAAATCCTTGCAAACATGTATATATTCATGGGCTTTAGCTGGGGAGCTGTCACAGAAGCAGCTGCAGTGCACAGATGAGTGGTTATGCAGGACTATTTTTTTCCCAGTTAGGATGTAAAATTGGTAGAGCATTGTTTGGGATTTTGAATTTACTATCTGACACCACTGAAAAGCAAAAGCTTCTTCACTTCAACATAGAACTAAATGGGATTTGAAAGGAAGCTCAGGAATTTGCAGAATTGAATGATTATGTGAGCAGAGTTCAAAAGTGGTCTTTCCTAGCTCCCTCAGGATTTAACAAAGGTTACCCCAATCAGGGGAAAGCACAGATCTTTGTCCTGGATTGTTAATTTGTGGCCAAGACACCCTTACGAGGCAGCACTGGAAAGACTGTAGGAGGCAGAAAGCCATTTTTAAAGCCTATTAATTGACCAAAAGAGAAATGCCATTCTTCAAGCATGTGTAAAAACGCCCTTTACACTTCACTGTCTTAAGACACCAACATGGATTACAAGGTACTGAAGAATACAGATCTACCTTATTCCCAATTTTCTGCTCATTCCTAGAGACCATGCAGAGAAAAACACTGTACAAACAACAGGATGTCTTTAGGATACACAGCACTTGATCAAAAAACATTGCTCACCTCATGCTTCAAGCCAAATAAACTGTGCAGCCGTGGATGCACAGCACAGAACTCCACGTGTTTTGCCTTCCGAGAGACAAAATTTATTATTTAGGAGTTGATTATGCAATAGCAGGTTCACACAGGTTTTGGATTACACAACTCGAGTCTCACTGGCCCAGAGCACAGGCTGAGGGAACATCTGCCTCGTGGGAATGCAGTAGCCAGATGTGCCAGAGTCAAATGGGAGATGTACAAAGGTACTCGACATTAGGCAGATTCTAGCTCTCCCACAATCCTCTGGAGTTTCCCAGTGGTTATTTGGGAAAAAAAAGTCAATAGTGCTAAAAGCCTCATCCCAGATGTACTGCTGCAGTTAGAAACCTGCCCTGCAACACATGGAACCAAATAATGAAATAGGGATGAACACTGAAAATCTGCTACTAGAATAAGGAAGTAGGTACAATGCTGTAAAATACTTTTTCCTGGAGAAAATTCCATCAGAACAGTCATATCTCAGGAGATCTGTCAATTTCCACAAAGAGGTATAGAAGTGAATAATTTATTCTTGTACCTCCCACCAACAATCTTTAAAATGTATACAGGGAGCAGATGCATAAGGATGATTTGATTTTCTTCCCCATAGATTTCTTTAACCATATCTTATTGTGTCTTACTTTCCTTTCCCCCACCCCCTCTCTTATTTCCTTAATTTCCCCATAAAAAGACAGTCCAAAGCTAAAAGTTAACAGAGAATTTAATCCAACTGTTCATGTAATTGGGGACACAATGAGTCTTTCTAAGGTGTTGCAGAGTAGCTTGTTTTCCATCAGGAAAGGCCAAGTCATTCCTCAGACAACGCACAGAGAGGAGAAAATGCAAAGCTCAAGCTGAAGAGCAGCACCCCAGAGCTCAAGGACAGGTAATGCAGCCACGAGCTGGATTATGAAAAACCAAACTATGTTGCATTGAATACTCAACAGTTGGACACTTTAACAAGTATTTGCTAATTGTGCTTCTGAACACAGACCCCTCCTAATTAAACGTGGCAGCGCCCACATTGTTCACGTTTAACTAATGGTGTCTCATTATATTGGTAGTTTTTTTTTCTTGTCTCAAGATTGTTGGAATTCTTTTTTCTCTTGTACATCCCTTAATACCAAATTTGTTACCTAATGTTATGACAACAGGAGGTGATTTTTACATTTTCAAACAGAAAGAGACATGATCACGGACTTAATTAGTTCACTATGATTTAATTAAAATCTGCAGAACAACAATGTACCTAATTAGAAACATAATAATTATGCCAATGTGCCTTTCCATCTTTGAAGGGACCATTACTCATTGAGGTGGTATGTTTTGTAATTTAAGATCATCCTAATTTTCATTTTCTGACTAGTTAAGTACAGTCATCGTCATGTTCAGGTAATTGCTTTATTAACAAGCTTAATTAAAGTTCCTGTAAAACTGACAGCTACAAAGTTATTCTTCTTAATGTGTTGCTCACAACAACATTAACTAATTACATCGAGCTCTTTACAGGGCTTACGTACCTCATAAGCTTAATTCATTAGTACTTTAAAGAGCTTTGAAAACCCTGACTGTAATAACCTATGGAAGTGCTTTGTATTGTCACAATATTAAATTGAGCTGTTATACCCAGGAAACTTCTTTGTACAAAGTTATTATGTGAGACATGGTGTGCCTTTTAAAACACCTGCATTTCAAGCAGGAACTAGAAAAAAATCAGTGAAATTTTTGATAAAGCTAAACCCCTCAGAGTCCAAAGCTCACAGGAAAGGGTGACAGGGAGTTTTTAAAGTTTCCAGAAATATAAGCAAATTCTGCAAGTTCAAAAAACACTAATTTTTTAATTGCTGAAAACAGTGGCTGAGTACATACAAGCCACATCTGTGTTCAAATTTTGTCACTCAAAAGTGCTGAATTACTGGTGTAACTAAAGAATTGCTTAAAAGAATTAGTTTGTCACCTGGAAAACAAAACTAGAACAATAAAACCCCACCACACACTACAGCCCAACAGGATTATCCCTTTCCACTTTAGCACTTGTGTGTAGCAGATGAAATAATCCATGTCAAGTCTGGAAGATTTCAGAAAAAGAACCAGAAAGGTTTAATGCCTAAAGGGGTGAGATTTTTTTTACGGAGTACAACT
The DNA here is from genome assembly GCA_013400915.1 of Pardalotus punctatus. Lineage (NCBI taxonomy): Eukaryota > Metazoa > Chordata > Aves > Passeriformes > Pardalotidae > Pardalotus > Pardalotus punctatus. The sequence continues at coordinate 236,645 of VZTX01004927.1, read as the reverse complement.
CCCACACATGAAGCTAAATCAACTCAAGAGCCACCAAAGGTCTTATTACCTTGAGTCTCCTATAGTTTAGGTGACACTTAAATCATTGTAGCACAAGATGTGGGCATGGAATTTTCATAATTTTTAACATTTTACCATTTGTCTTTGTGCTGGAAATCAACACCATTGAGTATTTTCCAATGGAAGATTAAAAAGAATAACGATTCCTTTGACTTGCTCTCAATAAATTAGCTGTGGGGCTGAAGGCTTCTATGTCTTCAGTGGAACTTCAAGGCTGAGTTAAATATCCTGAACCTCTGTCTACATCAACCAGTAAGCTCAAACATGGAGCTTTAGTTTGTCTTTTGTTATTCTTTTCCTCTACGGTGCTTATTAATTTGGATGACTTTCCCCAATTTTATTATGAAATTCTTGCCTCTAGGTCTACAACGTCTTCTGAGAAACAGCCAGAATTATTCCAGGATCAAATGGCTAAATGAGAGCTTGTGATATGTATATTTGGTATGTGTGTATATTCTTAAAGTGAATTACTGTGCATTAATTGACACAGAAGTTTCACGTGCATTTGATCAGTCAGTTGCATTTCTGTTGTGTCCTTTGCTTTTCATTCATTTTTTCCTCAGATAGCATTTCAAACTCTGGCAGGGGCCATCCCCAGCACAGACATGGCTCTGCTGCAGAGCATCAGCCCCAGGTCACTACTGGAACACTCTGATGCTGCTCTGCCGGGCCAGGAACCCTGAACCCAAAGCTCTTCTCCCCTGTCAGCCCCTCCGTGCCTGCAGGAGAGCCCAGAGCCAGGACAGATCCAGCCAGGACGGATCCAGCCAGGACGGATCCAGCCAGGATGGATCCAGCCAGGATGGATCCAGCCAGGATGGATGCCCACAGAGTGCCGGGCCAACAGACAATTTCAGAAGGTTTTTTTCCCCCCGAAACATAGTGGCCTCTGTCCATCTTTTATTTACAAGCTTAGCAAGAATCTGCTCATTTGCACGTTCACAATGCAGCAGATGCAGGGCCAGGTACCAACACCTCCCTGCTCAAAGCAGTGCCCTCACTCAAGGCCACCTTGTTGCATTTTCACAGTTGAAATTAGAACATGACAGCACTGCAGGGCTGGAAATAATACTTGCCAACAGCGCTGGCATGTGAAAGAAAATCACTGAGAAAGCTTTGATTTTCATTTCTTAAAGGCAAGAAAAAGGGATCACACTGTCTGCTGAAATCTAACAGTGTATTTGAGGAAAGCTGTATAAAACCTTGGTAAAAGATACCAGACACCCATGACCATTCCTGGACAGAAAAACATTGTTTGTTAGGACACTAACATATACTATTTTATTTTAATGCTCTCCCTAAAGTATTTATAGCTCACTTGCCAAAATCTGTCTTCTAAAAATAAACCTAAAAAATTGAATTTTGCTAGGATAGGAGCAATTGATAGTAAAACAGACAATAAATAAAAATCAGACAGAATTGTTTCAGAATAAATCTTTTAAAAATCTCCTTTGAAAAAAAAAACCCAAAACCCAAACAGGAAACTTCTGGAAGATGTCTCTTTGACAGGCAAACATGTCAGCACCAGGAAATGTTTAATGTCTTCATTATAGCTGTCAGACTTCTATCATAATCCCAATAATTTGGTGAGTTTATAACATTGGCAGAACATCTGATGAAAATCAGTTAGATTTTATGAAATAGAGAAGGCAAAAAAACCCATTTGGAACTAACAGAGATGCAGGTAAGGTGCATAGAAATGAGTTAATAACATGACAGAATATGAAATGAAATCTATTTACTACAGAATGTCTTAGAGAGTCAAGAGTTGAGACAGAAAAAGTTGTTTTCAAAATGAGCCCATTTTAACCATAAATACCAAAGCTAAATTACTGCAGTACATACTCCTGGAGACCATTAAAGAGTATTTTTAACAGGCAACGTGTGGCCATTTTTCCTGCAGTCTGTGTGTGCACAGATGACAATTTCTGCTCTGATTTGCTCCTTTTGGTCATGCAAATCCTTCAGCCCGAACAGGAGAGAGGCTGAAATGACCAAGGCAAGGCAGCACTGCAATATTTGTGTCCATTAATAGATGGAGAATTCAAGCTGCCCAGCTGACAAAATAATGCAGCTGCATCCTCACTGTTGCATTACAGCAGAGAATTTTTTTTTGTTGCTAATGGTTTTATTTTCCTGTCTGTTTGTTGGGTTTTGTTTTTTTTTGTGAAGGCTATTTTTGGATTTTAAAAGGTAGTTTTACTGGCTGTCAAACATTACTTTGCATGCATTCAGACAAGAAAACCTTAAGGGTATTCCCCAAAACATGCTTCCCAGAGCCTGAAGTGCTGTTTTTGGGATTTGTATCCAAGACATGGAAGGCTTTATTTGCTAGTGGGAGATCTGGAATGCTGAATGGCTGTGAAGACATTTTCTTTATTGAGTCAAGCCCTAAGGTGATCATATTTTCAGTATAACAATGAGCCAATTTATCCCCACTGGGTTATGGGAATTTTTTTATGGTACCATATATGCTGCATCTGGCACACAAGCCTATTAAAACCACAGGCTAAATGAATTGTAATATGTTACCCATGCAGTCTGGAAAAAAAGAAATAACTAAAAATAAATCTACGACTGAAGAATGATTCTGCTATAATTTATTCTGATTTCTAGAGACCAAATCTGAAAAAAAAAACCTATCCCAAAACCCTTTTGTCTGAACAAGCCGATCTCATAAATTTCTTTTTTCTGTTGCATCATCAATATTAACAGTGTTCTGCTTCATTAAGAGAGCAAGCTATTTAGAGAAACATGAATCAGGAAAAGTCACAAGACTCTGATTTGGCATTCTGATTTGCTGTTTGTCAAATATGGAAAAATCTACATCTACCAGCGCTTTTCACACAAAAAAACCTCAAAAAACCTCCTAGATTAAGCAGAGCTCACCTTGGAGGTGTAGGTGTGTCCGTCGGATCCGCAGACAGCGCTGGAATGCGCCACGGGGCAAGGCTTGCACTTGGCAATGGTGGCTGCTCCCGCCCAGTGCTTCTGGGCCAAGTTGCCTTTCTTTTGTCGAAGGCTGTAAGATAAGACACACCATGGTTTTTGAACGTGTTTGTATAAAATAGGAGAATTAGAGCTTCTCTGAATAAAGCTGGATTTTCAGTACAGCGTTAATTTAGAATCATTTCAGTTGGAAATGACCTTTATGATCATTGAGTCCAACCATCAACCCAGCACTGCCAAGTCTACTAAACCATAATTTAAAGCAAATAAATTAAATACAACTCCTAACAATGCTTTTATAATATAGCACATTACAGCAGGCAATCTGAAAAGTCATAAATTGGTAGGCAGCCCTAGATTTACAACACTTGGCGGTTTCATTTTGATTTATAAATACAAATGATTTCACTTCAGAACACAGAATTTGTTGAGCTACACAGCGTTTCTGGTGATGCAGGCAACATTACAGCAGGCTGTATTTAGAGACATTTTCACCAGGCCTCCTCAGAGCTGCCAAACTACTGCTAAGGTAGCAATGACTTCAAAACAAAATCCTTCAAAAAACATTGAAATTTATCCCATGCTTATAAAAATGTACAGAATCCTTAAACACTTTTGTCTGTAGGTGCAGGAGCTCTCTCAGCACACCAGCTACTGAATGATCAGCTTAGGTTCTCAGATCAGTCACAGTCCCCCCCAGGAATGCTATAAAGTCAGAGATCATCTCCAAATCCACCAATGTGTGCTCCTGGGAGTGACTGCAGTTGTCTTCAAGTCACAGAATCCTCAATTATTGCATTAAAAATGTCTATGAAAAAAGACATCTGCTCCAAAAACTTATCGCAAAGCATGTGCCATTGATTCTGACTAACGGCTCATTTTCCTGTCATAATGAACTACTTGACTGATAGGACATTAAGTAATTATCACCAGCCTAATGTTGTAAGCTGATTAAAAGTTTGCTTTAGAAACCTCTATCCAGTGTTACAATGCAGATTCATTTTGGTCATGTGTACTTGTCTTTCACTTCAAAGTATTTACAAGGGAAGGCAAAGCATTGCAGCAGCTTTGCTGGAGACTGGTAAGAAAAATAGCTGCCATCTGTTCTTGTACCACAGGGAAAAAAAAGATATGATATAACAGTTCAGCTAGAAATGCATTTCAATGTGCTGCTGAATGACTTTATCACAGCTTTAGAAAAATATATACAGATATTTTTTAAAGCAATTTCACTACAGCTTGCAATTTGCTACGTGATACCAACTCTGATGTAATGACACATTCAGCTGCTAAATAATATAAATTCTATTATTTCATCTCAGTTCTAGTTTTTCCCAAGTCTAACCTCTGCCAGAGATGACTACTACTATTAAGAAGATTGTGTCCACAGAAGGAATCCAATCATAGTATAATAAAGTATGAAAATAGAAGCCAAGTATTTAAGACTAAATTCCCTTGTTATCTCTCAGAAGTCTCCCTAATGCAGAGAGCAGCGCTCTCTGTTTCAGATGCATTGTGCCCCACCAGGGTACCACTACACCAGAGGCCAAATGCTGTGGATGGGGGGTCACTCAGCTCTGAGCCCCCCGATGCAGCTCTGGGGATCTGATCTCTCATGCTGAGGCTGTCCAAACTGTTTATTGAAGTTTTCCAGAGTAACTACAGCCCCCAACAATGCTTTGTTATCAAAAGGTAATGATTATCATATTTTCTTGAGCTCTTTTGATTACAGGCATGACTTCTGTTTTTTTCAGCTTGACAGGAAAATTTCCTCATTTACTTTACTTACAGCCCTGCACTTCTGGAAATACACAAACTTAGAGTCAAAAATATGTTTGAATGTTGCACTGTAGATTCTGATGAGCAGAGTCTGCAGGCAAATGTGAAAGGAGCTGTACTTCTCATCTGGAGACTGCAGAAGGTCATAGCACAAAGCAGACTTTTTACCTTTTCACTGACTTTAATTTCCACAATCTCAAAGACAGGTCCTTTGCTGTACAAAAAATTGTTAAGAAGAACATTTTAGGACGAGTTATAGAAAAACAGCCAAGAAATGCTAAACTTGAAGTGTGTGATTTAATGCCATCATCATCAAAGCCATCATCAGCCACGAAGCGTGGAGGATGGAGAGGAGTGAGTGAACTAATGAGCACCTCATCAGAATTAAATATATTGCAGTTCCTAGCTAGACTGATCCCTAACAAATCACAGGGTCTGATTGGGAAGTATAAAACACATTGTCCAACATCTGTGGACCACACTACATCAGGTTTTCTACACTATAACCTTAAGAGAAAAGTCTGCTCAGGACAGGGCTACTTGCCCATCTCTGCACAGCCTTACACCCCACTGCCCTTTCAATTTATTTATCTTTCTTTGATCCCTTCAAGATTCATATTGCAAAGCCAGTTCCTATTGGAAAATTCTTCTGGAGCTGATGATGTTTTTCACTCTCCCATCATCACTTAAAAAAAAAAAAAGAAAAAGAGAAAGTATTAAATTTGATTGTTTCAAGCCATGCCAGCAGCTCATGGAGCCTGGTGGCCCTTTCCATCACTTTACTGAGAGTATAAAGAAGATGCACAGCCTCAGGCCTGAGCTCTGTTCTCACAGCAGATGCCTCGAAGACAGCCCTGAGCCTGGTGTGTCCCCACAGCCGGGGACCAGAACGGCGTCACCTGAGCCGCGTTCGCTGTGCGTCACCCCCAGACAATGACGGAAACATTTACTCTTCCTAACCCCCACATCCATCTGCAGGATCTTCTTGTGATAATAAAAGGAAATTTATTCTCTCAAAGAGAGATACTTAATAACAAGGAGAATTCACGGTGGAGTAGATCTCAAAGCATTTCATTAATTTGAAACAAAAACTAAACAATTTTGGTAGCACTTCATATAATCTGTGTAATGAGGCAGGGAATGCTGCAAGAAACCTGCAGCTCCCTCACTCCTGCAGGTGCATGGAATTGGTAGCACAGCAACCATTTCTGTTGCAAGAAACAGTCTGGCTTTCAAAAATTAATATATTCTTTTCAAGCTACATTTTTTTTCCAAAATGATAGTGCAAAGTGTCACTGTATTTGAAGCAAGCCAAAAGTAATTTTTGTCAGCTTCGCCAAATGAGCAGCAGCTGAAAGTTTTAACTGGGTACCCAGATTCCTCACCCACACCAAAAATACGGGTGAGCATCTATTTTGTAAATGGAACACCTATTTTCCAAAAACAAACATGTATTTTTCTGCAGTCATATTTTGAGAGGCTGGATAGGACTTTTGGAAGCTTTTCAATCCTATAACTCCTAACAACACATCAAACATCCAAACAAACAAATTAAAACCTAGACAAGAACACTGGCTGCCATAAGCAGCCAGCCAGCAAATCCCTTCTCAATGGAAGTGCACATTCACACACTCTGGGAACATGATCTGCTATGCTAATCATCTTGGTTTAGAATAAACATGTCAGGATCAATCCAGGCCAAAGCAAATTAGGCCTTTTTTTGTGGTGGTGCTTTTGATTTTTTTTGGGGGGGAGGGGTTATTTGTTTGTTTGTTTTGTTTTCTGACAACCAACTTTAATCCTGATTTAAGACTCAGTGTTGAAAGGATCTACTATTTTCACTGTTCCAAAAGCTGGAACATATGAACGTTTTGGTCAAGTGTTAAGACTTAGAGGCAAACCCTGCCTGCTTTTGCTTTGCAGACTGGTGAACAAAGGCACCAAAAGGCAGAAGATTTCAGGAGTTGGTAAGTTTTGCAGAATTCAGCCTCTTGGTGTTTTAATACATCAAGCAATTGCAGCGGTTTAAAGCCCTAACGCTTCACACAGGGAGAACGCACGGTGCCTTAAGCTCACCCCTCTTTGCACAGACGCACTGCTACCACATCCCGTGAAAATGCACGAGCTGACATCTGCTCGGCTTGCACAGGAGCGGGGACAGTGCCCCCGGCTCTGCAGGTGCCACCAGCCAGATGCCAGCACGGCACATGGCAGCTCAGGGCAGCCAGAGCCACACACACCGGCACGTCAGCAGATGCTTCCAAGCTCAAAGCCTTGGCCATGCAGAAAGGAGCGCAGGAGCTCGAGGAAAAGTCGCTCCACTCTAGATTTTAGGGCTTCAGGTGCGTCCTGGGGAGCCAGAAGCTCGTGGGATCACCCAGCCCTGTCCAGCCCGGCTGGGAGCATCAGCTGCGGGCACTGAGAGCCTGCTGGGGAGTTTGAACTGTGCGTTTGAGTCAGCAAAAGTTTGTCAAACAAAACATCTCAAACTGACTCATATTAAAAAAAAGAAAAGCAACACCAAAACCCAAAAATGCAAAGCCTTAATTCCTGACCAACCCTCTGACTGGATGACATAGGCTGAGCTATTTATGGAATCTCTGTACCTTTCTTATAACAATTTCCTCAGGGACAGCACAGAAGTGCATATATGGAAATAAACTCTGGCAAAGCCAGGAGTCAGAATAAAGGTACTTGCAAAAATAAATTATATTTTGTTTCTTTACATTTACAGTTTGATTTATTTACATTTAATTTTAAATTTGACCTATGTTCAGGCTTTTCATTACAAAGAAAATGTACAACATCAAGAGTATGTTACCCTGCTTCAAGACCAGTTATTTCCAAATGTACGCACAGTAAATTAGCAGATTAAGCATTGATGGGTTTAGTGCAATCACAAATCAGTCTCCTTTGGCAAGCTGTTGTCTTGAAAACTTGACAAACTTTTGGGATAAAGCAGACAGTAAATACAAGTTTCTCCTTAGGACGTTAGAACTTATTCAGTAATTTTACTGGGCTAGAAAAGGACACTTTACCCAAAGGAGTTTTGTTAGGTGAGTTTTCAAAGGTCAGCTGCAAATAACAGCAGAAAGTTTCTCAAAAACTCCGGCAAATAAGTTACACAATTTCTTCTGACAACAAGTATCAGGTAAACAAAGAGTGATATTGGTACTGTCTCTTCTTGTTCTGTAACTTGCTGTTTCAATGATGCTACACAAACACAGAATTTGGTTCAATTCATGTTGTAAATTACTTACACCTATCAGGTTTTTCTGGGCTTAAAATCATTCAGCTACTTATTTCAGGTCTTATTTGAACAGTATTGAGCAGGTCAGGATTTTTTTTGTTAAGACAGGCCTTAAGTACAAAATACTGACTTGACAAAACCAGATTATTTCATGGAGATAAACTGGTGATCCTGAACTTTTACTGACATTGCCACTTGTAGCTGGGCTGATTGCAGGAAAGGCCATCTCTTTCCTAGCAGTCTCTCCCAGAGACTTCTTCCATGGAGCAAAATCCATCCACCATCCTCAGGGTTTGCAGGTTCCCTGGAAGGCAGGTTGGAGTCAGGCGTCCATGGGAGGGCCCACCCACTGCAAAGATTCTTTGGTGCGCCTGTCTTTGGTTGTCCGTGCGTTGTGCACTGGAGTTTTCAATTATATCCCACATGGAAACATTCCTCGGGTTTAGGATTAACTTCATCCATCCTTCTTTCTTGTTATAATTTATATCAAACCAAAACTCCTAAGTCACACAAAACTGTTAATCTCTATTAAAACAAAATTGAAAAGTTCAGTGCACCAGAGCTGGTGCCAGAAGCTGGAAGGAGCTCTGGCAGCAAACTTGAAGGGCTTCCAAAAGCTGGAAAAATTCACTGTGGGAACAGTTTAAAATGTACTGTCTGTACTTTCTTTCTCCATGCCTTATGCATAGTTTGTTCATGTCCCCCTGAAGGGAGCTTATCACACTGAAGATAAAGCCAGCAGTGCCTGCCTGTTTTTATCTTTTCTTTGCATAAGTTGTTTCTGTTCTCGAGGAAAAGAATGACAAACCTGAAATTTGCCAGTATAAATGGCAATGTTCTCTTCTCTCGTTGTATCATTTCTGAATTCTGTTAGAGTTAAGAGCTTGGCCTCATTTCTAGAACCTTTCATATTTTTCACAAGAGCTGTGTATACCTTGAGCCACTACCAGTCAAGATTTGTGAAGAAAATTGTCTACACGTATTACCTTGGAAAAATAAAAAAGGTACCATGCTATTGAATCTGATACAGACTCTTTAATGCAAACACCGTAAAATGAGAACAGACATATGATTACAGCAATTTCTCTACCTGGGTTTTACACTTTCAAAGAATAATAACATGCAGCCTTGCGTTTCAGCATCACCCCACTGTACTTACATAGTACCACTTTCCCTGATTTCAATATTCAAAGAAATAATTTCAGCTGTCTGATTTTACTTTCTCTTGCTGCCTTCATATCTCCTCCTCAGCAGATCTGGCTTAAAAGAGCCATAAAAAATAAAAAGGCCACTACTCCCTGGCAGGTGTACAAAGGTCCTTAATGGGGCTTGGTGATGGCTGGGGACCCTTCTGGCAGAATGAGACTTATTCAAGACTGGCCCTCACAGTAAATGGATACTCTACATACTTGCTGTGCTTTCAAACAATGCCATTGATGAGAATATTTTGGGAATTAAATCTGTCCAATGATGGAGAGCACCAGTAGCCACAGGAGTGTTCCCAGAAAGCAGTTGGCACTCAGAAGACAGAGTTGGAGATGACAAATTAGGGAAGAGAGAAAGCAAAAAATCTCTGAGGCTTGAGGTGAAAGTGTATCAGGTGCCATTCCAGTGAAATGAAAAAGAGGTATTTCCAAGGGAAGAGTCAAGCCTCTATTTCTTACCAACAGTAAGAAGACTTTATAAAATAAGCATGGGGGAAACAACATACCAGAAGGAGCTTGTCAGCTGGATATAGGGCAGGTTGAAAGTTGTAGTATAGTGTATGTTTTGCAAGAACACTCCCTGACACATCTTGCAGGGAAAATGCCCTCAAGATTCCTGCATGGATCCCACCAGGTCCAGCTGGCAACCAGCTCTGGAAAGAGAACAAAGGGTCTTGGGACTCAGAGTGCTCAGGGGTATTGGCTCTGCAAGATGAAGGAATCTTATTATTTTATTTTTCCTTTCGGTGTGTTTTAAAGGAAAGAACAACTTGGAAAAGCTGACATACATTCTGAGGCCTAGAAGGTCAGAAAATCTGCAGTGAGTTAGACTGACTGAGGTGATGCAACTGCTGCAGGTGATTCCTGAGATCCAGCAAACCAAAGAACCCTGAAGGCAGATACTTGAGAAAAGTTACTCAGAAAGCAGCAGTATCTGAGCAGATACGTAATTTAAATATGGATACTCTTAAACTGCCAGGACAGCTCATTCTGCACAGTACCAGGGTCCCAGTACCAGTACCTTTCTGACATATTTGTTCCTGGCTTTACTGATTCCTGGGCTAAAAATGTTTATTTTGATTGTTTGCTAAGGCCATTAGAAAAGCTCAGGGATTTCTGCCTTTGAGCACTTCCACACACAAAAATGGTGTTTGAAAGTTCCATCTACAGTCTTAGCTAACAGATTATTATGCTCATAGGCAATTTATTTTTTAATCTAAATTCTAAATGATTTTCAACTTTTAGACCTAATACATATGCTCAACAGCTGCAGAGGTATGAAAACAGGCAAAGTACACAAAGGAAAAGAACCAAACCAAAAAATCTGCACAAACATAAAATCCCAGTGTTCTTAAAAGACATTGTGCTCTCCTGAATAAATAACACAGCTTCTAAACTCTGCCTGGTCTCATGAATTTTCATAAGAGAATTATTTTCCTTTTCATCGTTATTTTTCCACTAACATAAAAAGGAATCTCAGACACCAAACTATGTAAAAATAAAATGAAGCGCCTTGAATTTCAAAGGAGGAGGGGTGTGATAGCAGGAAGTTCATAATTAAAAACGAAATCTTGTTCACCACTCCTCAGTTTGCAGGAATGTCCAGCAGCCACTTCTGAGTCCTGGATTTCACATGCTGGGTGAGATGCAGGAACTTGGCACCAAGTGCTTAAAGGTGAAGTGTGCAGCAAATGTAATACTTATTTTTTGGCACTGGCCAAAAAATTCTTTCCTTCTAAGACAGCCTATTATTTTTTTCCCCATTATCAAATTAGAATACATTTAAAAAGAATAAAGGAAACTTTTCTCTGCCTAAAATCTGATCACCTTGATATTAAAAATAATGCATTGATCAGGTCTGCCCCCTCCTGCTGGCAGAGCTTGCCAAGACCTCCAAGGAAGCTGATGGTGTGTGAGATTAATCTGAGCTGTCAGGTTTGTTTGGGGAGGAAAGCTGATCCTCCCTCACTGTGCCCTGTTTCATGCAATTAGAAGGTTCAAAAATGTTTTAACCAAATCTGGCAGAGCAGCCATTACCCACCATTTCCCTGCTACAGCTCCTATTTCTGGTTCCAAAGCTGAACCCTGGACGATGATAACACAGGTGCAGGTTCCCTAGCAAGGCTAAAATTCAAGGCAGATTTCTTGGCAGCATTTAGCAGCACTTTAAAGCCCCAACACCACTGGTGGCTCTCCCAGAAGCTGAGGACAGACAAACTTTCAAAGCATCCTCACTCTGGGCCGAACGCAGAGGTCTGTGAAGTTTAACACCACCAAAACTCCACTGTCTCGTGTCTCCACAGACAGTCAGAACTTTGAAAGGCAGAATGAAACAGCTGGAACAAACAAATGGCTGAAATAGGTGACAGACCCACACAGGGCCTTGCTCAGCTCCATGTCCTTTGGTTCAGTTTATAACCCAGCCTTATTTTTTCTGTCACGTGCAACACAATCCTTAATTCTATATTCTAAAAGGCCCTGCTGCCCAAAAAGCAAGAGTTGGGGTTTTTTTGCTTTTTTTGTTTGTTTTTTTTTTTTTTCTGAAGCTAAAAAGTTCAGAAATCTTATTGTCACTTTGCAACTGCAGGGGAAAAATCAATGCCCCCCCTACCCCAAAAAGCATTCTTAGACAGCTCAGCTGTGTTCTGCTTCATTATGTTGCTTTAGCTTCTCCTAAGGCAAATAAAATGAAATCCTCACCAAAAAAAGAAATAAGAAAAAGACATATAGCTGGTAGGGATGAGAAGGTAAATGAATTTAAAAAATATATAGCAAAAATTCTTGCCCTTAAGGCACTAAATCAAATGTTTCTTTTTAAAAAGGACTGCAGAGTACTTCTGTTGTGTGAATACTTGGTGCCATGGTTCAAACACTCAGTTACAAGCTGTGCTAGCAAAATATTTGCCCCTTCTGACACATTTTATTATGAGAGAGGGTTATTAAAGTCTCAAGAAGGCCACCGCAGATTAAGCTGCTGAGGATTTTTACAATTAGCATCGATTACCTAAGAATTCATGTGTGATTTCTGAATAGAATTGGCTTGTCAAACAACAGACAATTTAAAAATAAATCAATCCCAAAGCCACCTCCAGAGTGTAGTCAAAATCCACTATTCAAGGTAGGTTTGGGGAAATAATCAGAATGCAGTTTCCTGTGTCAGAATAAAATTAATGTTAGTGAAGTGCATACAAACTAAACCAGTTATAAATACTATAAGGAGCTGAGTAATTTTAAAATCCCATCCTTTTTAGCATCTAAATAGGCTAATGCCCCTGTTGCTTATTCAGCACTGCTGATTTATAGAGCTCAGTACTATGAATGTCTAAACATTCTGCTGAACTCTCACCGTATTCAGTGCAGTCTGGCTGGTTATTTGATGCGGGGGATGGAGCTCATAATATCAATACCATTCCCAGCTTCTCAAATGAGGCCATCAGAATCATTAACCCATCTTCTATCAGGCTGTGTCTTACTGAAAGGAGACTACAGCTTCAGGAAGGTCCCAACTGATAGACAGCATTTACATAATCACATTAATTTATGATAGTGACTGCATGCACATGATCCAGTGTAGAGACAGCACATGGTGAAACGCACCTTTAGGTAAAATTTGAAGATGAATTCAATTGACATACTTGCAGAAACTGCAAGATATACATTTCATGAGGTACTTCCACTGAATGGTTAGGATTTCACTTTGCTGTGACCTTGAATGATGAAGCTTGGCACCCATGCAATAGAAACCATCCCTTCTTCCCATATTCTTTGACCATGTAGCTCCACAGGCTCCTCTACCATGGAGGTTAAGGTGGCATTAAAATGCAGGATAGCTACTCATTTATACTTTTGAAAGTTTCAGCGTTTTATAGCAGTTTTCCTCAAAAGTCAATTTTACTGTGTGAAAAAGTTGGACTCAATCAGTGGCATATTTAGATAGAAAGCAAAACATTACCTGGGACTTTAACAGGTTTTGTAAAAAAAAAGGAAAAAAATTTAAATGCTTTGCTGCTGAATTATTTCACAGGAATCAGTTTTGGGTGTTGTTAGTTTAAGATGTGCCACCTTACATTCCATCACTTCTTGCCACCCAAATTTCACTTCAGCTACACATTATTGATTCCCTGGACTCTTTCATTGTTCTTTCCACAGTTTCTTTGGTCCTATGGTAGAAATCTAGGGACTGCATTTATTCTTTATCACTGCAAATTAACGCTATTATTTTTCCCCAGATGTTCTTGCATTTCTTAAAAATGGTTTCTTAAAACCTTCTGCCCAACTGGCTTCTCTGACTTTCTCCTCTAGCCCTATTTTCCCAAGATTTGGTCAGCTATTTTAAGGAAAATTTTATAAAATTGTGAAAAAATTGCAGTGTCCTATCTTAGTTACTGTTGTGCTTAACTATTGTGATTCCAGTCTTTCAGCCTGACCGCTTTGCTCTGACCTCCTGCCCTCCAATCCCCTTCTCCTCACACATTTTCCCTCCTATTTCTGAAACTTTCTTCTGCTTCATTCAACCTCAAAAATGAGGCCCCTTGGAGAAGCAGTTATTTCTTCATCTACTCCTACCTATTCTTTCCCTCTCTGCTAGGAGGGATCATATTAAGTATTATATTCTCTAAATGGTATCTCAATGTCATTTTGGTGCTTTACCTGTAATAGTTTAGTCTTCCTACCTTTCTATACTTGAGTCCTTGGAAGGCTGACACAACTTTATAGGAGTCCTCTCTAGTTTATCCTTCTCCCTCTTTGCACTATTACTGCCATTTCCTCTCAGGAACATCTTGTCCACATTAGAAGCTCAGTATGTCAAGACCAGATATACTGTATTTCTTCTCACATCATCTTCTCTCTTTTTCAGCTGCTGTTTCCCTGTCATGAAATCTGTTATCTGGACTTGCTCTTTAACTACATTCTCCCATTCCCAGATTATCTTTCTGCTTTCCACAATGTCCAAGAGGCAATCATGAATTTAGCTCGGTCTTATATCTTCTTCCTAAAATTCTTTCAGATCACCTAAGCGATCATTCTTGCATTTCACTTGTTTACAATCCATTCTTCTCTTATTTTCAGTCTGTACAGTACTTAGGGTACAAACATACTTTTACATTTAGGCCTAATTAAGAAATAATACTTTTGGTGAGGGAAGGACATATTTGCAAAGGTAAATACAAAATATGAGTTTGTTTCTTTCCAGAGCTGGAAACTAATTTACATGCTCTGAGATAACTCCTTCATGAGACCATTTCCTTACATCTAAAGGAAGCCAAAGGCTGGTTAAATCTTCCCCGAGGGTTGCAGGATAGCAGCTGTAAGGCTGTTTTATGTATTGATAACTGTGCTTCAGATTCACGCTCTACTGAGCCTCATTTTTCCTCTACCTTTTGGAATTTAGCAGAGGGGCCTCTAAACACTGAATATCAGCAACACTAAAACTTCAGCTTGTATTCCCTGACAAGTGTCTGCAGCCAATTTATCTCATCTTGATGGTGATCCTGAGGTGTCAGAGCTGCTCTCTGCTCGGCTGTGAGGAGGGCAGGGTTTCCATTTCAGCACTCACATTTCTGGTGTGCTGTGAAGGGCCGGGTGAAACTCATTACGGAATGAAAAAGCTCTCATTGTGTTTCATCCATAGGAGTTTGTAAAAGGACTATGAACCTGTTACACAGGCAGCTGGTTCAAAATGAAGCAAACATTTCTGAAATAACGAAGGAACTAATTAACAAAACTCCCAGACTTCTAAGCTCTTCCTTTGCTAAGATAAAGTGTTGTTGCAAATGAAAAATTTATACACAGATAAAACACAGAGGCCCAAGAAATTAACTATGGATGAGGTGCTAAGCAGGAATGACCGTGGTGTAATTCAGCTTGGCAGTCCTGGGCTCCGGGTAAACTGCAGCAGCTAAGACTACAAAAATCTGTCAAAGGACATGAAAGAGCTTTAAAGCTGTCCACAATAATGGCACACATATTACAACATCGGGCAATGAATAATGGACAGAATAATTTATGCAACAAAACTATAAAATGTCCTTTCTGTTTAACATGCTCCATCAATTTAAATGCCAATAAGGTACAAATACAGAATTTATAAAAAAGAAGAAAGAAGAAGCAGAGGACGTGCAAGTTTCCTGTATTTCTATCTGCTGAATTGCAAGGCAAGAGACTGGATGCAAGACTAGAGGAGCAGGTTTGAGTGTTCGTTAGTGTTTTCATCTCTTTTTAACTAACTCTGTTCTCCTGACTTCTTAACTTATTAAACAAATGAACAAAAAAACTTACATTATGTTTTACCACTAAGGTTGATTAGTCTTCCACGGTTGAGGATCACTGATTGTAACAACCAACTAATTAGAATGGTTTGTTTTGTTTCATAAAGGAAGATGGATTGCATGGTGATCAAAGCTAGAGGCCAGATAAATCAGTGAAGCAAAATTCCCAGCTGTCACTCCCCATACATATTAAAGAACATTTTTCTAGATATTATCATAATAAAGCTGACAGTGGCAGTTGCAATAACAAAACTAAGCAGACTGTATTGTTTCTTACTAATATTAGTAAGCAAGAAAAAGTTGAAAGGCTAAATATTTTTGCCAGTGAAAGGAGAAAGAAAAAGGGGAAACAGAAGAAAAATTGACAAAATTGCAAGAGAATCTGAAGTTATAAGGTTGCATTCTGTATTGGTGACAGATTGAATGCTAATCCCAAGCAAAATATATTAAATTTGAATGTGAACAATGTTGTTAATAAAAAGATTGTAAAGATTTACTTGCAGAAGTGAAATAACTTCAATAGTTGAAATACGTCCAGCAAGATCACTACAAAACTATTATTTTCTAGTAGAGTTGCTACTTACAAAAATGTGTAGATTATTGATTCAGCCTGGGTGTGGCTGTAGTAGAAAATTTTTCTAATCCAAATCAAAAGTGTTGTGACAGTCTTTCCATGACTCCCTTAAAAAATTGTCTGCACAATAGTTTAGGTTCGAAGGACAAGTAAAAATGCAGTGAAAATAATTGGGATGTCAATGAAATGCACAGCATGCTTTAGCCTTTGGATGTATTTTCCTTTTTTTGAAAATTAACATAATTTTGAAATTTGACACGGTTGTAAAGAGCCTCTAGGTACAAAATTGTTCTTTATTTTAAAACTGCATGACATTGTATAGGAGAGTGTTTATTCAGATATGTGAGATAACATAAGCCCTCACTAAGGGACAGAATAATTTCTTTTCAAAGTGCAGACCTAGAGAGGAGAAAAGCACAGGGACCGTCAGAGAGTATTTATTTCATGATAAGTTTTGCTGCTGGAATTAAAATGTAAGCAAAAGACTGCAGTAATTAGAGTGATCACATCACTAAGTGTTCACAAGATTTGTGAGCTTTTTCTCTTCCTGAATCCTGCAGGTGTAGGAGCAAGTTCTCAGATCATGTGAAGCATTTGCTTTCTCTGGAAAAGTATGAAGAGAGATGACAGAAATTGTCTATTCTTCAGTATGCACAGAAAAAAGATAAGTTGAGGGCTATTGGGAAAGTCTGCTTTGCAAGATGCACTTATTAAAGATACTGTCCCAGAGAATGGAAAAGAAAGGAGACCAGGGATGTTTTTTAGTGGTTGGCATTCATCAGAAACCAGTGAAGACACAGCCAAAGGTTTTCATCTTTCAGAAATCATAATACAATATGTTTAATATCTACTATTGTAGGAATAAAATATGAGAGCAGCAATGCTGGATCACTTCCAAAAAATGAAAAGAGGAGAGAAAATGTCTCTGGACACTTCTCCAGGAGCAGTCATACTCTGTCTCTAGAGATAAGGAAATAAAATGTTTTATTTTCTCTAGGTGCCCATGGCAATTGAATACTTGAGTCATTTGGGGCTCCCTATAGGCTACAGACTCTGTGCGCAAGCTTAAGGTGAAATAAATCTGTTGTATCATCAAGACAGGAGGTGCTGATGGCACCAGTCTGATTGGACTGACTTGTCAAAGGTGCTGGGAAGTCATGGCAGTGGATTTTACTTCCAACTGCAGCACAGACTCGGTGAATCGTGAGCGCCAGCTGAGTGCCAGAACCATCAGGCTACTGGGTGAATTTTGTATAATTAATGAAGAGATCAAATCCTTTCTCCAATTAACACCAAGGGAAAGCAATAAATCCTCCAGGCTTTCAGGGAAAGAGAAGTCAATAACCACTCACCAGAAGATCCAAAACACTATTGTACCTGAGTGACAATGCTTGAACCTCTCTTTTTTACATTCTGCATTCAAGGTCTCTTAGCCATTCTACTCATATTTCTGAGGGGAGAGATTTTCTTTTCAAGAACTATTCTTTACATTCCTAGAAAATGTTTTGTTGAATTGACAGAAAACCAACTTTGTCAGAAGACTTCAGAATGCATCTACTTAATGCTTAAAGCTTGTTTTCATTTTAAGCTTATTTCTATTTCGACTTTCTCAAAATGTTCCAATGCTAAAAAAAATCTCAGCAGGAGTTGAGTGCAAACTGAGACTGTAAAGGCTACCTAGACAATTCTACAAAGTTAAAAGAGCTAATCCAAGAACATTAAAACCCCCACAGTTTTAAGTACTTTATCTAATTGCAATATTTGATTTCATAGAGGTGGCAGTTTTACACTGACTGCAGTGCAAGCTTTTGTCTTTTTTTTTCTTTTTTTTTTTTTTAAATTTTTAATAGACTAATTGGAGTAGGAAATAACTAAGTAACTCCATTAAATTTGCCAAAAAAATTTGACTTTTTAAATTGCAGTCACTGAACATTCTGTATTTACTTGCAACGGATCTTTTGTGATATCATTGAGAATGTAGAGAACATAAATGCAATAATTTATAACAAAATGAAGGTTTGATAATTCCCTCTTAACTAATTTGAAAACTTGTTAATCTTCCTGCCCCCGCTATTCCACAAAGATTTAATAGCACAGACCTGTAGAAATGTTTCCTGATCATTATGCTCCATTAATGTAATGGAATCTATCATTATATATTTCCTATTTATTCACTCATTTTAGACAGCTCTGTAGCCAGTTAAGCAGCTTAGAATGAATATACAGATCAAACACACCATAGATTTACAGAATACAACAATTTCAGCTGGAAGGGACCTTTAAGACATCATTGAGTCCAACCCCCTGCAATAAGCAGGGATGCCTTCCTGATGACCATGATTTTTTCTGCTCCACCTCTTAAGATGCAGAAGATGCTCATGGGAATTAAATTATCATACATTACAAGACTGCTTTAAACCTAGAGATAGAAGCAATATCTCTTCCAAATTGTGCTAAGGTAGTACTCTTTCTGCCTAAAAGGTGAATGGCTCAGCATCACCTTCCTATAAGGAATTTGGGAGCAGAACAGTGATACCTGAGCAGACATATTTAAAGAAGCAAAATATTTTGGGTTGTTTTCTAATTATTATTAGTACTGCCTACACACAGAGCTTTGAACAGACTGTACATTGGTGGCTCATGTCCATCAATAATGTCATCTGTGGCTCCTTAGTTGAAGAAATCTGATCTAAAATGACTAAATTGAAAATCTGTAGGTTGAACTCTTGATGAGCTCTGGCAGAGCACTAAGCAGGCAATCATAAACTTAATGAAAAGAGAATGATAGAAATTGAAATATTAAAGAAGTAGGAAGTAATGGATTAAAAGTTAATTTTGATAACATAACTCGTCCCAAATAAGAAAATGACTGATGACAGAAGCTCCTTTTTATTGTTTTCATGTGCTATTTCTTTCAAAAGAGTGCCATTAGATGGAACTGCATGGCTCTGAAAGGGATCAAACACCAAGGACTACCTTTTTCAATTTCATATTTTAGTTGACATTCACATCTTTGCTGTTAATCTAGTTTGGACCTGGCAAACCTCTGTGGAAATGTCTTCACAGTGTAAGTTTTTTGCAAGCTTTAACTCAAAAATGAAAGCTTGTTGATGAATTCCTTAGGGTGGTCTTGGACATGGTTTCATCCTTTTTCCTAGTGAAGTTTTGTGCCTGGCATGAAGGATGTTGGAGATGTCAAATTTAGCAGAACTCTGCTGGAAGCCACTCTCGGCTCTGGAGGAGCCAAAGCTCCCTCAGCAGAGCCCCCAGGTGGGGCAGGGAACTGAGAACTCAGGGCAAGAGGTGTAGAAGAGTCTGACCCAACCAACCGGAATTTCCGTTGTTACTGGTGCCTTTCCCAGCCAGGGAAAGGCCTTAGGAGCAATAACTGGCAAATCTCAGCAGCGCAATGGTGAAATACGGAACTGTTCTGCCCACAATAAAGATCAGTCTTTAGTAGGTTTAAAAGCTGTGTGTGTTGAGTCTGCATCATATTGAAGACACACAGTTATAAAGAGCAGGGAACTGGCCAGCATCAAACGAAATGCAGGATTTTTAAGGCCTAATTTGAAAATTTCATTCCAAGTATATTGTTTGTAATATAGGCTGCAATGGGACTGTATAATGCCATTTACCAAAATGAAGATTTTAAATGCTGCATGTGTAATATTTTTTTCAACACAATAGGATGCTGGAAATTGAAGAAAAACTTTAATAAAACTCCTTTACTGTAAACATCAGTACCAAGCTTACAAAAGCATGCCTTTTATTAGCACTAAAAAGACTTCCACTGAACACATTCATGTCCTGGGGCTTCTACAGCAAAAACCAGCAATAAATTTAGAATCTCCAGTAAACAGATTATTGTAAAATACGGAATAATTTTCAGTGCATTGGAGGTCATTTGTGAACATTAAATAATAATTTATGACTGACTGGATTACTCAACAGATTTAAGATAGGGATAAAAAGCAAAAATACAAGCACATATTAAATATTATCACAAATTTGCCTCCAGCAATTCTATGGTTAAGATTTTTATAAAAAATATAAAGAAAGTGAATCAGGAAATACATCCTTAACTTACTGGGCTGTGGTAAACCCTAAAATATTGCAGATCCCAAGTCATGTGAGGATTAACTTAGTCATAGAGAAAGTCAGGCAACAGCTCAAGCAAAATTCCATCCCTGGGACCTGCAGGGTGAATAGCCAAATGTGGTGCTGCTGACAGGAATCCAGAGGGCTGTGGGAATGTCCTCCTGGATCCCACTTCCTGATGTACCAGCCTGTTTGCATTTTAATAACAGTGATGATGCAGACGTATGAAAATTGTTTGAAAAAGCACTGAAAATCCAAGAATGATGAGGCCACTCCATATGCAAAGCCTAACAGCTTTTGAGAGAATGAGGATTCAAAGGCAGTGAATCTCTTCCAATTTTATTCATTTGTTCCCTATTCATGTGTTGGCAAATCTCGTGACATTTGCCAAGCAGATGACATTTATACCAATTACTGTTTTCTTTCCTTGCTCACTTTAAAGTGAGCAAGAGGAGCTTTACAAACAACAAAAAAGCCAAAATCCCTTACGCTATCAACAGCTCACAATCCAAGTCAGGAATAGACAAATGCCATGGAGGAGGTGACTGAACTTTTAACTTCTTCCAGATATCTCGAGGGAAACAGGAACTTTTGGATGCTAACTTTGCTTTGGATGGGAGCTCTTGACAAGCTCATAAGAGCTACGTCAAGAGGTTTCTATGTGACCAATTCTGCACTCTCCAAAAGAACCCACTGAGACAGGAAAACCACTGAAGAACAAACTTTATGTTGCCCTTACTTTACCTTTCATATATTAAAGTTTTCCTACTGGCTTGTGTTTCCTATGACTCTGCTGCACAAACTTACATTCACACATTAAATTTCAGACTTGCATTTTTCATCATTATACATGAGCTTACCTATTAGTCAGATCTCAGAGCTCTAAACACTGAATTTTATATATAGTTTATATGTAATGCTGAACTAGGTATGGCTTGCATTTATTTCAAACTCTTTCCCCCCTAACTTTTGTTACCGTGTTAATAAAAAGTTTTACTTTACAGAGAAAAGTAATTAGTGTATGTTCCTATTGAGGCTGAAAAAAATATAGAATGTTGTGTAAAAGTGCTTGAAGCAGCAAATTGCACATATATTTGCAATATATATCAATTTGGAGATCACAAAGCATCAAAGCCAGAACTGTTCTCCAGAAAGCTCCACTGAAAGCCCACCTGGAATAAGAATTTCCAAGCTGCACACATTGTACCAGGGCTGATGGAAGAATAATCAGAGGTTTAAGCAGGCATGGATAGAACAGGCATTTAAAAGAGGGGATTAATTTAAGAAAAAAAGATTAAAATCTTAACAAGTGATGGATCAGAGTCATTGCAAAACCAAAGATGTGTAAAGATTTGAAACAGCAAGAAGACAAAGTGATCATTTTGGGTTTCTTTCTTTAGCGATCTCAGCAGCCAAACCCAATGAGCTCGGCTACAAAGGAAAAAAACAGGAAAGAGAAATGTCTTTTTAAAAGAGCTTCATTTATAAGAAAAGGTTATGAACATTTGCCAAATCTAGCAAAACCACAGAAGGTCATTATTTCAAAATAAATACTGAAGAACCATTTAGGAAAACTCCAGAAGTTTTAGCTGGATTTGAATAAATTTAGGCTGGATATTAGCAGGTTTCCAAACAGAAAGCTTTAGATATTCAGGATTCATCCAAATGGAGTACAGGAGGCAAAAAACCTTATTAAGACAGAACTTGATAGGCTAATGAAAAAGTTTGTTTGATACTGTTGCAGAGGGATTAGACTTAATGACCCAAGAAGTCACTTCTTGTCCATTTTTATATACTGCTAAAAGTGTACAACTAGAAATATTAAGAGCGGGACTATTACAAAGAGGTATTCAACCCATTCAATTATAGTATTTTTAAATTCAAAAACTACTTATAAATGTTAATTAAAGTGCAGAGAAAAAGAAGTTATTTTCTCATTCCATTCAATATAAAAACGTTCTGCTGATAGCAAAGGTAGCCAGATGCGTTCAGGTGCTCTGAAATCGGTGTAAAAGGAGCGATGCAGCAGGAGATTGTCTCAATAACTATTGTGTTTCCTTTGTGCTTGCAGCACCCTCAGGGTAAAGCCGAGCTCAGAGACAGGAGCTGCAGGGTAAAAGCCAATGACCTGAGCAGGGATGTTCACCCAGCAGCCTGGTGCTCGGGGACTGAGAGTAAAACACACGGAATCCGCTGAACAGGTTCATCTACTGGTATGGCCAATGCAGGCAGGGATGAGGACACACTCTGAAATCCATTCTAAAAGAGCTGTGCATTATCATATATTACAATAATTACTCATGTCCAGTAAGAACCATCACCTTGCACTACTCTGATGAGCTCTAAAGCAGATGAAGCATGAACCATTCAGTGGAGAGAAGAGCAGAGTGGCTAACTGGCCTTGGGATGCAGAAAGTCCAGGCTATTGGTAATAATTTTGTGCAATTTCCATGGGAGATGTTTGTGCTCTGCCTGACCACAGCTTTTCAGGCACACATTTTTCCATGGAAGTTTGGAAATTCATGGAAATACCAAAATACATGGTGTAAAATTTGGGCACTTTTTGCTTGGAGTCAGTAATCCTATTTGAATTCAGGTTTAAAGATGACTGCAGGACTTAAAAGTCAAGGAAGGATCTTTCATAAGTTTGTTAATTGTACAGAGGTCTTTCATGTCCTAGTTTTCAAATTTGCCTAAGTCAAGAGAATACCTAGAGCTTCAGAAAGCCAGAAAATGGCCTAAAAAGAACATGAATTCTTTCCTGTCTGTTAAGGGAACGTACCATAGCCAGCTTCCTCCAGAAAGTAATCAGCTGGAGGATTTTTGTGCAGAAACCCTGGCAGCAAGTAGGTCACTCTCAAGGCTCAGAACTGAACGAGCTCCTATCATCGCGCCGGATGAAAGCCAGTCCCTCCACAGACTCTCCCTATGGCCTCTTTAGCTAAAAGCAATTTAATGTAGGCTGAGCTGAAACTGAGAAATGGACCACTTGGAGAATGAGACCTACAGTTTACAAATGATCCTGTTCAGTAGAGTAATATCTGCTTTTAAAACCAGTGAGTGCTGTTCCAATATTCAAACATCCTTGGACTGAATCCCAGGCAGTTACTGATAGAAACTGTCTTGGAGGAAAAGCTATTAACCTTTGGGAATCCATGCTTAGATCATAATTTTAATAATCAAAATTTTAGAAATAACTGTAATGGGGAATAAAGGACAGTGCCAGACTCTTACGCTGTTCCCTCTTAATATTCCGTGGTCCCCTTGAGCACTTACAGATTGATGTCACATCACAGCACGTGCTCTCTGTCTCATTAAAAGGCAACTTGGACCACATAACAAAACAAACATTCCGGATTTCCATGTGTCTGTAACTCGTCTGCTGCAAAATCCCAAGCTTTTGCGCTGTAGTAGAGGCACCCTTTGTTGTTGGGCAATCTGGAGATGAAATACTTTTAGAAGCTTTCAAGTTCCCTCTAAGGACTTGCACGCATCACTTGCACACCCCTTGCACATCACATCATGTGCTGCACTTGGCTGTGACCTCAAAGGCCCCTCTCTCTTTGATTTTCCTGATTCTCATTTCTCTTTCTGGACAAACAGCATGAGCCACAGTTAAACTGTGCAATGTACCGTTTGGGATTAGATATTAGGATGAAAAATAGTCTTTACAGAGTAATGCACTAGAATTAACAACTTACAAAAAAATACCCCAAACAAAAAACATTTGCCCAATCCTGTCCATATCTAGAATTTTCATTCACTGAAGATTAAAGTAACTCTCCAAGAGCTACCCTTGGGAATAATGAGCCTAAATTTTCGCAATTTCCCCAGTACAATATCTTTGTTTGAAAGAAACTTGATGCAATCTGTAGGGTTTTGTGATTGTGTGTTTAATCAAGTATTTCAATGTTCTTTCTTCTGAAGTAAAAATCTATGCCAGTAGATTAATCAATACTCAGCACTAGAGGTGGATAAAAAGATTTTTTCATAAAAACAGTATTTTTCTTTTTTTTTCTTTTTTTTTTCCCCTAGGAAAAATCAAATTTAGAGAGTTCAAGCCAGTTTGCAGATATTTGTAAATATGGTTGTATTGTTACTTGGGAAAAAAGTCCAACAAATTTGAAATGGGTTTCTTTTTTCAGCACAGGAAGCTGTAACCTCCAGAGGAGCCCTTGGTGTTGTGCCAACCCCTCATCACCATTTAGCATCCAAGAAAGCAAGGGAAAGGCAGGCAGGCACAAGTCAGAGGAGAGCAAAACAGGGTTGGGTTTACAGGCCCTATATTTAGCACCTTTTAAAAGGCGATTGTTGATGTAATCATAGACATTGAGGAATAGCACTGTTTCAAATCCTTGCTTATGTTCACAACTTTTCAGTAAATCCCTAAAAGTGCATTTGCTGCGGTCAGAGATTTTTCTGTAATGCTCCCAGCAGTTCTCCGAAGCAGGTGGGTCACTGGTGTCCTGGCAGACATTGCTTCCCTCGCCCCTTTTGGATACACTTTAAAGCACTCGACTGGCAAACTGGAGCAGAGCTACAAAAATGCTGTTTCACATATGGGGATGTTGCACTTGACTTGTTTTGAACAGGGTCCTTCCTAACCAGAAATGGTGTATCAGCTGCAGGATTTGTAAAGAAAGAGAGGGAGATTTGTCTGCTCCTTGTGGATAAGTGTAGCTGCCAACACTGCCAAGCTGGTCAGACCGAGGTTTTGATGTGTAATTTAGAAGAACAGATGTTTTATCTGGGAATGTGTCCAGATCTTACAAAATAAAATAAAAAAAAGTGAGAAACTCAGTAGTAGACTCTTTTGTCAGCAGCCTTATCCTTAAAAGTCCTAAAGAAATAGTGAGTAAATAGCTGGATTTCTAAGGCACAGCAGAGAAGCAGAGATGATGTGTGATTACCTTTGTGAGTGACAGCCACTGCAGTGATGAACTAATTGGTGATTGCCAGTCAAATGGACTGAACAAAGCTGTAAACCCCGGACATGTTAATATGCCCATTATTTTCACATCAATCCTCTCTTCTCATTCTGTTCTTCTGAAAAGAGCCCAAGAGTGACATCTTTCCTTCCCATCCGCTGCACTATCAGCACCGGCAGAGACAAATGGCACAAAGTATTATGGGACTGAAAATGCATGAGAAAACTTTGAGAGATATTAACTACAGCATTTCATGCAAAACTGAACTAATAAAGACTTTTCCTCATAGATGTTCAAATTGAAAGGGGTTTTAATCCACCCAAAAGATTTAATAAAACTCTACCGTTAGTACAAGGACTATTAAGCATATAAGATGGTACCTCCAAATTTATCTTTTTCACACTTTTCAATTACAACTCAGTCCTGCCTTTTCTCTAAATGTACTGTCCAATTTGTACTGTAAACGCCTTAGAGGATGTGCTGACAAAACCCTATTATCTGTCTAAAATACCTCTCAGACATCTTCTGCCTTAACTTCTGAAGTACTAAAAGCTTACTAGAAATATTAGTTGGTTAATGCCCATGGAGAAAGAGACAAAAATGAATAAACTACCCAGTGTTTTTCCCCTGTTATTGTCTGGGTTATCCCATCTTTCTGCTTGTGGTAGTCCCTTCAAGAAAACAGATACAAATAAAACACATACAATTAACATGGATAAATATACCAATAGGAATGCAAATGATGCTATTTTGAAAAGTTCCCTTTGGGCTATGCCCTTTTCCATGAATTGTACATAATACACCAATCAAAAACAATTATTTTCAGAGTCAGTATGAAAAGGAACAAGAGAATAGAAAAAAAATCTATGAGCACAGCAAGGTTAATTGGGGAACCAACTGATTGTATCAGTAGATCCAAAGGGCAGGAGGGTTGGAATTAGATAATCCCTTCCAACCCAAACCATTCCATGACTCAAGACCCAGGGCTGCTCTCCAGGTGACCCTGGAGGGGAGGAGGAGCAGAGTGCAGATGCTGCACAGGAGAGGCCAGACTGCCCCTGGGGCAGGGTCTGAGTAGCTTAAATAACACATTTCCATGCAACTCAATTTTCTACACTGCTACTGAGCTCCTGCAGTGGTTTAAAAAGCAGGCATTCCAGCAGAAAGGAAATGAAATGGGAATGGCATTGTGCTGGCACTGGTGATCTCAGAGTTTGCTGCACATTGTGCCTGGAACACCACAGCTTCCTGGCGGTGCAGCTCTCCAGCAGGCTGGGCACCGGTGACGAAAACCAGCGCAGCTCTGGCTCGGAGACTCAGCAATAACAAAGGTGTTGCTCTCGATTACTTTTTGCTGAGCCTACACACTGTGTAAAGCCACTGCAGCAAGTTGATAATGATGCATGAAATGGAAAATCCTCCTGAGCACACCCAAAAGCACCATAGATGTGCAAAACAACCACAACAGCGCTGTGTTATTTGGTAATTGTTCCTACATTTGCCTGCACGTAGATATTCAGATTTTCACTGGTTTTAAATAGGTGCAACTCCACCCCTTCTAATGTGTTCACTCCTGATTAACACAGCATTAAATATGACTGGAGTCAGACTACAGCACTATTGAGCTCAGGCAGAGAAAAACCAGCCCACTGTAGGACTGAAGATGAAAACCTTTAGGGGGTGTCACTCCACCGACTCAAACCAACAGATAATTTGCTCTGGTTACTTTCCTCCTTGACCTGTCTACCCTCTGAGGCCAGGGTAGCTGGGTACCTGGAGAATAAAACCACTGTGGGGTGATATGTGCCACTATCACACATCAGCAGGAGTTCTTTCAGCATTGCAAAACTTGCTGGAAATTGTTTGGAGAATTTTCAAAGTAAGTTTTCAATACTTTTTGATTCATCTCCATAGTCACAGTGCTACTCAAAGGTTTGCTGAAACAGCTGCAGGCAGTGGAGGAATCATAGAGAGATCACATGAAACGCAGCCTGGTTTCTGCAAAGAAAGGATATTCCTCTGCACCATTCCTCTGAACCATTTTGACTGCTTTGGGGACATTAAATACTGGAAATAGCTCAGAAAGCATTTGGCTCGACATCTATGTCTATATATCACAAGGACTACTATACAATGCAAGGATTTAACCAGGTTTCAATCCATCATAACTAGAAAATGTAAGCTACATAATGCCAAAAATGTCATTAGAATGTAAGCACTGCACATAGGCAGACTCCTAACTTCCTTCCAGGGATCATTCCATATTGAAAACCAAACATTAAACACACTGCCTCATGCACATTACACCATTAACTTTGTGTTATCAATCAAAGACAAATTTTTCTTACAGGATTAGCTTCCTCAACCAGGGGTCAGTGAGATGAGATGCAGTACTAGCACAGGGGATGCAGATCATCCTGAGTTTAGTTTGGCTTAAACAGGTGTTGAACTACGATCTTGGATGGCAACAATATTTAGGGACCTGAGTTGTGCTACAGGCAAATTTTTGCTTCCATACTAAACAGGAAGAGAAATTGAAGACAAACCCCTCCCAGAACTGGGGGAGAATTGTGCAGTCTGCACCACAGGATGCACCATGTCCCAGGTCATCTTTTTGGAACAGCATCAGTTACACAGATAAAACTTCTGTTTTGTTTTGTTTTTTTTTTAAATGGGAATTAGACTTTAAAGGAATGTTTTAAAATTATGGAATTTTTAATATTAATTTTGGAGTTTTCTCACTTTACCTCTTCTCCCATACAACGGGAAGTTTCCTCACCTGTGCACCAGCTGCTTGCGGCTCACGCAAATCGCAGTCTCGTAGTCGTGGGTGACACACACTTTGTGCGGGCTGCACTTCACCTTCAGGCACGGATCTTTGGACGGTTGTTTTTCTATAAAAAACCAAACATATCAAAAAAAGAAAGTGAGAAATGCATGCAGAGGTCTCTCCTGGCTGGCAGATGACAAGGGGTTAGAACAAACACTCCCATATCTGAGTGAACAAATACTTTGCTATTTTATAGTATGTGCTGCTGTTTTCAGACTGCATGTGAACTAGAGCAGCTTGCATAGAGACATCGATGAAGAGCTTAGAGACTGATTACTGAGCAGTGATCTGACTCTAATTGGCATTCACATTAATACTAGACACCAGACTTTGGAATGAAGTTCTGGTTTAACAATCTGTATCATGCTGTTTATTTCACAGAAAAGCTATGTTTGGATAAAACGTACTCAAATAACAAAATGACCAGTATTTTAGAAGCTAACTAATAACTAACACAATGCAGAGTGCTAATAAATTTAATTTCACAGATGCTGCAAAAAAGGCATGTTATTTTCAGAGCTTATTTTTAATTTTTACAGCTAAGCATCCCCTATATTTAAAATGCTTGAGTAGGAGAGCAGCAATAACAACAAAATAATCCTGGGCTTTCATACAGCAACCTGCACCACCAGGAGTGCTGTCACAGGTGGGATTAGACAGCACGATGAGTTGCCATCTCAGAGCAAATATGCCCAGGCTCTTGTCCCATTTGAAAGGTCTCAAAATTCATTCTTCTGCAAAAGGAGGTTTCTAAAGATCAGCAAGAAGACATTATCTGCCAAGATGAATTACAAATATTCAAAATATGGTTATGTGAGCATTTCAGAAGGAAAGTCTCTGCCATACCAGTCATATGGAGATATTTCACTTTTGTTGGAGAAGTGATTTTTAGAGAAGCTGTTTTTGGACATTCTGTTGCCATAGATTTGACTTCCTGTTCCTCTTCAATGTCTTCAAATCCCATTTTCCCTCTCCTATCTCTCCCCACATCTTGCTCCGTTCTTGGAAATGGGCAACTCTTGGTTTCATTTTGTGGACTCTAAAGCTCTTACTGACCTTTATGATAACCATTTCCCATTTCTGCTGAACAATCAGAGACATTTTCAAAGGAGACTTTTTGAAGCACAAGAAATTCCAGTTTGCTATGTACCAAATTTCTCTGAAAGCAAATATATTTCCAACAAGCAGAGGATTCTTCTGTTTTCCCGCGGGTTCCAAGTGCTGCAGCTGTTCTGCGCTGGGTTAAACAGCCACAGCTACAAGCTCCTGCCACATTAACACCCATTACACATTTGTGATGGGCAATTAAGCTTCACTAGTGCATATGTATTTACTGGAATGCCTTTGGTGCAAGACAGGGGGAAATTGTAAAAAGAAAGCAAAAGTGTTAAAAGCTTTTTCTTTTAAACCATTAGCACTGATAGAAGAGGTGAAGTGAGCAAGGAAGGAGAAAAGACCATCTGTTTCCTACACTATAAACAATAAGACATCAACACTCAATGTGTTGCCATTAGGAAAATACATAGGCAGCGTTTGAGAGCCAGGGTCTCTCCCACTGAAAAAACCAAAGGCTGTCAAGGTTCTTCAGGGATGTGTTGCTGTCTCCTTTTGGTGTCTTTTTTATGCCAGACAGATGAGAAGTATCCGATTCCCTGCCCTTTATGTTCCCAGAACACAAAGGGTGACATACACCTTCTTAATCCTCTTACTTCGCTCTCGCTGGAGCCTGAGTTAAGGACTGAGGCAGATCTTTGACAGGGACTGAAATGTCAAGGCACAGCTTCCTGAGCTGGTTGTCGACCTGCAGCTCAAACCAGAGTGAAACACCTCCTTCTGCAAAGCCTTTAAGGAGCGAGCCGCACTGGAGTGTGCAGGGTCCCCACAGCATCGTTCCGGTGGGCTGCGGTAATTCAGAGATCAAATCCGCACACAAATTTAACGACCAGAACTTCTGCTCGCTTGCAGCTGGCATTGCAGTGTTGCTGGAGCCCATGCACGTCGTTTGCTTTTGCTGGTGACACATCCGTGATGCAAAATGCTGCATCAACGAAAATCTCTGCGAACGGGCTGGGAGCCCAGGGCTAAGAGGTGCCAGGAGCGCTGGGCTGCTGGCGAGCTCAGCCTGCCCTGGTGCTCATGGCTTTCCATCAGCCCAAACCGGCAGAATGGCCATGTACGTTTAGCCTGGAAAGTCAATGCTAGTTTCGTGTGAATAAAAAGCAAAATTTAGGCCCACGTGGTTGAAAGGAATAAGGGAGTGTCTTTACAAACAAATGGCTGGTAAAGGTAAGACCTGAGTCTGCTGGTAAGGTAACTTTGATACTGAGAGATAGAAGAAACAATGGGTAGGATTTCCATAGGAATTTCCCTAGTTAGATTTACCCGAAACTGTGTTAATAAACTACAAGAACAGAGACACAAGAAGAAGAAGAAAAGGGGGATGTATATTGGGGATGTCTGTATTAGGGGGGGATGTACATTAATTAGGTGTTCTGGGAAATCTGTACCTCTCGAGTACCTCAGCCAATGGGGAAAAGAGAGGGAACCTGCAGTCGGGAATTCGGATAAAAGAGACTGTGTCCTCTAGCAATTCGAGAGAGACCCCATGGGAAATGGCCATGACCTCTCCCTTTATTCATGAATAAAGCTACAGGACTCCTCTGTCTCCTTTTTGGACATACACCTCTGGCGTTTGTGGATTAATTTTCCTGACATGGTCCATGTGACATCCTGCACAGCTACAATACTTCGCATTTCTTCACAGTAAAATTTACTTTAATTGGTGAATGTTATCCATTTCAGGAACTATTTAGGTCTTCTAAGGCAATAAAAATGCATGCAGTTCTGAAATCACTTCACTATATAATATACATTACTGGTAAAAGTAACACAGCTTTCAAGTATTTTGCAATTAAAAAATTGTCTATCAAAAAAGAAAAAAACTGTTGAACAGTCATCAGTTTGAAGGAAAACAATGGGAAAAGGTGTGGTTAGGAATCCCAGCCACCATTTCCTTACAAATCAGGCCTCCACTTTCTATACCCCAGTGACTTGCTTCTAGAATCTGAAAATACTAATGTTGACAATAATAAATAAAGCAACTGATATATTGGATGAATTATTTCATTCATGGTGGAAAAGCTCATGAAAATCCTCAAATGAAACACATAATAGAAGCATCATTTATTATTCATTACAAGAAGCCCTTACATACAGTTCAAAACAGTAGTTTATTAAATATAAGCCAAACTGTGAGCTTTGTCAGAAGACAGCAAAAACCCCACAATGTGGATTGTTTTTTTCTTGAGATTTTTTCCCACTTATGCAGAATGAATGATCCGTATGAACATAGAAGTTCAAAGTGGGGATTTATATGTCTGCAAAGTTCCTCAACATGTTAAATACATTTGGAAGGTTGTTCTACTGCTAAGCAACACAAGCCCTAAGGAGAGCTTGTAATAAGAAACAATTTCTGAAATATGCTAATCAAAGATCATGCTTTGTTAATCAGATTTCTACATGACTAGGAGCAGATGCTCATCATCGGAAAAAGAACACGCCCTTGGGAATAAGATGAAACATAACAACCATATTTGTCATTACAGTTCTTTTGTCCTAAAGCAATGAGTATGAAATCTTTGAAAATGAAGAGCCAGAAGTACAAATAAATAAATAAAGTGGGAAGAAGATGTTACTTGATCAACTTGAAAGGAAAACTACAGCCATCTCTTCTCTGTGTCAGGGAGTCTGCACTCAGCTCTGTCTGCACAGTAGTAACAAAAATACCTGAAGCCTGGCTTTGAGATATTAATATTTTCCTGCACTTTCTTTAGGCTGAGTCTGAAGGTGAAACTGATATGATTAATTTATCTCACCTAAGAGTAGCTGAGCATTCATCCAACATTTTTGTAAGGGGATATGTGTCCCGCCAGTACTGGAATTAAATATTTCACTTGGACCTAAATTCTTTGATGAAAACCCTCTTCAGTAATCCTGCCTATCATTTTGTGAACCCAGGCTCCATAGTTTCCTGTTTTGAGCATTTCCTATGGATAGTTGGTCTTCGAGGGAAGGATCCACTCCAGGAAGCAGCTGACTGAAATATAGTACTGGACATCTCAGTATATTAATTTTCAGAAGATTTTTGTCTTGAAAAATTTAGGAAATTCGAAAAATTTTATCTTGGCTCAAGAATCTCACTCTTCCTCCCTTCACACCCAGTGGTTTCTGCCACTGACATTTGCTTTCTGGGAAGCCATCCTGGTACTCAGAGCTGAGAAGTCTCTTCCTGTCTGACAGCGCAAGGGAAGAAGTAAATAGAGGTGCAGAATCAGAATTCCTGTCCTTTAGCATTCTTTTTTTTTTTTTTTTGTCTAGTTTTTATTATGCAGAGCAACCTAAGCTGTCTCTTAAAACTATAAATATTTTACGGTAATCTCAGAGAGAAACCAAAATAATTGGTAGATGATAAACACCAGGGATTGCAGGATTGCACCGGCCTCCTAACATATCCTAATGATATGTTGACATTGTTTCCAATACCAAAAGGTCCACAAACACCAACTGCATCCAAATTCTCTTTCTGTCCCAGCTCCACACAGCAGACCAGAGAACTTTCCCTTATGAACAGAACACACTTCACCTCTCCCCTCCTTGCACCGTTCACCAGAGGCTGTGGATTTGCAATATAAATCAGTGTCAAAGAACTACCAACAGTGTTTGAGATACTTTCCTGTTACATTTCACATTTTTATTTATTACCACTACAAAAAAAGGCTTATGACTTGCAGGAAAATCTTAGATCAGTCAACGGCAGTACAAGGAAAAGTTGCTAGTAAGAATGTAGCTCCATATGTTGTGCCGGTGGGTCACCGCGTTAATCACAACAGAGCGAATTTACTTTTCACACATTTGACTTTAAAAGGGTGATAACAAATAAATACTTACAATGTCTCACAGCAATGGATGTGTAATCCTGCAGAAACTGTATAACTAGTTCACAACAAGATTTATGAGCTTGATTCTGTTTTTATGACCATTCCTTAGGGGGAAGAGAGTAATTTCAAAATGTAGCTGTTTAGTGAAGCTGAAATGAACTGCACAATCAAAAAGAGATGGCATTATGTAAATATTGGGGGGTTTGTTTTCAAAATTGCCTTCCAATAAGTACAATGATCATGCAGTGACAGAAATATTCCTGCATAATGCAATGTCAAGAGCAGTTGCTTTTATGCAATCCCCTTGGAACTGTTCTGACTGCAAAAGAAAAGAAGAACATCTACTGGGAGAGGTAAGATGAAATGGAAAACAAGACCTGCTGTCCTCAATGCAAAGATCCTGGTGTGTATTTTAACACAAAAGAGATTGATAATAAAGCTAAGTCTCACGATTAAATGATGCATTACCTTATATGTGTGCATTTCAGTATCATTACGTGTTACTCGATTCCAGCTATGCTCGGCAAGCAGGCAGGAGAAGGAAAGCACAGTTCTTGGCTGTAGAGGCCAGGAAATGAGCAGGAAAGGGAAAGGCAGGAATGGGGAAGCTGTGGACATGAGCGGGTGTGGGCAGGCAGTGGACAGAAAGTTCTGACCCTTCCTCCCGACTCAGCATGAAGTTCAAATGGCCTCTAATGTCAAACGTCAGATCTAGGAGGGAAGGTTTCAAATCAGCATCGTGTGTGCGCTCCCAGCACGGTGACAGCCAAAGGGAAGGAGGGACTGAGGCAGCTGAGCAGAGCCTTGGTGAAATTTTACTGTATGCTTCCATGAAAACAATCAGAGAGCAAATGAGAAGAAGCCATGAAGTCAGCTTAAACATGTTAATAAAAATTTCTACAAAATTCCTTCCTGCTCTTGATTTTTGCTAGGGAAAGGGCATATTTTCAACACATGATGGCTAAACCCAGTTTTGACTTTAACATTTTGGTTATTTGAAGTACACCACAGCCTTCCTTCCCATCAGAGGTAGAGCTTCTTCAGCTTTAAAGTATATAATGAATCTATGCTATTTTTTCTAAGGTGAACATGGTCACACATATGAACTTGAAGAGCTTCTCTGTGAAGGCATGGTAAGTTTTCAGTGCTCTAGTGTTAAATTTGAGTCAACCCATGCGCTGGGGTGAGAATGTCAGTGAGGCTTAATCCAAGTGCAGTGGGACTGCTCCATCCCCCCTGTATGGACAAGACACCCCAGGAAGCCTGGGATGGAATTCCAGGCTTTTATAGACATTCAGAAGACTGTGTTCTTTGTTGGAGCCCAGTGTAACATTTATTCTCAGAGATTATATTGTTGATCATTCTGGTCTTACAAAGC
Organism: Pardalotus punctatus; assembly: GCA_013400915.1. Classification (NCBI taxonomy): domain Eukaryota; kingdom Metazoa; phylum Chordata; class Aves; order Passeriformes; family Pardalotidae; genus Pardalotus; species Pardalotus punctatus. The sequence goes on along the minus strand of VZTX01004927.1, from coordinate 202,388 downwards.
GTTATTTAACAACAGATTACAAGACACACCCACCATATACATACCAAGGGTTTTATTCTGCTTCTGCAGATCTTGGTATAAATCATTCAGCTTCATTAGGGAGAAAATTTGTGTTAGCCCACCCCCAAGTTTAGGAGAGAATACGTCTTCCAATAGCCAGCTCAGATATTTAAGTCTCTCTCTCTCTCCTCAGAGAAGTTTGGATACAGAAATCAATTCAGCTAAAAATTAATTACCAAATGTTTCAAACATGTATGTGAATTATTTTCAATAAATGGAATTTCCCAAGGCAGTTAGGCAATAACATCTCAAACTGTCAGCATTTGCTCCATCCCTGTGTAGTATTTTTGTATAGCTTTGTTTTGGAGCACTCTAACATCTGACTGGCTGAAGATGCTGATACAGTGCACAGAAATATCTATTTTAATCTTTACAGGCACTTTAAAAATCACTTTTTATAACTGACATATAATTGCTTTTGACATTGCTGAGGGCCATCCAAGGCTGAAGATGCTTCAAAGGACTCTACAGATTTCCTGTCTGAAGCAAAGGATAAGAGCCCTTGGTACTTAAATTAAATTTTTTGACGAATATACAGAAATTCAATGCAGTGAAATAAAAAAAGAAAAAGGAAAAAAGAAGGCAAAGAAAAGAGAAATAGGACAGGACTGAAAGTTAGGAAATGTGCTTCCACTGGTGTTTATGATAATCAGTCACAACCCTCAGTGCAGGTGCCTTTTTCACAAAAAACCCTCCCGCCCTGAAGGCAAAGGTTCATCCAGCATGCAAGGATGGCTCACTCACAGCAGTTCAATGGTCCTGCCATGATGCTCCCCTCAATTCCAAACACTTCCACTGTGGGATAATTTGCATTTGCATGTGTCATACCCAAGGGTGTGTTTCTGCATATCCTGGTGAGCTGAAGGCAAAACAGACTTAAAAAAAGCCCCCAGACAGAAGGATATTGGTCAGATGTTGTTTCAATTATTAACACCAGGAAGTAGTGGGGTATAAAATCACCCATTCTGTAGGACTCAGAGGGCTTTGGCATATGTTTAATGACAGCAGCTCCACAGCTCCTGATTTAGAGCCCCCAAAGCCCCTGGGGTGATCCAGCTTCAAGCTTCCTGCGATGGAAGTGAGAGCTTCAAAAGACTGTTCTATCTTTAGTTGGCAGAATGGGAGGAAAGCATTCAACCTCTGCTCCTGCCTCGCAGGGAGGGCCCAGTTCTGCAGGATCTGTTGTTGGAAGAGATCCTGGGGACAGAAGCGGAGCTAAACGCGACCATCTCCTCCCGCTGCTCAGCTCCGCTGGCCTCGCGCGGTCCCTGACGGACACAGCCGCTCTCCCCGGGCTCCCCACAGCATCTCCACTGCCCCAGCCTGTCCCTGCTGTGCCCAGGCAGGCTGGCAGAGCCCTGCTGCCCTCATCCCCCTGCCCCTTGGTGCCTCCAAGTGCCGCCATTCCTCGTCGGCAATGGAACACCCTCCTTCAGGAAAGTCAAATTTCCTGGCGAATGAGCGTGAGGAAAGGAAGGAGACAGACCAGGAGCTCTCCCCAGGTGGGCTGGGCTGGCTGCTAACATCCTGCCAAAGCGTACTGAGTCAGGTTTTGATTTTGTGAGAAGCTGAGGCTACATTTTTCATATTTATCCTTGAACGTGGGTCCTGCGACACCGCCTGATCCCCTTCAACCTCGAGATCCCAGTGCCAGGACAGAACTCTGTGTTTGTTTCCAAATGCCAGAAAGATTTAATTCTCTTTGCTGCTAGGAAAACACTGAGAATAAAAACTAGAAAGATTTAGTAATGTCAAAGCCATACAAAGGACTCCAAATCATCACAAATAAATGAAAAAGGAGAAAGTAAATTTAATTTAACTTTGAGATTTCTGAATTCTTAGACTTACCAAGCCTATGGTAAGTTTGAAATGCTGGATATAATTTTTCCTGTGAACTGATGCAGATTATTTCTCCTTTCTGTTACACTGGAGTGAATTATAATTTATTTAGTGGGATTTTATTTAATAGAAATTATGTTACTCCAAGGCCAATGAAAACAAACCAGGATAGATCTTCAGAAAAGAATATTTTACTTTATTCTTGCATAATTAAAGATATACCTTTCCCATTTCAGATTAATACAACCATATATTTTAATGTCCTTGGAGAGAAGTTGCATTGTATGTTGTGAAACATTTCTGTAATGCTTCTGAATCTGTTGGAATTTATACTTTAACTGAAGCAGTAATGGCTAAAAAATTCCTGTGATTTAATTCAGATAGCTAGCTCGTAAGATGCAGAACACTTTTCCAACTCTGATTAAAAGCTATAATGAAGTTTAATACTGTGAACTATGACTAGAAAAAAAATAAAATTGAAACAATGTAGAACTCCTCTGCATTTTTCACAGAGGAAAATCTTTAACCAATCAAATTTTTTTATTCAGTTGATACTTTTTGTCACTAAATCTCATTTCAAAACATGAACAACAAACATATCTTTTAATGCTTATTTTTAGAGGTAATGCAGAAGAAAAACTGCATCACTGTTAGTACTGATACCGTCAGCAAATAGTAAAAAGTAAGGACCAAACTGGTTTTACAAATCAGTATTTCAGTATGCATAATTACAACTCTTTTCTAACACAGCACTGTAGAGAGCTAAGCAAGCAATAAAAATTCTGGATATGAATTCTCCGAAAGGCTGACGAGGTTGCTCTATTTGTCGACAGACTGAATGTCAATGTTGTTACAGTTACAGCAATTCCCAGCCAGGCTGCTGCTGCCTATCTCCACATGCCTGTATTTAAATGTGAAACGAGATAAGACATTTTGTTCTGGAAATGAGAAAAACTCCACTTTTTCCATTAAGTTCCTATGCTTACTTTGTAGGATAAATGAAACAGAATTTGGCTCCAAACGTCATCAGCTATTGCATGTGAAGTATCTAAACCTGTCCCTGGAAGTGTTCAAGGCCAGGCTGGATGGGGTTTTGAGCAGCCCGGTCTGGTGGAAGGTGTCCCTGCCCATGGCAGGAGATTGGAACAAGATAATCCCTAAGGCCCCTTCCAACCCAAACCATTCCATGTTTCTATGATTTTATACTCAATGAATAAGCTAGAACATTGCTAACATTCTTTGAAACAATATGCCAGGGAAGAATTCCCACTTTACACTTTTCCTTAGGGTTCTTAGCACCTCAGTGCATGGGCAGTGGCTGTCCCAGCCAATGGGCCAGGAAGGAAAGGACACCCTTGCCTTCTCTTGTCCTGTCATTGCCTTTTTCATCCCTTGGGATAAATGAGTTTGTCACTCTGTGCATCCCTATCTTTTTCAGCATTTAAAATGGGGGTAGCAAAACTCAGTGTCTAGAAATCAGCCTGGGATTCTTGGAAGGCATCACAGAATACAAGCAAAGGACCCTGGGAATGACTTGAAACTGAATGATTCTGGAACAGCCAAATTCTGCACAACTAAGGGCTTTCCATGTTCATTAATGGCAGCCTGATTGTCTCCATGGAAACATGGGAAAAACATTTCATCTTCTCCATCAACAGGAGAAGTTGATGTTTTTAATATGGAAACAGGAGATGTTTCCATATTACATTAGTCTTAGTGTGCATTGAGCAAAACAAATACAAAAATAAAAAACTCTTTCAAGAATGATTTCATTATGAAAAGAGCAGTTTCAGTCCTATCACATGGAAGCACCTCCTGCCAAGGTGATGCCACTGTGGAAAACCTTGCAAGATGGGCAGTGTTTTGTGGAACCCCTCTGGATTAGGGATGAAATGGAAAAAATCACAGATTTCATTACAGGTAAAGAATTTATTGCCAGAAGAAACCACTAAAATTATTAAGTTTTAGTGATTTTAGCCACGAGACAGAATCAAAAATCCCCCAAATGAATGAGTGCTGCTTCTGCTGTTTCTGCACATGGCTTGTACTTAATCTAGAAACAGGAAACACATCAGAAGGGTAAATTGGCTGGGGCTGACTGGTGTAATAGATTGTTGCCTAATGGAATTTTCATTGCTTCTGAGAGGAATTACCTAAGCAGGAAGAGATGAAGCTTCTCTATGGATAATCAATTAGTCATATAATTGATATCTGGAAGAGGTTTAAATGGGAAATAAATGAAAGGACATACACCCAGACTGCCTGGTTCTAAAGTATAGTGAATATAAATGCAGCAAAGAGAACTGCTTCTTCTAGCATGAGTTTAATAGAAACTAGTGCCGGAAAAACCAGTAGCTAAAACCATTCCTCACTCCAAAGTGCAAGGGAGCTCTAGTGTGAAACAATTAAAGATGAAAATTCATAAATTACAAAATCATTTTGTAAAAATTAACTCCACTCTCCTGGAATTGACCAGTAATTGCTGGAATTGTGCTAAAGGTAGAAATTTTGAGACTGGGAGTTTCTAGACGGTAGGAGATAAGTGACTTTTCTGCACAGAATGAGATGAAAGGGTAAAATTAGCAGGTCACCTCAGGAGTGGAACAAGCAGACTGTCAAATGGGCTGGAAGACAGAAAGTGGTCACGAGGAAGAGCATTAGCATTGCAGTTTAGAAGTATCGAGTGGAATGACAGCAATGAAAAGATGAAGTTATAGGACTTGTGCCACACTGTAGAATTTATGTACAGAAGGAAAAAAAACCCCAACGTTGGATTCCTTCTACTGTTTTTTTTTTCTTGCTACACTTTAGTTGCTGGCATCTCATAATCCAGTATTTAATTCACACAACCTGAGGTTCCTGTCTTGGTTTTGAGACCTCAAAATTAATTTTTAACAACAGAAGATCACCTCTACAGAGCTGCTGCTAATTAAAGTTGTCTTTATATAGTTCTCTGACAAATGCTACAATTCTCATCCCATTAATGCATTGCAGGGCATCTTGATATGTCTTTTGGTAAGTGATAATAATTCTTAAACACACAAACCCAATGTTTAGAAGGCTTTCAGTGGATTCATAGTTTAATTAAAATGCTTTATGTTTCTCAACAAAAATATGCATTGATGAAGATATCATCTGACAGAGGAGAAATGCTTTTTCTCTAGCCAATATTTAGCTAAATAATTCTGAAAGAAGATCCTTTATGAAGGATTAAAGTTTGAACAGCTCCTTACTCGAGTAACTGTGTGGAATAACTTAAATGTTGTTTTGTCCTTTTCCTACAGAGAAAGAGCTGAAGCTGCTTCAGGCAATACAACAGCAAACTCTGTAACCCTGCACTCAGCGTGGTAGCTAAAATTGACTTCTACAACAGAGGAACAACTGTTCGTAAGAGAAATGCTTGATTTCTGGAACACCTAGGCAAAAACTGCCTTGGAAAAGAGTAAGCTCCCTGAGTTATGAAGTCAGACTGAATTATTCAAGGTTCCTGATGTACACGTTATTTTTTATTAGAACAAAGATAAAACAGAGTTCTAATAAAAAAGAACCATATGTATCACTAAAGCTGAATAATTCAAACACAAAGTAAAAATGGAATTGGAAACCGGGGTTTACTGTCTTTCAGGGAATATATATTATATTGTATTTCCAGAGTCAACTTGTCTGATCTATCTCTAGACATATCTGGAGGCATTACCCCAAATACTTTTCTGATTTCAAACAAGATCCTTGTGGGAAAATGACAGAAATAGAAACAGTACAATTGTGACCTTAATATTAAGGAGATAAAAAATTTCCATTTATATAAATTTTCTGTCATGTTGAGAAAACATAAATTTTATTGCACCATGATTTATCCGTTCCATTGCTTCTCCTGCAGAATATATTTCTATTTACTTTTAATCAGTAAATTGCCATTTCATAAGGGTGCATCACTACAAAGAGATCTTCTGTACTTGCAGAAGAGGTTGGAGCAAGGTGTGCAGTAAGAGAGACTCTCAATGGGGTGTTATCTCTGCTCCTTTCTGATTCCTCCTCCCTACCCTGTAGGGTTTGCAATAACCCCTGTGGTATTTGGGCTGACACTGAACTGGAAAATGAGTTTAGCTTGATTTTGCCATAGTCAAACATTAAAATCTGTTCAGAGAAAATCTGTTTGTCTGACATGAATACTGAATTTGCATTTATAATTTGGGCAAGATCATTTTCCAGCTGATTTCACAGTACTTTCCAGGATATAGATGCTGCCAGAAAGCCTAACTCAAAATTTGTATCCACTCGAGACACATCAGAGCAAAGACTGAAGACAATCTGAGCATGCCAGGAGGGAAAAAATAACTGAGAGCTTCATGCTCTATGCTTTGACCCTTTTTCAACACTTGGGATATTAAAGTAACTTCACTGAGATCCAGAGGTGGGGAACAGCTGTACACAGTAATAATCCTGAGCAGCAGTTCAGTTCCAGTCCAACCGACTCTGTCACAAGCCTTAGCGAGAAACACTTCACATCAGCTTCAGCTGCTGCCACAGGGGCAGCCTTAGTGTTTGCTACCATGAGGTTCATCAACTGCTGAGTAAAAACGTGATTTCTGCCCTTGTAATTTTCTTGAGAGTCTTTATGTTATACATCACAATTTGGAGGCAGGGAGTCAGAATTTCAGTTCAGGGTATTTAATTCAGCTACTCACTTTAACTATCCTTTGCTTAGACAGTACACAGGGATACAAAAAAAAAAAAAGTGAAGACATTGAGAAAATGTAATTAAAATAAATATCAGTATTTTAATGTATTATTCCATGTGCATGTCTGGTATAAACGAGTTATGAGGAAATATCACAAGAACTCCGATTAAACTACAGTAACAGCCTTTGTATTAATGTGCAAGACCTAATGAGGGAATTCCTTTCTCTCTTTCTCACACAGTATCAATTTCATGCCCTATAGATTTTTAAATGGCCCACAAATCTTCGTGGTTTGTTTTTTGTTTTTTCCTCTAAAGAAAGAAGACCATAGGAGATTTTTTAATGCAAGTTGAAGAGTCAATAACAGTCAAGATATTTATTGGGCATAATGGGCTCCTTGAACATGGCAGATTCTGTGTGGGACAAGGCCATTAGTGCATTGTAGCCTTTGCTACTGGCTCCCAGTCTGCTGAACTGGATGCTGGCACACTGACATTAATATAAAAATTGATTTTTTCAAGGGCTTGGCACACACTTGAGAACAGCAGCTGCCAATGTCATTGTTTCCAAAGAAACATCCTTTCCTCCTTCCAGTGGATTGTATCAGTAGCTCCTCCTTAAAGTTTCCTATCAAGCTAATTAATTTAGCAGTCTCCCAGGCTGCAGGATGATTTGAAACTCAGCATGTTCTCCTACTGGTAATTTGCTAGTGTGTCTAAATTTCACGTCACTTAACTATGTTTTCAGGTTGATTTCTGGATGATTTGGCTTTAGAATGAAGCAGGACAAAGCCAAAAGGCTGAAGCTGAATGGTTTTACTGGCCTTTCTTATTTACTTGAAGCCCAAGAAATCAAACAGATGAAGAGGAAGCTCGGCAGGCTCACGATACAAATACAGAGAAGTGAAGTGTATTTTTATAGACAGTGGACTGTCATGTTTTTGTAGTGAAATAAAATTAATATATTTCTGTGAGTAATCTGAAATAAGGTATTCATCCTGCTTAAAATCCTGCAGTGTTACAGCTGGAGTGCTGATCCTTTAAAATGCTGTTTATCCGCAACTTCCTCTGCTGGCATTCACTGGCAATTAAAAATTGCTATAGAAATGTCATCATCCATGAAGAGCCATTACCTGCATGGGAAGTACTAAGTGCCTCCATCAGAGAACGTGCAAATTTGCAAATGGCCATATTTTTACAGATACTTATCTTTTAATGATGAAACACCAGACATTATCATAGACCAGTGGGAGTTTTGCCTTCTTTGGGATGAGGATTTCACTTTCTGCTTTCAAATGGGCTTTGTTAAATGACTCATAAGATAGAACCAATAGCAAAGTAGGGAAATGCTTATCTACTCAGTAGCCTTGGTCACTTAGGGGATTAAAATACTTTACTGCTGACACATTTGAGGAAAAAAAAGGTAACAAATGAAAATACAACAGCAGTAGACACAAACATTCTTGCCACCATGAAAAAGCTGGGCAATACATATTACTGCTCCTACTAGGTTTTACAAGAAAAAAAACAGAAACCAAACAGTAGGGACAGGTTGGGTCAATGATCCCATCTCTGCATGCTGTTATGGTGCCAATATCTTTGTCTCTCATGCTTGATAGAGCTGTCAGAAAGAGGAGACTGGAACAGCTAGAATCTTTCATTCTCGTGTGATGAATAATTCACATCTCTGTTATTTGCTTGAACTGCTGAATGCTGGGCCTCACAACCAGATAATTAAGTAATAAAGAATAGGGGATTTGTTACATGCTTCACTTACCAGTTTCCCCAAACTCATGTAAAGATGACAATGTGCATTCAAACACGTGCACATACACAAGCAATTGTAGGAAGAAGAAATCTTAAAAGCATTATACAACTACCACCATCCAAATAATGCACATAGCTTCCAAATGATGTTCAAATTTGTCAAACACTACAGCTGTGGATTTGCCGTATAACACACCACTGTACTGTCTGAAATGATCCCACATGGAGATGGAGAAACCCACAACTGATCACGCTGTCTATCAGAACGGAGGCTTTGGGCTCTTCCCAAGAAGAAGAACAGCTGGAAACCACTTTATTACCTTAGATTACACATTTAATTAGAGTTACATTATCCATCAACACCTAAAAGATTCTAGACTCCTTTTACTATTTCCTTGAGATTAAGTGAGCCTATAATCAAGGTCCAATTGTAAGAATATGCAAATGCACAGCACAGCCTCAGATTTAGTGGGGAAAGACAGGAAGTCCTTAGGGGAGTATTGCTGCTTGTTAATGACATCTCAGGCTGTGTCCACACTCCATGTCAAGCTTCTTCCTCTCCAGCACCATGAATTTTCCAAATCCAGTATAAAACAATGTTACAATACTTGTCATTTTATTAGAAAGGAAGGAGTGCAGTCAGTACTTTGGTAGCATCTGAAAGAGGTATCCAGGATAAAATTTGTACACTGCAGAGAGAAGGAACAGGGCATGAGGCCATCTGTCTTCTGCCTGAAACTGGTAAAGGCTTTAATGGGGGTACACTGGGGATCTGGCTTAAGTGGGCTGGCAAGAGAAGGAAACAAATGAGGAACAGTTAATGAAGCAGAATGTGAGTGAGCATCAACCAGTGTGATAGCATGTGATGACTCTGAAATAAAGACATGTGCTCTTCTTGTAGGAATTACAGACTCGTGAGGCAAATCTTTAGCAGAGGACTCCTACGTGAACAGCCCCCAGGGAGCACTTAATGTGATGTGAAGAACAGAAGGCTTCATGTACTGGTAACTGTGCATTTTCCAGAGGAAAAAAAGCCCAGACCTAAAAAATAACAATCAACTAATGCTCTTGGAAATGCATGAGAGAGAAGTACTATGAGACAGAAATACCAGGGATTCTTTCTGACTGTTGTGTCTTCTGTGGGCTCACTGACCCCACTCCCATCTCTAGCAGACACATTACGTGAGAGCTTGCAAAGGCAACTGAGGTACTACAGAAATGTTCTTTCCCAGCATGTCAGTATGTTTTGGTACTTTAACCACAGGTTGTCTGCTTGATGACATAAAATAATCCTAATTTTCCCTTCTAAAGTTTTGCCCAGATCCCAATTGCTAATTCAGCGAGCAGCCAGCATTTAATTTAACTCTAGGCTACATCCTCCTTTGAGGAAAAGCTTGCTCATCTCACTTGAAACGACTCAGAGGATTCAATAACCAATTAACTTTCTGAAAATCTAGCTGTTCCCCAATTTTGCCAGTTGGAGTGAGTAAGTGCTAAATTTACTTACCAACACAATCTTTTATTATAACTTGACATCTTTTCTCATCAGCACTGCCTTGAAATATTGACCTGGGGAACTATGCTGACATTTAATTGGGGTGGGTGTGGTGGGAATGTGCGTGTTTGAGTGGAATTTCATTAATTAGCACCTACCAAGTTACTTTTCTGAGAGGGAATGAATATAAATGATGTCGCATTAACTTGATGGGCCTGCACACGGCACAAAGGCAAGAACCAGAATCTATATCTCAGTATGATCTTAACTCTCAGACTGTAGGAGAACAATTAAGTTTCGATGTAATTAAATACTTCAGTCCAGTGAAATCTATAATCTGCAGTACCCCAAGTCACTTAGGAATCAACAGCTCCATCTGTCCACCATCCAGATGAAAAGAAGTGTGAGCTGTCCCTGACAACTGAATAAATCCTTCTGCACTGCAGGACACCACGAGCAGCACACCATCCCTACACTTTGGATACCACAGTGAACTTGAACTGAATTAACCAGGAGTCTCAAGGTCATGTGAAGGCATCCAGAGTTCTATTCAGCTCAAGAAATAGGATCTTGACTCTACAGAATAATTAGAACTTTATTTTGGTATTGTATGTATAGAATAGCACTCACAGTGCAGGGGCTGCTCATGGTGAGGGGAATTGCCATTTCAATAACACACTTTCAAACTAAAACATTCTTTCTAATAGCTGAAGCAATCTAAAGCACTTTGTGTCCATTTCATAAGGGAGTGCAATCTCTTAATACATTCTGATCCACATTACCTTGCAGTCTGTGTAATTCAAAGGGACAAAAGTATAAGTTGCTCCATTTGCAAGACTAAAACAAGAAATGAAAACATTTATATCACTTAAATCTGACTCACTCGCACTTCTATTTAAATCTAAAAAAACCGAAAGTTCTCCAGTGTTTGACAACTACCAGCTGGGAAATGATATTGATGTGGAAATGTCAAGACATAAACATACCAGGTGGGAAGCCATCTCATTTAACATTGGATTCCCACACTGTCGGCATCTAAAACCCAACCACTCTTCTGACTTGTTTTTTGACAGCAATCTGAATATGAGCTGAATTACTCCCTGGAGTATCTATTTGCCTGTACGGATGAGAAACAGAATCCAGACAATCAGATCTGTAGTAATAGATGCTGAAATGTAGACAGATGAATCCCTGCTGCTGAGAAGATGCACCCTAAGGATATTGCAACAATCCATAGTGAAAAAAAAAAACAAACACTTTGGCAAGCCCTTATATTACTGAGGTATTGCTGTTAAAAATATTTAATTACTAACAACACTATCATGAAAAAAAAATCAACTAGAGGGAGTCTCACACAATTTACTTGTGAAGAATTCACAAAATCTGTCCTTTGGCCACTTCACATGGGCAATTTTTAAAGTGCTTTCCCTAGATCCGGAAAAAGAGAGGGGTATCTTATCTTCCATTATTCATCAAAAAAATTCGAAAACCACTCATGCTTTGAATTTAGTCAGCAAATATATCAACAGGTACCACAGCTACTTATTAAAGAAGCAGCATGTTCAGCCCTGTACCTGAAATCAAGGACTTGCCTTTGCGTATATCTTTTGAGTATTGAGGTTTATAAACCTGCTAAGAAGGATTATGGATTCCCTGTTTAGACTATATTAGTTACAGTGACTTTGTTAACCTGAGCTTTTATATTCCAGTTATCTATCAGAACTGGTAGCTCGTTCTGGTAGATACAGCCTAACACTATTAGCACCTTAGGAAGATTTTAAATTTCTTTAGCAATCCTTCAAGAACCTTATAAAATTGCAGTAGCTGCACTTCAGCCTGTGGGGAAAATGAAAGCAAGAGGTTTATCAGTCTTAGGCAAGGAAATATGGAGAAAAAAAGGCAGAGAATTCCAGTATCTCTGGCTGCCAGTTCTGTGCCAACTCACTGAAATGTGCTTCTCTGTCACCATGAATTAGCCAAATTGTATGCTGCACTCTGCATTTGCAAAAGTTGGAAATTTCTGGATGCAACTGCAGGTGAGAAAGACCTCAGTTACCAGGAATGGCCTCTCCTGGCTGGCTGAAGGACTGGTACCGTCAGGATTAAAGAGAGGATTATTTTATTTGTGCTGTAGACAAGAAAAATCCCTGTATATTCACAGAAAAGTGAATAGAGCCCCGAATATGACACAGTAAATCTTCGAGGAGATGCAGCCTGCGCTGCTCATCCCAGAGCTCCCTGCTGATGCATTGCAGAGATGGACTGGGAAGCAATTTCCGAGCACACGCCGTCCCGCACGGGCAGCCAAGCGAGGAGTGTCTGTCACATGGCTCCAGGGCTTGGGGAAAAAGAGAAGGACAGGAACATTTCCTGCAACTGCAAATTTTGCTGGATTTGGGGAAAATTTCCCACCCGTACGCAGAGCTCATAAAAAGAACTGATGCTGCTTACAGGCACAGTACGTTCCCTACTAAAAAAAAAGTGAAAGACCCACTATCAATGGGTGAAAGAATTAGGATTAATAGACATACTAGAATTCACATGGCATTAATAAATCATAGCCAGATTTGAATACAATTAACTTAATGGACATCAACTACAGGAAGCAATAGAAAGTGAATTGTGTTGCTGATGCCATTAAAAAACAATGTGTGCTCTTGGAAGTACTGTGATTGGACATGTATTTTATATTTGGGGTGATTGACACACTTATAGATGTTGCACACTTGAGAAAAAAATGTTTTCCATATCTCAAACTAAAATAAAATTTAAAACTTTCTTCTCTGTCACAAAATGCTGTTTTTAAGTAATGATTTATTCAAAGTGTGTTAGACAGAGAAATATGCCTTCTGACAACTTCTTGTGAGGCCAAAATTGGATCAGAAGATTTTAATATTAGCAGAACCATCCTTATATCCCCATGCCTAGTGGGAGGCTTTATCTCTAAGAATATCTTCTCAATAAGAAAGTTCATTATTTGTTGGTTATTTCAATTACAGATAGAAAAAAAATAAATAAAGATTCATCAATGCTCTGAATGCTCACTGTGTAAATATTCATTCTTTCTCCTCTTGTCTTTTTATTTATGCACTTGCTTCACACACTAAGAGTTTTTAAGGGCATGAACAGTTCCCTTTGGGAAAACAAATTGTATAAGCAAAAGGATTTTTAGTTTGTTATACTAATAGCAACAAAAAATTATGATTACTGCTGAAGGAGATTTGTGTCCCTCCAAATCCTTCTGATATTTATGCAAACACTGAGAAAGGCTGTGTTTTTTCCCTCTGTGCAGGAAATCTTTCATACCACAGTGTAAAAGCAGACTCGATATTCCCACTGAGTAGGTTAAAGAGCTTGTCAAGTTTGGTGTTAAACCAGGGGCATCTCAAGGAATGGAGCGTTCACAGAAGGCAGATGGAAACAATTTCGAGTCCACTTGAAAATTCACAAAGCAGTAAGGGGCACATATGTTTTTATTTCCCCAGGCACAGGCTAGGAGAGAACTGCTCCAGGGCTACCTGATGTGCCTATGAAAAATTTCAATTAGCATGAGGAACACCAAAATTTTGCTGCGGACGGGTTTGTGGCCACCCCAAGTGACACTGATTTTAGGAGATGCTCAATACTTCTGGATCTGTTACTGCCTCAGCTCCTCTGCCAAACCTTCCTACGGATTTATGGAGAAGCAAGCAATATTGCTTGTCATAAAGCAGTTCCACACTCTCTGTGTAAAGTTCCCTGCTGCTTTATTTGGATTCTCAGGCACTGCTCTCCTGCCTTGTTCCTGCACTGCTGCACAGTTCCATTCCATCTCCACGCTAATCTATAACAATTGAGTCTGAAGTGAGGCTATTAGGAAAAGACAAAAGCATCTTGCTTCAGGACTCTCCATAAATGAGGAACATATTCCTAATTTCATATTGGTATTTCATTTATTTTAGGCTTATAAAGGGCTCATATTCTCTAATCATGCAAATGGGTAGTGTATTTCTGTTTCCATCAAGCTTCTGATGTCAATTTTTTCTTCAGTGTTGGGGTAATGGAATTTCTTATTAATTTTTCATATGTTCCACTGTGGACATTTGGTCTTTATTTATAAATAAATAGAACAATAATGGAGGAGATAATTATTGCTTGTACAGAAAAAAGGCTGCCTAACTAGGGGGTTGTCTCTCTAAGTATGCTGGATTCTACCAAAGAAAACCTTGAAAGGTTGTAATTGAAAGCCACTGCACCTCTGGCAGGCTTTACACTGATAAAAAGGGCACGATAATTAATCACTTGCCTTATTAGAAAGAAATGATTCTACACAATGATTAAAAATGACTACAAGGGATGATAACCTGTTACCTACTCAGGAAGGCAGCTTTGTGAATATAAGAGACAATAACGGCAAGGTCTGTCAGCAACAGGACACAGACAAACTGTGAGGGACACGGTAAGGGCAGTGCTAACATCAGGGAAGAGATTATTAAAATACAATATATTCTAAAACCATCTCCTGCTGAATGAAACGAATGCACGGATAGCATATGTGATTAGCTGGAAGGAAAATCTCAGTGGAAAATTGAGGCCAAACTCTTTCCTAGTTTTGTCTTTCCAATATCATTATGTATTTCTTCCTTTAGCAGTGAACCCACAGACCTTAGCTATGGACTGTCATCTGCTTAATTAATGACATACTTGGTTTCAAGATATACCACAATATACTCATCATCACCCTGGACATTCTCTCTAAGGACCAGGTTATGCACATGACCCAAACAAAACACAAGACACCTGAAAATGGCCAGTGGCCTTGAAGTTCTGTATAAAGCAAAAATATTTTTGGTAATACTAAAATACAACAACAATGAAACCCAAACCCCAAAACCAAACAGAGACAACTTTGCTACCTCATATGAAAACTACAGAATTTTTCCTGTGACCTGGTGATACCTGTTCTGGTGGGTCATGACTGGTATGGATGCTAAACACTAAATAATTCCTTTTCACTTATTCTTACCTTCTGTCAGCACAGATAAGAGGAAAGAGGCTGAAGGGGCAGAGTGTGTTTGTGGGACATGGTTGTAGACATATGCTTAAATTTGTGATGAAGCTAAAAACCCTTCCCAGCAGTCATGAAGTTTGAAAACAGGCTCAAATCAGCACTGCAATGAAACTAACCTTAAACAAAACACTCTTGAATATTTCAGACTAAGGATAAAATCTACCATTTAAAGCATGGTTTATTTTGGAATCAATCTCATTTCTATGACCTGGAATTTTCAGAAATCAAAGCATTGTGATTTATCAATGGCACTGCTACAACTGTGTGACAGAACACACAGGCAGACTAGAATCAGCCTCTGGCTCTGAAAATGCATCTTCTCAGTGTCTTCCTCTTATGCCTGGGGAAGAAAAGCAACAGGAATATACTTGGGATATTAATGACAGAAAACTACTGCGGTTCACACTTTTTGCTGACTGTGACTCATTAGCCTTGTCTGCCCACCCATCCTTTATCTCCTCATAATTTCTTACTAATTATCTTCTACATCAAAGCTTTTGGGTGGTTCTAATACTGTAAAATCATCTAATGAAGTACCATACTTCAAATTACATTTTATGTAACAGCAGGTTGTCAGATGGATAAAATATGGCAGGGAAAATGCCCAAGTGTCAAGCCACTGGAGCTTTCTTGTGGACGCAATCCTGGCAATAACAACTGAAATATTCAAGCACCCAACTCTGCATTTCCTGAGGGAATGGGAAACATGCAAGTGGGAAAGGTGGTGGATGGTACCTGCCACAAGCAGGTCAGAGTGTTAAGCCTTGATTCAGGTCATTATGTGAGCAGGTATCACAACTGGGAAGCTGTCCCTTAGATCCTCTTTTCAATTCTGTCCCCAAAAGCCTTGGTATTTTTATCAAGTCAGTGTCATAACACATATGAAGAAATCATGAAAGCAATGGTTCATCAAAGCTGCTCCTTGCATGGAGCCTTTAATATGGAGCTCAGTAACCTCAAATGGACCTGAAATAGGTGGGCATGCTGCCACCTCTCCTGCTCTGGAAGCGATTCCTCTCTCAGCAGTGCTCCTCCTGCCCAAACACGGATCCCGCTGCCTGACAGCACGGCCGGCTCGGAAGAGCCAGGCAGGCACAGGAAAGACAGCGATGACATTAAAGCAGAATCTCTGCTGTCACTGAAAACAAAGGCCCCATTTGCTGTTTCCTCTGTTGAGGCAGGTGGTAAACAAACACTGCAGAGAGCTCTCAGCACGACAGGGCACTGGCAGCGTGGCAGATTTTACATTGCCCTGTGTATTGGCTTTCACAAGAAAGATTTAGGATTGAGGCAGGTACCAACACTTCTTGCTCTTAAGGCAAAACACAGGCAAGTCTTATTGATACAGCAAGTAGAATTTTCCCCTGGGATGTTCAAACAAGCTGTCCTGGTGTGAAAAAACCCAGTCCATTTATAGTTCCACGTGTACAAGATGCCCTTCTTCAAACTTGACATTTGTGCACATAAGAGCAAGCTCAAATATCAGGAAAACAGCAATTCTTTGCTCAGTTTTTCAGAATTCAAAACCTTGGCTGTTGTATGGAAATTCATGGAACAAGAGGGATTTTTTTTCATGCTGACCCATCCTGATCAGAGCTGCAGCATCACTGTCACCGGAAAGTGATGAAGCTAATAAGTTAACGAGGTCCCCAAAGGATTGAGCATTTATGCAGAGAGCAAAAATACCTAGAATTATCATACTTAACCACACAAAGGATTTTAAAGCTTAAAAATTTCAAGGCTTAAACCTGTATCTGTGAAAGCTCAGGAGAAGACCTACTGGGAAGATGTGTGCAGCTGTGCTGGTGACTGACGGATGGCTGTGACGGTGGCCGTGTGTGCCTCCCTGTCTGGTTCACTTGCTCTCTCCACACATGGTGCCCACTGGCATCCCAAAGCCCTCACTGGCACATTAAGGATCCACATGGGCTCTGCCTACGGAAGGTCTTCTCTTCTCTGTCATTCCTGCTGCCCTGCTGCCTGCAGCTGGAGGGAATTTCTCTGCTATTGAAGGTGTCTTTGAAGTGGCCTTCAAAGGACAGTGCTGTGTATGAAGCAAATTCCTGCCTATTTGCTTATTGTCCAGTTTTAACCCTTTTTTTTCTGATCGATCTGCCTCAAAACTGTGGAAAAGGGAGCATTGGACAAGTTTGTGTCATTTAAAAAAGAAATTCCCATCTTCCTGTGTTGTTTTTTTTTCCCAGACAGATACATGACAGATCATTGCTGACTTAAAACACAAGTAAGTTGTGCAGGTGACTTACTTACTCCAAGGGTGAAACTGAACCTTGTGGAGGGTGAAACAATTTAAAAAAAAAAAAAGTTATAAGTTTCACTGAGTCTCTAATTATTTATAAGAACAGCTGGAGACCCCAGTAAGAGGCCAACAATACACACGTGTCAAATAGGCATGAAATGGGAAAAGAAGCCCTATCTCTGCAGTGTTCAGCTAAGGCCAGCAACCACTGCCTCCCATCTGGGCCTAAAATGGAATTATTATTAGAGATGTGCCAGTGCACTGGGATCTCTTTATGTTTCCATGTCACAGCTGTGAGCCATCCCACTCCCATAGCCAGGAATCCAACAAGGAAAACCCAAGACATGTGCACTGGTTATTTGCAGCCATATGTGTATGGCAGCCAATCCATCTGGAGCCTGTTCTGCGTGCCAGATATTTTTGGGAGACTAGGCTGGACGTGGGGCCCATTAGATATCCAGAGTTAATTAGTAACATTCTCTTTGCCTTTTATCTCCTCTGCCTTTCATCTGTGGATGTTTTGCTACAGGAGATGCTGAGGTGCCTTTAGACAGAAGTAGTGTTACAGTGGCTTAAATATAATCCCCAAATAGTTTTAAAACATACTGACATGTGGGGGGGTCACCTACTCAGTGAAGTTAATATTGGTAGACAGAGTATTAAAACAAAATAGCTTCTTTTGATGTGCAGATTGGCAGATCAAGGAATCGTAATCACTGAACTAAATCTCTCTGAAAGCTCTGCAGCATGTGTATGCTCATTAGAGCACAATATTGCTACTTATCAAGCCTCTGAGTAACATTTGTAAAAGGAATAAATACACTTAATGTGAACAGTTCCATGACTTGAATGCCTGGGCAATGCATTTGATGGGTTTTAAAGATGAATAAGATATGCCTTAAACCTTAATTTACCTAAATATAATTGACTCTTGACAACCTGAGCAACTACTACAGATCATGATCAGAAACAGTTTATTGTACAACTTTTTTTCCCTTAGTGGTTTACAAGATATATCTAATATTTCTCAAATTTAAAAAAATGTAATGGAATCTCATTTTGAAGCCTTAGTCACGATAAAAGTCAGAGGTGAAATTGTAAGAAAGATGGTTTAGTTAGTGTAATATTTGAGATAAACTCTAGCTCAATAACATGAATTAACACAGAATTTGTTAATCAGTAAATCATGCCAAACGCTAAATTTCAAAATAAATCATTCCCTCCCCTTAGACTGTCAGATTTTTAATATAGGATACAGCTATCATGCAATTTTTGTTGTTTTACATTCTGCTGCTTCTGAGTTATCTTGGAGACATGAGGAAAAAATATTTCCTTCTCAGTAATGTGTTAATCTATTCCCAAACCCTGAAAGAATATCTAATTTTACATGTATGTATATATATCAAGATAGTTAAAAATAGAAAAAAAAATTGTAACCTCTGGAACAAAGGGAGTGGACAAGCACAGGCAGCACTATTCTAAGTCTTCTCTTCCAAAGCATTTGGAAACAAAGTCCCCATCTACTCAACTGAAAATGAAAAAAAACCCAACAACTTGGGGCAGACAGAATCCCCAAATACTCAGCGAAAACTCACGTGCAGCTACAGAACCTGTGTAGCCTTTTGGCAGCGGAGCTCTCAGAGCTACAAACAATGTATGATAATAGAACCCCATCATGGTTGAGGAGCTGCCTGGGCTCTCTGGAGCCTTTTGAGGCTGTTGACCACAGGCTCTCTCCCCTCTCACCCCCCCTCTCTTCAGAGGGATGAAAGAGAGGTCAAATTCTTTTGCAACTGATGCGTCTCACTGGAAGATCATCATCCAGTCTTTACTGCAAGAGAAGAGCAAGCAGGATGTGCTTCACACACTGAGAAGGGTGAGGAAGGAGTCGAGAAGGATTAGAAATGAGTTGCTGCTCCATCCCCCATGGGGACACACCCGTAGGAGAAGCCTTTTGCCTAACCAGCATCTTAAAATGCCAGTCGTCATCTCCCCCCAGCTGCTTACACACTTGTGCACTGAGGATAAGAGGTTTGTCTTTGCAAATAACCTGAAAGGCTGGTACCTGATGTAAATTTGTATAAAGGAGGAGAAAAGCTACTATTAAAATCTCAAAATTTCGTAATGGTCTCATGGCCCTCAACTATTTCATGTCTGTCATGCCCACTTGACCTCTGGCTTCCCTGTCCTGCAGTTTTGCAGCGATGGCTCTTCACCCACAGCAGTGCAAGGACCATCAATTTATTGCACACGTGAATAACTCTCTTCCCAAATTGGTTTCTTCTGCGAGAAGCAATGAGAGTAATTTTGCAGTTTTAAAGCATTGTAAGGGCCTAAAGCTGCCAACAACCATTTAGATATGAAGCAGGGTTAAATTTCTTGACACACAGCTGGCAGAGCTTCATCAGACACTAGTGAGCAATTCAGTGATAATTGCTGCCCAAGATGACATTTCCTTGTTCACTTATGAAACTTATGAAGCTTAAAGATTAAAAGCACTGAGAATTTTTTAATAAAAATACCTGTAAGTACATATTTCTATATACTAAAATATGCATATGTACAGCAGAAGCTAACCTCTTCTTTTGGTGATTTACACCGTCTTTTGCTTCCCATGGCCTTCTGAGGTAGAACAAATGACTTATTTGTTGCACTCCTAAACATTTTAAAATACTCTTTGCTCCATGTTGCTGGAGAACATTTCCTCTCATGTGATGGGACAAACCATCTGTAGAATGATGTAATATCTGACAGTGCCATGCTACCCAAGGACCTACAGCAAAGGACACAGGCTTTGCCCTATTCAAAGATGATGAAATGATGGTCTCAATTACTTTAACTGATTGTCTCTTTTTAATCATTAAATTGGAGTAGGCGGATTAATGCCATTTCAGGAATGAGAGGAAAAGACACCTACAACACAGGAATGTTACGGTAATTGGCACTTGCAAAAACAGAACCAATGCTTGAAACCTATTCTCTAACACCAGCAGTGGCCTGATCACACTGGTGAATTTAAAAACCTCAACTCTGTGCTTTGACTGCATGTAGCAACAAAAGAGCTCTGAGGGCTCTTGTGGAGAGAGCAAGAGGCCCCAACTCTTACCAGTGTCAGTGGACATTAAGGGCACTTTGCAATCCCAAGGAGATATGCAGGACTTTAGAGAACCAAAGTCTATAAAAATGTGTTAATTATCATAACATACAATATTGGCCTAGCTGGCACTAGTGCAGCTGCAGCCCTTCAGTCTTTGCACACTCCTGTACATGATGATGTCTAAGAGCTTGGAAATGAAACATAAATCCGTGACTGCTTTCAGAGAGGGGCTCAAGGACCTGTCCTAAACTGTCACCCCTGAGCTCTTCTGCCTCCATACCTACTCCAGCACTGTGTTGTATTGCTGGGACAGATGACTGTCAGATCCAACTTGTTTAGCTACAACACATTCCACAAATAACCAAAGGTTGTGGCCCACCGTTTGTTGTAATTTTTAAAATAGCTCACTGAATTTCATTAAATGTCTCAGTAGAGGCTATTTCTGAGTGTAGCTGTGAAAACAGATGTCTGGAGAATGGTGTATTGCAAACCTTGAGTGAGATGACGGATGAGCCTTTTTACAGAGATTCCTGGGGATATAAAAACATGACTCTGTGCCAGCCAGGCAATGGCAGCTGCCCAATGGGGACAGAAAGAGGATACAGCAAATCACTCATGTTATACTCAGGCAGAGTCACCCCTTTCCTTTCCTTTCCTCACTCTGATGAGCTGGTGCTGTTCTTCTGCAAGGGCAGGCCAATATTGGAGAGCTCTGCCTGGAGCTTTACTGCCTGCCAGGGCTTCAGATCAGCTTCATAAAGGAGAACCTTTTCCTGCATGTCTAAAACCTGGCTCTAAGCATGGTGGGAGCCATGGCATCAACAGAACATGTGACGAGGAAGATCCTAAAGCTGTTTTTCAACCCCTCTAGTGACGCTGAAACACACTGATAGCATACTATTCTGTAGAAGATGGTATTCAATGCCATAGGAGTCCTATTGAGAAAGGAGAAAGGAGAGAAGGTGGGAAGCAAAGAAAAAAAAGAAAAGAACCCAGATAGGTAGAATAAGATCAAAGACTTAAGGAAAGGCTTTCCTAAGAGAAGTTATCATAACTAGCAATGCAGTCATGTAATTGCTTTTTGGCTTATGGAATCTCATTCCCTCCCAAATGTTTACACAACGCCATGGTGCTGGAATCTCTTTCCTCCAGAGGTTACCCACATATACAACAGCTATTTACAGTATACTCCTAATTAACATAATATTGTTTCAAGCAGATCAAGCTTCTTCCAATTCAAACACAGATTTCAGTCGTGCCAAGAGGTTCTGTACACCCTCAATATGTGTAAACTGTCCCAACTGGAACAATAAGCAATTATACTGGTATTTAAAACACAGCAGAGGTTGTTTGTTTTTTTTAAATATAGTTTAAAATATGCCCAGTCCTGCATTTGTTATTCATATACAGATTCCTCTGAACTCTAAATGTCATGTGAAGGCTCACGGCAAACGCTACACTTACACCAGGGATATGTGTGGTCTGGAGAGCAGACTCATGAATATACCACAAAATTGGCCCCAAAAGGATCTTGGCATCACAGCTGTTTAAGCAGCAAATGTAAATTCTGATCATGTTCAGCAGAGATGGAAAGAAAACACAAATGGTAGCTAGGAAACAAAGACACTTGAATAGGAGGAGGTACAATAAGCAAAACCAGTGTCCTTCACCCAGCTCCCAAACTTAAGCATATTTTCTTGATTTGTTTATTGACAACACACGTAGGATAGAATAGTAATATACCTCAAGTGGTACTAACAGGATAAAATTGGAATTCAGAGTAGCTTAAGAATCCTTTACAAATGGAAAGAATATTCAATAAAAAATAATACATCTTCAGTTTCTTTTCTACAAGTGGTGTTTAGTTTTGTTTTGTTTTGATTTGCTTTCCTTCTTGAGAACAGCATTAATCTATTGTGGAAAAGCCGGTGAGGGAAGGAAGGGAGATTTTGTATTTCAGGCCTGGACTGTGTCCCCTGAAATTTGTGTTCTATCCTAAAGAAGCTTCAGACCTAGAGATAAGGTAACTGAACCTCACTTCTGCACAGGTCATATTACCATCCTTGCCTACTCCAAAAATATTTGATGTAAAAGCGTGAGACTGTGAAGGATACATAAATTACAGTGACAGACACTGTAAATCCATCATATTTTATTAAGATGAAAGAGTTTATAGCCAAAATTTGAGCTATTGTAGGTTTCTCTCTTAGAGAGGCAGTCGGATATGGCTTTGGTGAAAGTCTCGTTTTAAAAAAGTCTTATTTTCTTGATAAAACAGTTAATCCAACAACACATGATGGCTTCCTTGCCTAAAATTGTTGGATTCCTTTCTCAGCTAGCAGTACTCTAAAAGCTCTCTGCTTCTTTTCCAGGCCATAGCATCAGTGTTTCTAGGTTGTTTTGTTCTATAATATACTTTTTAAGCAATAATAAAACAAAAATGAAGAGCTATGAAAACAATTAGTTTTTTCTAAGTACCTATAGTCTATGGGAGTTTTGACTTTTTCTTGCGATGGTTCATGTTGGACTTTTTAGAAATACCACAAATTTCCACAGTAACTGAGCTCTATAATTTGCGAAGTTCACATTACACTTTAAGCTATGATTGCATGGAAGAATCACAAAAAAGTCTGTAACAGACAGGCACTGATTTGTGTTTGATAGGACAAATTAATTCTATTCTACAGGAATAAGGAAACCATTACACAAGTCCTGAGCAGGCTGCTGCCTCACAAATGATCACACATTTTCCTCTCCATCAGCATCCTAATTCCCTGAAGACAACTTCGTTTTATCACTAACACACTGGGAGTCCGCAACTGAAATCTGCCTCTGAGA
The DNA here is from genome assembly GCA_013400915.1 of Pardalotus punctatus. Classification (NCBI taxonomy): domain Eukaryota; kingdom Metazoa; phylum Chordata; class Aves; order Passeriformes; family Pardalotidae; genus Pardalotus; species Pardalotus punctatus. The sequence continues at coordinate 179,304 of VZTX01004927.1, read as the reverse complement.
TATGTGCTTTTATTTTCAGCTGCTTTTATTGTTATTTTTTTCCGTGCTAATTAATTGTTAGATGAATCAAGATCTGGATGAACTGGCATCTCTGAAATCACCAGCACTGATGTGCTGTCAACACCAGGCCCCATGGGCTGTGCTAAAATCCTGCATGGATTCATCTCCATTTATCCTCTAGTGACGGGGTTCTGCTTTGCACATGCTTAGTGAAACAAATGAATTCCCTTGTAGAAATGAATGCTTTGTTCCGGACCAAACAGAATAGCCTGGAATACATTTAAAACAGAAAATTGATTTATATGAGCCACTTGAGAAGTTATATTATTCTCCAGTCATGCCTGGACAACACTGAATGGGTGGATAAATACGTAAACCGGAACTGTACAAGGTCATCACCCAATGCACATATTTTTTAAATGTATATTCACTTGCATGAGCACCTCAACATCATTTGAATGCACCCCTGGAACAAGCAAAAATACTTCCTTTTTCTTTTCATCACTACAGGGCAACATCACCAAACTGAAGCGTGGCACAAGCCCCAGGGATTCTGCCGTGCCGTATGGATCTCATGGGGCTCTCCTTTGTTCCACAGCTTCCTAGCTCCTGCAACACCTGCTCTGCTCCCTCTGGGCCCTGCTCAATGGGGCTACCTTGTTTAATTTTCCATTTCTGGAGAGATACACTGCTCCCTCTGTGCACTGCAACTCTCCTCTAAATCAAATCTCCTCCTTTCGTTAGATGGTAAGATAACCTAAAATACCGTAAGAGGATAAACAGGAGGCAGCAGAATGCCAGTCCTGAGGAAGGAATTATCCATAATTCAAACATCTCAGGAAGCTGAATACCAGAAGGTCTGTAACATTTTCTGTTCTGAGCTTCCTTGCTTTGTAGATCTTTTTGACTAAGTGGCTGCATTCAGCGATAAGCATCTGAGCTGCTCATCTTTATGAATTTTGCAGCTGAAACAAATGCCACAAATCACAGCTACCTGACAGAGCACTGTGGGGGAAAAAGGGTTCAATTCATTCTCTGTGACTTTTGGAAGAAGCATTTATCATATAAACATTATTTTCTGAAATACTGAATTTGAAGTCAAGATAAGTAAAGTTGACATTTTTAAATGTTTGTTCTCCTAGGTGTACCAAAACTTGCTAAGAATCTTTTTTCTCAAAGCAAGCAAAAATCCCACCCCCAGGTGATTTCTTTCTGCAGGAATACTTTCAAATTCATTAATTTTAATAGTCATTCAGGACTTTCAGACACTGTACTGTCAAGAGAAGAAAAACTTTGATTCCACATTAGGCTGACACCATTAAACCAAACCAACCAAACACTTTCAAGGAATTTATTTAACCCCTTTTCTTTTATCTGTATGCTTTCATTATACAGGGCACTTCCAGAGCAATTTCTAATTTCATTTATCATTCCCTTTTAATTTTTGTTGTTCCAATGCCTGTTGCATGCTGCTCCTCTCCTCATGTGCCACAGTAAAACTCCCCAGTGAACATAGGAGATGTCTTTCTCCCTGTGGCTACTCTAACAATTTACTTCTTTCTGTAGCACAGTTGACATTTCCTCTAGAAGAGAAAAACACCAAAAAAAAAAGAGACAAAAATGTTTTCCCAGGTTGTTTTCCTTGCTGTATATTTCACAAAAATATCTTAGTAAAACATACCAGGAACGAACCGTCTGTGAGATCTTACACTGCAATTACTGCCTACTCTACAATAAAACAGGTAATCTACAGAAATTCTCCTTCTTGGTATATATTTCATGAACTTGGTGTTTTTCCAACCCAAAAATAAAAACCAATTCAGCAAGTAATTGAATCTACTATAAAGTAAATAACAGGGGAACTGTCTTCTTCATCAGTTCAAGGATGAGTCCACTGATTTTCCTGTAAAGTTGCAGGAGACCTCCAGTGCTTTAGGGGTTTGTGGACACAGACTCTACTGCAACTCATCAAAGCTCTCCTCAAAGCAAGAGAAAAAATTTGAAGGACTGTGACAAATATCATTTACTCCTCCAACTTTAAGGGGAAGATTCGTGACTCAAGTTGGAAACTTTCATTTTTTCAAAGCATAACAAGATGTACACGACTATGTGGTCGTATTGCCTTCATGAATCTTGCTGAAAATAACTTGTTCACCTTTAACTAATTCAGTAAACCAAGATGCTTTTAATCAAAGCTCCAATTGTAATGAGTTCTGTAGGCCATAATATAGTTCTTTTTCAGAAGCACCAAATGAATACACTAATCCTCTGAGGAGCTATCACTAACTGAATTCTTTCAGAATAAATTAAAACATACAATGTAACCAGAGGTTTTGTTATTCCCCAGATGATAATGTGCTTCAAGGTTTCAGATTTTAGGTTTTTGGTTGTCTTGGTTTATTATTTAACTATTTATTTAACATATATATCTGCATGTATGTAAAAGTTATGTATATTCTCATATATAAATAATAATAATTGTTTTGATTTAATAATGCTGGTACATAATGGAGAAATGTAGCAAATTTTCAAGTGGAACACTCAATTTTAAAGATGATGAAACATTCAGACTTTGTAAATTTTCTCCTCTCTTTAAGATGGCAAAACCTAACAACTTCAAAACATGAATGTCAATTTGTTTCTGTCACTTTTTCAATGAAAATCTATTTCCTCCTTGACAAATTTTGCTGCCAAATGAGGTTCTTGTGAAATTGGCTTCTTTGCCAAGTCTCAAAATCTTTGGAGTGTCACGGGGGTATCTACTGGGCTTGTATCTATTACAATTGCTGATATGGGATTGCTTTTTTCCCCTCCTCTGGGGTTTACTCGCATTGAAGTCAGGACTTAAATCATCATGTAACTCTTTTGTCAGCTTGTCACTTTGGTGTACAAAGGGCATTTCTGCTTGACAAGTGTGTTATAAGTGTTCAGAATTTAATGAACAAGACAACAAAATAGGAACCAATAGAATACTAATAATTTCATAGAAGCTAATGATGATAATGGATATTTGCAACTAAAACTTGAACTATCCCTACTGTTCTCATAAACACACCCAAAAGAAATGATGCTTGCTGTGAAGTTAGACATACTTATCTGCATTATATAACATTAATGAGGTTCCCTGCTGTTTCTGAATTAACTTCAAGTACTCTCGGTGTAACATTTGCTTACAAAAATATAATGTTATAGTATTTCAATTTCCTTTTATGTGGATTTTAATATTTCTCTGGTAAATAATTTAGTTTTATTGAAAAAAGTCCCAGACAGCTGTATCATGATCTTATCCAAAACCTGCTGCCAAATTTAGATTTTATCATTTGAAATTAATTGGTGTTAAAATTCAATGCTGATAGCTGTGTAACGGTATCTAATGTTGACTGTGGCAGCATAAAGCCCCAGCTAAATTAGATGACTGAAAGGAGGGCCAGGAGCTTTCATTCATTGGGATTACAGTTAGAATCTGTGGGACAGAAGCAGAAGTAAGAACTTACCATGACAGTGACAGAGCTTACACTGAGGGAGCAATTTATGCTTTTGAAGTGCAGTAGAACACATTAAACCCCTCCTAACTCGGCTATATGGAAGATATAATTCATCTCATTTTAGAGATGAAGGAAATGCACCACAAATAAGAGCCTTGGTAGCTCTTGCAACATGAGACAAATAATTCTCCAGGTCAATGTTTTCAAAGGCTGGTGCCATTAGGCTTCTCTGAACTTCGGCTAGATTGCAGCACTTTTCCTGGTGTCTGGAGGTTTCAGAGCTGGCTGCCTTTGTTGTGAGGGTGAAGATTTTGGGTGAGAGAGGAGCAGGGAAGATGAGAAGGAAAGGTAAAGGGATGGGCAACATCCCCACTCCAGTCCCTTTCCCCACGTGCGTTTCCCACACCGCAGCTGCTCCGCCCGTGCACACCAGGACTGAACGTGGTCAGAGCCCCCAGGCTGGTGTTAAACTGCTCAAATCACCAGAAGGAATAGACTACGGCAGAAACTTCTGCAGTCCAGATATCCAGGACCCCTTTGAGTTTAAAGAAAACCACAGGCACCTATGAAAACACCATGCTGGCCAACATTCAAGGCCTTTTCCTAAATGTGAGCTCCTGTTTGGGTACAGAACTATTGAAAAAGGGATTGTAGAAACCTCACACATTAAAACGATTGTGTTGGAACATGTTGGAAACAAGAAAGGAAAACAGAAAATAAAACAAATCACACACTGTTATCACAGACTGACTGTCAACAGCCACATCCTACTTAAGGGTCCAGGAGCAGAACCCAGGATTTCATGTATAAATGCATGGATGAATGTATATTCATGAATGGTAAACCATTCAAACTTGCTGGACAAGGGATTTGGAAAAAAAAATCATCTACTGATCTGAGGATGTTGATTTAGCAATCTCATACATATTCAGTACCTAGGTGTTTCTTCATCAGCTAATCAAAACACTTGACTAATTGAATGTCGATTGCTTTCTGCAGCAGGGTGAAAGTCAGTTCTCCCTGACCTGGTTGGTGTTACTCCAAGAACTGGTGACAGCTGCATTTTATTTGTTCAAAGAACTGATTAGAGCTCCTTTATAGCTGATTTATTCTTAACAACTGCTTTATCTCTAATGGAAATTCACTCCATTCTACTTAGTACTTATGTTTGAAGAAAAGTTGAGTAATCCCATCAGATTTCTTTCTAGTTTTCTTATCAATGTTTGATAAACTTCACACACATCCACATACATTTAAAAGTTACCAGAAAGATTTCTATTCAAGCTTAGCTAGAATGTTTCACTGAAAACATGGATGGATCACCAGGTGAAATAAAAGCTTTGGGATCTGATAATGAAATATTTTTTTGGGAAAAATTGCTACTGATGTAGAGCTGAGCTTTCTGTTTCAGGAGTACGTGAAACCAAGAGAAAAGACAGGCCCTGTTCTGTGTCATACTCTGGCAAGAGGGGTTTCCTTAACTCCAGTGTGGCTTTTTCAAGCATTGCTTTGAATTTTATTGTTTTCATGTTAAAGCAGAAATACTTTTTAAACAAAGTTTTAAAAATAAATGATGAAAGTGTTTTTTTTTAAATTTCATTTTAACGCATAAGTTATCTGAAAACATTTGAGTTAACATAAATGTTTTTGATAAAGCTTTTACACCAAGAGTGAGATTTAATAGGAAATGCCAATTGCAACACATACATAAGAAAAAGAACCATTTCACATGGTTCTGAGGAATCATCTTTATTATCACATTCTTTCTAAATGATTTAATCAAAGTGACAGGTTGGGGGAAGAATGGTAGAGAGAAATTTCCAAAGATGCCTAAAAACATAGTATAATGATAGGTTTTAAAATTTTTAAAAAAGTAATTTAAATATTCTGCAAATAATGCTGAAAGTGAGGGGCAAAATGGGAGGCTTTTCAATACCTGTTGCTTTTCAATTCCATTCTCCAGGAGTATCACTTTAGAGTCTAGAAAGGAACTAAAGGCTCTTGTCACTTGGCAGTGAATGAGATTCCTCCTGGCACTTGCTTTTATTGTTTTGGCTAAATTTAAGAACCATAAAGATGATGAACTGGTCTCACAGCCCTGGAAACTGAGGTTATTTGTGGCTTCAGACAAGGGAACTTACAAATTTAAACCAAAGAACCTGAATGTTTCTTGACATTTTAGCACTCAACCTCCCTAACTTAAAGGGCAATAAGGTTTCTATATCCACTCAAACACAAAGCCAGAGACTTCCCAAAGTCCTAAGCAAATAACAAAATTTTTCTAACAGGACTATTTATTCACTACAAAAAGCATGGTTATATTCTTTGGCATATAACTTAATTTTCAAAGGAGGCATATGTGAAGAGAGGAGCATTAATCATTGCACCAGAAGGTTTAGACTTGCTCCAGTCAAACACTAAAATCTTCTGTCATGTACACAAAATCTTGGGAAAAGACTGTTCAACTATAGGGAATTCAGACAGTAATTTTAACATAAATGCAACCTTTCAACATAAATTTAGCATAAATGCAACCTTTCAAAGTTTCAGAATTAAAACATACCAAATATATATATATTTTATAAAAGCAGAGCATTTGCCTAATACATCTTTCTACACAGAACTAATGTATAATGCAATCACTTTGGTACAGCAATAAATATACTAATTGGAGAAATTTTGAGTTCAGAAGAAATCAGCCTGAAGGCAAAAGGAAAAATATTAATTTCTTCAATAAGATGCTTACAATCTGGAGGGAATTTTCTTCTGAGCAAGACCTTTACCCTGTGAGGATCTAGTCACACACTCCTATCTAAACCTGCAGAGCTGGCACAAGAATTTCCTGCTACCTCGGGATTGTAGTTTTACTGTTGTATAGAATTTCAAGGACAGCTTTTTTATTTTTCCTTTACCTTTACTGTAAGAGCCAGGACTCCTTCTCTTTCTTAGTCATTGCAGTGTAAATTGAAAGCAAAGCCTTGAAACTCTGTAGCATTACTGTGGATTTACAGTTTTATAACTGAGAGCAGAAAAGTGTCCCTAAATATTCAAGGTTATTGTAGAATGGTTTTATAGAAGAGAAAGATATTACTTTAAGGATAAAATAGGGAAATTAATCAAAAGGGATTAAAGTCAGAAAAATCTGACACTTCCAATCACTTAAACAGCACAAGAATGAAATCAACTTGTCTTACCATAGCTTTATTACACTAATCCTCATTTCTTTTTTTCCCCAGGAGGAAGAGGTGTAAAGTAATTGCAGAACCAGCTAGATCCCAAGAGTATATTGTTGTATAAGAAAAATAATCCACCGAGAATTTTACCAAAGCTTCTAGAACAAACCTTACTGCCAGACAAAACTGTTCTTTTGTAACACACTGATGTCTGCTTTCTGTATGGATATTCTGGTGAGCAGTGACTGTTCCTCAGTCTTTCTGCAAAGATGGTCAACAGAACATCAACGTGTTACTGAGTGAAGAGGGGAAGGAGCAGACAACAGGGAAAGGATTTTTGTGGGACTCAGACCACAAAGACCAGAGGAGGAGCACAGCCCGAGTTCAATGTACTGGGCTGATCTGCTCCCATCACATATAGCGGGAGAAGGCAGCGAAAACTCATAAAGATTCCCAAATTCTCCTCTCTTCTGTTCCCAGCAATTCTACAATTGCCACAACAATCCTACAGAGCCACAACAGAGCCAAAGCCAAACACCAAGATTAAAGCAAACTTCCCAATTTTTCCAAACCTTCTTATCCTGCCAGCAAAACCCGAGAAGGGAGGCTGTCAGAAATCAGTCGTACACCTCACAATGGTTTATATAACATTCACACCAGCAATATTTGAACCACTGACCTCAGTATTTATGGGTTTTAGCAATGGAAGAAAAAAAAAAAGAACCTAGTCTTTAAAAAGAGAGCAAGAACACAAATGTTCAGTATTTCAAAATCTCTTTGTACGTATGGCCAGGTCAATGCACTTCATCACTGACAGAATGGCCCCAAAAAGTGTTCTATTTTCCTATTAAGCTTAAGAAAGTATGACAAAAAAGGCATTATTATCAAACTATATTAAAAAAAGAAAACATGCTTCAGTAATACAGAGTATTTATTTAAAATCTAGATTTATTGTATGCTTCATTTTTTTTCAAGCCAATGCTACCAAAGACACTCAAAGGAGGGGGGAAACCAAACCTAGCAGTACAAACTGAGATGATTATTTTGAAATGTATGGAAATATGTTCGCTTTTGTATTTCCTCAAATTGCTAGAGGAATACTCAATTTTCTTTACAGAAGTAGCAAATGAAGACTGTTACTACAGGCTGGGGATATTTTCATAACAATTTGTTCAGGTAAGTATCAAGAGACTCTTTATTCCCACCTGGTGAAGAAGATTACAAAATGTTATGTTTGACTGAACCTGACTACACATATTTTATATAAAATACATTTACAGAAATTAATGCTGAAGACAGTTAAAGGAGATGCAAAAAGAAATATTTTGAGACATCAGCATAATCATGGAAGAGAGAAAATAGAGATAACTTCCATTAATCCATGTATTTGACAGTGTCTCTGCTACTAGAGAACAGCAAAACTGTAATACCATCAATTTTCGTATGTCTTTGATTTCCAGACAAACAAGAAACCTCAGGTGGGGAGGCAAGCAAATTTAACTCTTTTAGCAGCAGGTTTACTATCTGTGGTTCCTTTTTCTTGGCTCCTTTAAAGTAATCCATAAATTCTTGAGGGGTTTTGTGGACCACATAACTAAAAGCCGCTATTATAGAAATAAATCCTGCCAGCACAACAGGATAGAAAAAGACTAAAAGTGCAAAAATACTAATTGCAGAATGAAAACTAAGATGTTATACCCTTGGATTCAGTACTTTCATATTATGATTTCTGGTTTCTCATTACTGAAATGTTTGACTTTTTTCACCTGTTTCTCCCTGCAATCTGACTGCAAAATTCCCATGGGCTATGATTCAATACATATTTTTCATTTTAGAACTTGTATCTGTGGTATCATCAAACTGAAGGTATTATTATCAACAGCAACCCAGTTCTCATGTTTCATTTTTCACCCATCATGATGTATTTAAGGAAAAACTAGTTTGTATGGGAAAACTAGTTTGTATGGATACACAGAAGGACAAAGAGAAAGGTTTCCTTTTCCTTTTTTCCTAGAGTGGGAGAAGATACAGACTGGTTACCCACATACATTTCACACATGAATTTTCACTAGTAGACCATCTAATGTTGATAAGTAAGTCCAAGGAAATGCCAGAACTGCTAAAATTCTTTGAAGCTTGGTATTTTGATGGTGCTCATGTACAGAAAGATACGAAATTTTGTCCTCTATTCTATTCTATTCTATTCTATTCTATTCTATTCTATTCTATTCTATTCTATTCTATTCTATTCCAAACAAACCCTTTCCTGCAGTTAACATTTTCCATATTCCTGTGTATTACTTGCTACTTAAGGATACCAGCATATTACATAATACATGGCTGGCAAGTTGTCACAAAACAACTTCTGTCATTTTATCTAAAAAAGCAATATTAAGCATGAATATCAGAGCTAGATGATTTATTCAGCACTTTATTATACTGTTATTGCCATAACCAGGTAAAAATGTACTGATTGTGATAAAGGTCCCCATATGATTATCTTCATCACTCTTGTTTCACACAAGCATTTTTCCTTTAGGTTTTTTGGGGACCTACTTTCAAATCTTCACATTAGACAAAGCCTTGTGTATAACCTACAGGCAATTTCATGCAATAATCTAGGAAAATCTTCCTTCTGATGACAAGTGAACGTGTTATAGTTGGCACTTCGGTGGCAGTGTTTGGAGAGCCTGGTGTCTTTGCCAGGAATTCCTTTTGTGTCCTGCTAATTAAATCCCACTCAAGTGCCTGCTTCAGTAGATAATTTTAGTTTCTGCTTGTAGTTGCTGAATGTATTAGTGGTTTTATGAAAAATGTGCCCTCTGCTTGACAGGTTATATGGAAAAGAATCTTGACCATAAGTGCTGTCACTGGATGGCAACTGGGGGCATCTCTGGAGCTCTTATGCATTCCATAGTTGCATGCCAAGAGATGTCTCTGTTCCTCAGAGCTTGATCTAATTAACAATTAAATTCTTATCTGTCCTCCTCATGTGCCCGGCCACTCTGTGCTGAAATTCTCTACGAAATTTGGAATCCACATGTAGAAAGTTGTCTTTCTTCATCTTTCTAAAACTTTATACCAACGGTTCTACACAGCCCCTTGCATTCTATAATTATTTATTTGTTTGTTTTGTTTGTGGCATTGATGTTTGTCCACCTGCCAGACTAATCTCAAATGACATTCTCCAGCATCTGTATCTGTTGGCTGATGCCCAGTGTGTGAAAATTGAATTGCTAACATGTATTGTCCCTTCAATTTTCCCATCTACAAGTTTGCTTTGTTTTACTGCCATTACAGCAAGAGTCCCTATGCAGGTTATTTTTCATTATCATGATATATTCTGTACTACCCATAGGTATTCTATTGTATTTTCTCTACTAATTGTATGTTTCTATTTTTGCATTAATTTTATTTCAATTCTTCTGTTTTCATTAATTCCCTAACTTAATGAATTATCTCTGCTCCTTTTATTCTGCATTTCAGTGTGAGCCTGATGGCTAGAATTTTTTAAATGTCTAGAGATCTTGACAGACTTAGAATAGATTCTCTGAATGCTCATTTGATCTCTTTCTTTGTTTGTATTACTGATTTATCAGGAATGAACGCATCTTTTGAGATTTGATAACTGCATGAGTCAATCACTTGGTATGGCTCAGCTAAATAGTACTTTAGTGTTTATTCAGGTCCTTGACTGCACAGGCTGTATATCTTGTGACATTTTTGTGGTTTGCAAATGCTCCTGGAGTGCTCCTGGAGCTCTTTGTGGATCCCTTGTTTGCTGCTGGCTAATTGCTGGTGGTCTGTGTAACAGCACTTCTCTCGTGTTTTGTTTGCCTTTTCATACAGCACCCACTGTGATCCAAAGAATATCCAACAGTAAACAAACCCTGTTTCATGTCCATCTGCCCACAGGCTGGGGCTTGGTACTTTTCCATTAATATTGTTTGATCTTTCTGGTTTGTTTGCTTGTAGGTACCTGTAGGAGCAGCCTCACTGTTAACGTTATGTTCTCTCTTCACTGCAAGAAGGATCAAAACCATGCAACAGTGAGGCTTTGTCTTTTCTCCCCATAGAGAATTCTTCTTCTCAACTCTGGCAGGCACGTTATCATACTCCCTACTGATTACAGGCTCACATAATGCTCCCCTTTGAAAGAAGTAAATTGCTGCTACAGACCCTTTTCCAACCTCCAGCGAGTTTCCTGTGGCACACAGAACCCAGATATTATGCTATGTTGTTAACCACCATCTGCAGGTTCTTTTTCTGTTAATTAACTGTTAACTCCTTGCAGTTCTCCAGTAATGCTTTGAATTAATGTTTCTCCAAACATGAGGTTTGCACATACTGACAGAACACACACCACAGCCAAAAATGTCCCTACACTTCATCTGTCACTGTCACAAAAGCAGCCAATTACAAATCATCTGGCAAGGCATCTTTAATCTATCCTATTTTTATTTTGCTTGCCATTAATTTTTTAGATCAAAACCATTCAGTTATAGAAACAAGTTAGCTCACTTCCCAAGTAAAATCAGGAAAGATAAGGAGCTCAAAAAATCATTAAAAAATCTGTGGAAGCTGATAAAACATATTTATACCTTCTTCTCTAAAAGTGGTGCAGTCTAACATGAGCCTGACTGTCAGGTTTCACTGGGTCTGCTGATTGCTCATCTCTCAGTATATCACAAAGGAAAATCTTGATTCTGGACATGAAGGCTGCCAGGCAGGTTGATTGCATTAACGGGAGATCAATGCTAAAAGTATGGAAATTACTACAAAGGCATATGGAACCTTCCAAAGCGAATCAGACCAACTCATTCCCAGTCCAAAATTCAGAAATAATCTAGATGGGCAAATATCCCAATGGTTACACAGGTGTGAAATCAATTTAAAAGCCACATTTTAAAATGTTTCCTTTCCAGTGGTTGGCTCTGGATGCTAAGGATAGCATTACTTGGATATAGCAGTTACACGATGCTAATCACTTCATAACTCAACAAACCTTGCCTTCACCCAAAGAACAACAATAACAAAAATTTGTTATAAAAACTGTATGAACCAACAAGGAGCCTTTCTCTAAAAACATACAAAGTTATTTGCACTTACGGAGAGACAGAATAAAGTGGGTATAAAAACTGCTGGTAACGAAGCCCAGTTATGTCCATTTTGCACAGAGAGAGAGAAGTGCCATTTCCCAGGAAGTGGAAATAAGGCCCATTGTTTGTTGGTTTATCCCCAACACAATGACAGAAAGCTATCAATAAAATCTCCATCATCCTAAGTCAAGCTTGATTTAGCTGTGCAAAGAACGGCTCCCACAGAATATTGCATCTCTTCCTATTGATATTCCTGTTGATTTCAGTGAGAGTGATTATCATTCAAGACTACAGATCACAGCATCAGTCAAAATCAGGCACTTGAGCAACAATTTCCCCTCATGAAGAGTTTTATGCTCTCAGGGCTCTTCTGATGAGGCATAAAGTGTGAAAGCTTCATCCTTTTTAGCTTGGCTAATATGATTGCATATGCGTATGCTGAATCCTTTTATTACATATCAAAGACATTTACTACTTTGTATGAGACTTGAAAGAATAGTTTGAGGATTTGCCAGTAATAGCTTTTAAGGAAATGTTTACAAGGAAAACAGAAGAAATTACAGGGGTTTAGAACTATTAAATATATGAGCCTAAAAAATTTGAAGGACCGGTACCTCTGGGTTACCTGAGAACATCTGCTGTGCTGAATTATTTATTTCCATGAAAACTTTAGTTAAGAAATCATAGCAGAAAAGTTTTGTTGCTATCCCTATAATTCAAAATTAATATAACATAGCCTTAATTTAGCTGAACTTCTGGGAAAAACATTCTGACTTCTCCTGAAAGTAGGGTCATAGAGGCACCTAAACTTGACTAATGAGCAAGGTGAAGGAAGGTGTGAGCAGCATTTACAAGAGCTGATCTTTCATCTGTGCAAAGAGCTGACTCCAGGACTCTCAGCACTGCTGGGCAAAGTTTTGCTCCTCAGGAAGAACTCACTTGGTTCTGGTTGCAGGAAATGCAGCTGTAACTCTGGTCCTGAGGAGCTTGAGCTCTACATGGCTGTGCCTGCTGGATCAGACCCAGCACTTGGTCATCCTCAAATCCTGCTCCGATTTAAGGGAGTTCAAATGCACATGTGTGCTGAGGGATATCAAAGCACAGCCCTGCCTCAGGGAGTGGCAATTTATGGAGCAGTCCCAGACCTTGCTGTGAAGGCTGTTTACACTGCAGACTGCAGGCTGATAGTGATGGTCAAATCAGTTAAACAAAATCATTTCTCTCCTACTCATCCAAGTGCCCCCAAGCCATTTTAAATTAACTAACTGCAAATGAGGAAAATGAAATAAATCAATTTTCAGGTTTGCAAAATATTGCATCTTTTCCTGTAATGACATTTTTTGCCTCTGCTCATTCATGATTTTACAGCTCATTAACAACTATTTTAATGCTGGTCAAGCTTCCACAACTTTTTCCTATTGCCAAGAAACAACCACTAAAAAACATTTGTGTTCCATGAAACATGGAACCAACACAACCGATAGCAGCCAAAATGCAGATGCCAGAATACATATATACTATTTTTCCTCCAAAGTTATTATCATGGCTTCACAATTTTACTGCCTCCCTGCTGAAATATTTGGTCTGCACATTTTCGTCCTTAATGCACCTGAACAAACAGTTCCAGCAACACAGATGAATAAAATGTTGAACAGACTCAAATGGCTTCTGTCTTATTGCTATTCTGACAACAGCTTATGCAGTCATCTCAGGTCATTCCTTATCTATCAACAACTTGAAGTTGTCCATAATGCTTCTTTTCCCTCTCAACATCAATTATATTTATCTTTCCTTTATTCTTCATAAATTCAATCAAATCTGAGGAGCAGCTTGATTAACACTGTCTCTTAAGCAATGGATTTACGGTTTGAAGAGGATCTTCTGTCATGCAAATTGTATTATGTGTATTACAGCTTCAATTCAGCCAAAGGCTGCTGCTGGAGCTCAAATATAAATAAAACTTTTAAAAATCAAGGGTCCCATTTCACTGGTTGCTCTCCAGGTCAACAGCCATTATTTATGAATAATAAAAAATTCTTTTCACTATATTGTACAGTTTTAATGAAGAGAGTTCTTAATGCCTATGGAATAAGTGAAAAACAAACCAAGACTCTTTGGGTGCAAAGGTTTGGACTTCTGGAGAATTATAAAATAATGATGTGCCTGTCTTGCAGCAAATCTCAGTAGAACATTAGCAGCTCTTTTCCATGTGGCACCCAAGAAAAAAATTCCAGACTAAATCAGCAGCAACAGAACATTTTCCTACTACGTGAATGTAATCCTCCTATTATTGCCACAGTAAATTGGGAACTGTTTTCTTTCCAGCCCTCAAGACTTTGCTTATCAGATCTTCAAATGACAAATGAATATCTTCTCATTCTTCAAATCAGGGAAATAATTCTGACATATATCTAAAATGCAAAATGCATTTATGCAAAATGCACAGGAAGAACAAGAACGATAAACATTGTACACTGATTCCAATGAAGCATTTCCAGTAAATTCAGCACGAGACAAAAAAGGAAAACAAAAAGAGACAACAAAAAGAGTGTATTTTTACAGGCTTAGTCAATACACCTGAACCAAACATATCACACCTCCAACAGGTTTTTTTCTGAAAACTTATGCAAGAAACGTTCCTCCCATTTTGTCCCGAGTTGTACTACACAGTACAGTATATACACAGTAAAATACACTGTATAGTATTTGAATTTGATAATTGGGCCCCAAGTTAGAAAAAATGCAAATACTGTTTCCCTGAGTGCCTTTTACTTATTTATTTTATTTTACCTGAAATTCTAAGGGCAATGAAAAAGTTGCAAGCTTTGAGTTTTCCCACATTCTGGCTGCCCTTGTAACACAGCAGGAAAAAAATCTGATGCTAAAGAATTAAAAGCTTATCTTCCTACAGCCCATTTCTGAAGCTTTGGTCACTAGAGGACATCAGGAAATACCCTTAGAGATGCTAATTTTCCTTGCACAGACCTATTTAAACCGATGTATTTACATATTTATCACTTGGTGAGCTGTATCTTGATAATATATTTAACACATGCAACTGAACTAGCCCGCCTGACCTCAGCTGTATCACTGGGAAAAAGCCATACTCCCTAAGTTTCTATTATTAAAAAAAAAAGAAAAATAAAAAAAAAAATTAACAGCTATAAGACCCAGAAATGTAAATATCAAGTCATGGTTCCTTTCACAAGGCAGCACCACTTGGGCTATGCATGACTTACATGGCATTTGAGGTGAGTTATATTTGGGGTGATTAAGAGATATTTGCATTCATAAAATAATGTTTTCTGCAATTCAAATCCATATCTTGTCTCAAGAGTGATTTATTTCAAGAAAAATTCACAGTATTCCCAGATTTTAGAAAAGGTGCCTTCATTGAAACTAAAAGCATAGCCTTTAACCAAAGACAGAAAGAGCACAACTTACACAGATGAATGTGGGGAATTTGCATGGAAAATTAGAGCTACATGACAAAGAACTACTTCTTTTAATGTGATATCCATAACTTGATTCTGCACCCTAAATAAAAAAATGTTTTAAAGGAATCCAGGCAATTCCCCTGTGAGAAAGCTGAGATTCCAGCTACCTAAATGGTTACTTATGCATATCATCAAGCTGAAGCATTTCACAAAAGCAATTAGCAATCTCTTTATTACACTCTCTGATGGAAAAACTCAGAGGACTGAGGTGGTCAAAGCACTGCTTCATGCAGGGTCCTGAACCCACGAGTGGAGAATTCTACCAAGTGCCACAAAAAGCTGATGGGCTGAACTGAAGAAACAGGTAAATGAATGGTATTGTACCAGAGGCCGGATGCACGTGGCACTTTCAAAGAAAGAGCTGCAAGTAAATTTATTCTGGATTTAATAATCAGGAGTTTCATGTGCCACATCTCTAATGACCTGGTTGCAAAGAATTAATGCACTTTTTTCTGTTTTTCTCTTTTCACAGCTCAGCTTCTTGTAAGGAAATCAGTTGCAAGTTACTATGTTGTACTACAAGGATATGGAAAACCTGTAAAGTTTAAATATTGTTAGGACACTTCCCAGCCAAAAGAAGTTGTTTCTGCATTGGATGCAATTGCAGCAAATCATGGCGATGGGTAGTAGTACATAAAGTTAACACAGCTCCTTCATTCTGTAGTTAAAGATGCTTTCTCAGTGAAAAAAAGAGACTTCTAGAGATAGAGAACAGTTATTTTGTTGTAATATATCAGGGACTGAATAAGCTTTTTAAGTAAATTAAGAATGTTAATCTCATTAAAAAGTGTGTCACAAAATCATTGATCTACTCAAGCAACTAAAAACCTCATTCTGATGTCAATGCTGTGGATTTCAGCTAAGGAGCTATGGGCCTGCAGAACATGAGAGAACTTGGAATGAGGTAAAAATTCAATGATTACCAGTGTCTCAGCATTTGGCAGTCTCAACAATTTATTTGCAAATATGAAATTGGTACAAACATTTTGATCCCAAAATGGAGAAGCTATACCTTGTAAAATAACATCTTAGAAGCAAAAGAAAAATCCTTAATTTAGTCTTACTTCCTGACAGTTTTAAGTAATGATGAAAAGTCACCAAGCTTGAGTAAGACACCCTGTGTAATGAAAGCTGAGCAGGTCATTTCTGGCTCATTCAGCTTTTTAAGGCTGATCCTACTGTCTTTCCAAGCAGGAAACTCCTATTGCAGTCAACGGGAACTGCACACAGAGAGGGGAAGAGTGAGAATGATGCATAAGGCATTCCTGCAGCTAGCTAATGAGCAAACCTAGGGCTTTAAAAATTAAGCAACTGAGGGAAGTTAACTTTTCTGGAAGTTGAATGTATTCACAATATGACTTTTACAAGCACACACACGTAGGATCTGAACCCAAGACCTCTGAAATCAATGGGAATCTGTTTTATGTGCATGCTTTTTTGATTAGACTCCCAGCAGTTCATTTAATATGAGACATGAAACCATTTACAAGGCTAATTTATGTCAATTTTTTTCCAAAGTGTACATGCTTTGCAGTATATAATCCTATAAAATAGAATGTGTTCATAGCCAGGCTAATTTGCAACAGATTCTCAGAATCTTTTGCAGAGGCAATATCAATCCCAGTGATACTCTTCATACCTAAGTTGTTGGATATTCCAGCTACTAGCAATGCTTCTAAAATTGGAATGAACTTTTAAAGTGCATCTACTGTAACATTCATCTTCTGCTATCAATGTAGGATGCTGTGAACTATTTTGCTAGAAGGGCTAAGGACAGCCAGCTGAACTGGAAGTGACTTTGCAGCACAGGGGTGAGAGAAGGAACCTTCCTCT
This sequence comes from Pardalotus punctatus, assembly GCA_013400915.1. Lineage (NCBI taxonomy): Eukaryota > Metazoa > Chordata > Aves > Passeriformes > Pardalotidae > Pardalotus > Pardalotus punctatus. The sequence continues at coordinate 162,217 of VZTX01004927.1, read as the reverse complement.
GTGCACTTTATCTGATTTCAGGTCAGTCAGCCCCTTTCGAAGAGTAAGAAACACAGGTTTTTCTGCAAAGCTTCTCAAAATAAAATATTTAGTATTGTCCACAGGCTGAGGAATGATTACAAAAGAAATGCAGCTAGAATTAAAATTGTGCTCAAAAAGAATGAAAACCAGCAACACTGAGAATTTCTCAAGACAAGCCTATCAGTTGCTGCACACATTTCTGTTCAATTATAGTGCCTTTACCTCAGAGTTAATAAAAATCTACTACATAATGCTTCTTTATGGAGATTGATGGACATGTTTCATGCTAATTCCTTCCTGAGTCAGTAAGCCTTTATTTGCCACGTCAAGGCAAAAATGATGGCAGGCAGCCGAGCAGAAATGCCAGCACATACTTTCAAATGTCATTAAGTTGCAGACCAAATTAAACTATTGACCAAATTAAAGTGTTTACCACACATGCCATTTACGCCTCGCTACCGGTAAAGGCTAAAGTGACACCTCATGGGGATCAAAGTGCATTTTACAGAACTGACACTCCAGGCTCCCAGGAGAGACTGCACGATAACATCTGTGAGGAACACAGATGTGATTTCCCCATGCGAGGAACTAGGAAAAAACCCCCTGGCAAACGCAAAGAAAAGCATCAAATATTGCTGGAAATGTGATTCACTTCAGCACAGTTGTATTTGATTTTATTTATCATACTATTGTGATTTGGAAGTGCGCTGATGTGGAGAAGCTCTAAACCTGGAAGGATTGTCCACCAAAGATATTCTCATCCCTGCTGATACAGAAATGGAGGGTTCAGTGGTTCAGCTGCCAGCCCCAGCCCAGCCACAGGCTGGTTCTGACTCCAGCAATCACATTCCATGTGCCCATAGCCCCAGCCACCACAGCTCTCCTGCAGGCAGCATGGAAACAGTGGCAGTGGACAAAACCCACACTTTCAAATTTCTTTTGTGAACCAAGATATGACTTGCAGTTCTTGTTCCATGCCTTTGCAGCTGTGAGCCTCAGACAGCAAATTTTCCTCACATGAAATATCTGTGTTAAGAAGTTTCCAGCAGCTCAGTTTCTGACTAGGAAAAAACAAACCGACAAAAGCACCTTGACTTCTTGTTGTCACTTTGTCAGTACTTAGCGCCTAATGGCTTTGATTGAGGTTCAGGCACTATCAGCATGAAGGATGCTCAGTTCCCAACAGTGAGAACAAGGCTCCTGGGTTTTGACCAGTTTAATAATCACCTTGCCAAACAGAACAAACATTACCCTGGCTCAGCAAACTTCTCCCACGGATGTGTGAAGCCGGTACATCTGTTCTTTCCTCTGGGCTGCTGGGCAGGCTCAGCGCCTCTGGAGGCTCAGCCCTCAGAGAATGTGAGAATACAGGATAACTCAGAGCAACTGCTAAACAGACAACATCCATCCTCAGCCCCCAGACACCAACAAGCAAAACTGCCCAGCCAGCATAAAATGTGCTAAAAGGAACACAGGCATCTGAGGAGTTTATTTCATTTTTTTCACATTAGTCTGCCTTCACACAAGGGGCGTTTTGCTAATTGGCGTGATTCAGTTAAATGAGGAGGTATTTTGAGATTAAAAAACATAGACCAACTGTTTGGGTAATGGAATGGGGAACAGGCTTATAAGCCACAGAAATGAGGAAAGGAGCTGTCATGCTCTGGAGGTTACAGTTAAAAATTATCTTGGGAAATGAGAGGAATGAGTAAGGCAACAGTCAGTACACACAAAGCAGCAGCATCACAAAGCAGAAATCAAAGGAATAAACACAAACTGGGGATTGACTAGCTAGAAATAATACAAAATGAGATCTCAGAGTGTCAGCAAACTGCAGGCTGAATAGGAATCAAAACTGTCAAGCTGCTGTAACAAAAGTAAACTCTTTTAACCAGAGCGTATTAGCAGAAAAATCTTAACTAAAACACGGGAGATGATTATTCTGCTCTATTAAGCATTGTTGATGCCCTCGGTTGGCACACGGTTCTGTCTGGGTAAAAGTATAAACAAGATATACAGGGTAAGAGGGTAAGATGAGGATAAGAGTTCGGGGGCAACAGTAATACTGATAATATTTTGAATATGACTTTCAAGGAAATGAAAAAAGGAAATAGATTGAACTATTTGAGAAAGCCAAGACTCAACAAGGGAGCCATGAGATGTCTTAAAATGAGCAAATGCTTGTCATAAAGCAAGCAGTAATCCTTGAAGATTGTTCTCCAGATCTATGAGGACAGAACGAGAAACAACAGACAAATTCCAGCACAGGGGCTTTGGTGAAGTATTGGTGGAATCTTCATGAGGAATCCGACTGCCTTCTCCAGAGGTTCGTGATTAGCCTGGACAAACAATTGTTAGAGCTACAGAAGCTCTTGGGGACCTCTGTTGGGGTTAGGCCCAGCAGAAGGATGGGAAGGGAACATGAAAACATTCCTTGGCTGCCCTTCTGGTGATGGAGGGTCACAGGTTCTGCTGCTAAATTGCTCTCCTTGGGAAGAAGTGGGAAAGACCATCCACACCTCGTTGGGAAAGAACATGGAAACCAGGAAGCCTTTGTATTATATGTAACTACAACAGCTTTGTTTCTGATGAGTTGGTTTCATGTTGGAGAAATTTTTACAATTGGAAGAAAATAATGAATTTCTGAATTCTGAAGAGACAACTGAGTTACAGATTTTCAATATAAAACCACAGTGAGGAATGTGCTGATTATCCTTGAAGAAAAAGTGTCTATCCAGTTTGAGTATGAACACGATTCATCCTCATTTTCCTGGTCATCTCTAGATACTCTAAGGGTGAGACAGAGGTTCTGGGGAGTGCATGAGGGATATTTACATGTTTTTACATGCAATCAGTGCATGATGGTCATATTAGAAATAATTTTTCCTGTGACTGGCCCACTGCAAAAATTACTCAAAGCTTTCAGGCAATATCTTACTTCTTTTAATTATCTTAAAATTGGTTATAATCCCATTTCAGTGGTACATTAAAAACACAAACACATCCTAATAAGACAAAATAAGCCAAATGTCATTATATCTTTTCGCAAAAAATAGCACACTGTTAAATCTAGAGAACATTCCCCATTTTAGATCATGTTTGGAGTGACAATTAAGGTGGAAAAGATAAAAAGAAACTTTGAGAGAAACTGTTAAGTGCTGTATTTTGCACCTAAGGGAAAATACTAAAATAACATATTCTTTTGGCTACTCTTCCTTTATGAGCAAATAAGGCAGATTGGAAAAATGATCATTCCCATCAGGAGGTTCTGAAAAGATATAAAATAGATTAAACTGCTCTTGTCTTTGTGTTTGAATGTAGAAGCAACAAAAAGCAATTTCAGTTCAGAGAGGCTGAAGGTAAACAACAGTAATCTTCAGTTTCATTTTCATTCTGGCAGGTCTCCTTGCTGATGCTTTGCCCTTAATTGCTTTTCTAGTTATCTGGTTGAGCATAACTGTGTGAGATCATATTTAAACAAACTCACTTTGTTTTCTTACCTCCTGAAAAACCAACATTTTTTGGCCCTGGATTATACAGTTCTGACTTCATTAAGTAAAGGCTGAGCTTTTAGTTTAGGTTTTTTTTGTTTTGGTTTTTTTTTTTTTTTAAGTAAACAACATTCTCAGTATTGCTATTTTCTGATCCCATGCAGTGTTTGACAGCAAGTCTTTCACTCAGGATGCCCAGCTGCCCTACAGTCATGGAAGCATCTTGCTGCTCCCTGATTTTACCTTTCCCTTTCCCTCTGATTACTTCTGATGTGAGAGAAAACACCAGATGCCCACAACATGGGGGCTCATCTGACCTTTCTTGATCACACAGCAGCTCCTACAAAAAGATATTGGAAAAACATTAATGGGAGCAATCAACCCTGCTGATGGGGAACATCAGCACTTCACAAGTGAGAGGGATCCATTCTGAAGCAGTAAGAAAACACATAATAGCTGGGATGGAGAAAGCCACAAGTAGCAGAATGAAAGAAAAGGCTTAAAAAGCAGAGAAAACAGCAAAGTTCACAGAAGCCAGAAGATAAGATACTGGAAAATCCAACAGAAATTCTGAAACAAAATGAAGCAAAAACATGGATCCAATTTAAAAAAAAAAAAAAAAAAAAAGGGATTTAAGAAAGTCTGATTCTGAGAATCGACAGGAACTTTTGGTCTCTGAAGTACTTCAGATGAGCCAACCATTCTGCTTTGTTGCATCCCGTCTTTTATCCCAAACAACATCATCTCCCATTTCATCCCCTAAAAAACTCTATAATCTCTATAGGCAATTTTGAAGTAAATAGAACCAAAAAGAAGGCAAGCACCTGGGTTGAAAATCTGCCTCCACTAAGATAAATGGCAGAATTCCCACTGACTACAAAGAGAGCTGGTGTTTCATCCTTAGAACATTTTGGCCGTGTGAACTTTAGATCCTGCAGGATTACATAGAACAAACAGTGTCAAAAAGATATCATCACTTTTTTCTTATCAATTTACAGAAAGCAGTAGCTGAAGGGTATACAGAAATGAAAGATTTTTTTCATTTGAATGAAAAATTTGATAGAATTTGCATGAGCAAACTCAAAGCTTTATAAAAGTTAGCCACAAGGGATAGTCCAACGGCACAAAGCTGAAAGAGCTGAAGGACCATTGGCAGTGAATAATAATGGAGTCCCTAAAGGGATGTGGGGCAAACAGGAGGTTTTCATCCTCAGTGGAAGCCTGTGGACACAGACCAGGAAAGGGCAGGACGGGCAGGTGGCTGAGGGAAGAAATACGGCTGTTAAATGGCTATTGGCTTGTCAGTGACTGTTTCACCACTGCCTGCAGGGGTTCCTGTTAGCTCATAACTATCTCATTATTGAATGCTGATTGGTGAACACTAAATCTTGATTCCTGATTTCATACTTGGGACCATCAAGGTGGCAGAACCTGGGAAGGATGATGGACTACATGGGAAGAGGAGGGATGAGAACAATTTTTTTAACTGATTTTTCCCCATGAGTAGTTCTACTGGAACTAGGAGAGCAGTCCCAGTAAAGAACTATAGAGCACACAATTCATGGAGGTCACACTCATGAACATTTAAACTAAGCAGGGGAGGAGAGGAAGAAAAAAATTTTATTATTCCTATTACATGCACATGGAGCTAAAACTCAGCTTATATGATCTCCTTGCAGGTTCCCAAGAAGGTGGCATTAGAGCTGGGAAACAAAACTTTATTTAATGACTCTCAATCTGACTTCTAATGGAATTAGGAAAGAGATTCATTCACAGATGTGAAGGATAGAATTAACTATTAGAACATCTCATCTCATGGTCTAGGCATTGTTATGAAAATTCCAGGAATGGGGATTTAAATTATCTTCTATAACTTTCTATGGCTGTTTTCTATTATAGCAAAGGTGCATATTTTAGTTGCACTCTAAAAATGTGAGAGTAATTTCCAATTTGAATTAATCTGGGTTTACGTCTGGCAGTTGTTTCTGTAACTTTCCTCCGAGATTAAAGTTGCTTCAGCAGTCTGAGTTTCCTAAGCAGAAGGAATTTATACTTCACAATCCATTGCCCACCAGCTTGCTTTTTCCTAAACTAAACCTATTAAACAGTTTAAGCAAAGGTTGTCTGCAATGGCATTTTTCCTAACAGATATGCTATGATCTGGCAGAAAAACTATGGTCACAAGGGACAGATTCCTACTGTATGAATATTCCAGGGGTGAAGTATATTTACTTCTCCCTAGTAGGCAGTATTCTTAGCTATAGACCATTCTTGCTAACTTTTCAGTATGGCCAGAATGAGACAAAGAGATTGGGCAGACTCTTCAATCCCAGTATTGCTACCGTGAGTCAGGTTTAACTAACAGGTATTTTTTGTCATATCGATGGTTCACTTTGTTACAATGTAGAAAAAAAGTCAGTCCTCCACACAGCAGAGAATTTTTGCCTTCCTTCCTTTCATATAATTTGATCCAGGAGACCATACTAACTCAGACTGCACAAATGAAAGCACATAAACCAAATCATCAGGAGCATCTCATGATTCAGGGAGAGAGGTGTGCACAGCGAGCACACATAAATCACATAGGAGTGGTATTCGGCAGGCAAAAGGAATGATTTTGGGCATGCACAGTATTTTAAAGTTCAAATTGCAATTTAAAGATGCTAAACCTTTCCTGGTAATTCTCATGCTCCCCCCCCATCTATATCTATGTTATAAGGGAATTCTTCTCTAATAAAATCCTGTAATTTAATGCACTGATGGTAATGCTGATTCAATTTTAAGCTTGCATAAATATATTCTAAATCTATATTATAAAAAAAATATCACTGGCCCTAGGTGTAAAAATCTGTACTTTTAATCATCTATGCAGCCAGAATTAATGATCCAGTAATAACTCCTATTTGATAAATTGATCAATCATACTTTATCTGCACTACCATAGCATAATATAGGCATCCACTAAGAAAAACATTTTAAAGAAAAAAGATCAATTGGTTCTGAGCATGGATTAAAGGATTATTTGACCAGACGAAAGCAATGAGCCTGAAATTATTTTAAACAAAGTGGAAACACCATTTGTTTCAAACTGAATATTGGAGGTTCTGGTGAGGAGCACAGGAAATAAACACACTGGCTTGTGTTATTTATGGAAGATACAATCCTCAGAAAAATCCAAAGAAGGAAATGCCCAAGTTCTCCTTAATTTTACACACAAAGAAGTTTATACTGAAGAGAGATCAAACATATTTTGTTCAAATACAGGTACTGGGACAAGCATGTGAATTTAAATATCTAAAGCAGCCAAAGAAAACATGAGCAGTCATAATAAACAATATTCTGCTGGCCTGTTCATTCCATTAGACTGATACTCTTTATGTGTCTCAGTAACTACTAGTCCAGTTCGGGAAAACCTTCCCAGATTTCACGGCTGAAGCTTTACAGCAGGGTACCCACATGAAGTCCTGCCCCAGTCCTCTGCACATTCAGAGCACACAAAACAAGGTGGAACAAGGAAACAGGAAAGGTGAGTGGCAGTCCCAGGACTGCAGTCAGTTATGTTTGGCATCACAGACCTTTGTCGAGGTGCTAAAGAATCTCGGCAAACTCTTGTGGTCTGGAATATCCCCGGGGTCAGCTGGGGTCCGTGATCCTGCCTGTGTCCCCTCCCAGCTTCTTGTGCCCCCCAGCCTCATCACCAGTGGGGTGGGCTGAGAAACTGAAAGGTCCTTGACTTGCAGTAAGCACTGCTCAGCAGCAGCTAAAACATCAGTGTGTCATCAATATTATTCTCATCCTAAATCCAAAGCACAGCAATATACCACCTGCCAGGAAGAAAATTAATTCTGTCCCAGCTGGAACCAGGACACTTGTACATCCATGTGCCATCAGCCCCAGAAGATGACCTTCTAGTTCCCCAACACTTGGTTTCTTGGTATCTGCTCTCTTGCTTTTGAAAGACCTCAGTCTGATCCGTTTGATAGAGGCTAATAGGGCCAGTAAATGATCTGTGAGGAAGAGCTCCAGGATCTGTGGTTAAGATGACAGCATTGAAAGGAAACGTAACAAGTCTTCACATAAAGAAAAAGCCACTAAATTTAAGGTGACACCCAGTTGTTTGTCACATCAGTGGCACACAACATGAAAGCTTTCCATTCAAAGGTCTGAACTGCAAAAAGGAAAGTTCAGGTGACAAATTTCCAATGGTTAAGAGTACCAGAATAAATTGCTGGGGAGACTGTGGACAGTGAGGAAATGTCAGGAGTGATGCAAGTAGGGTTGATGCTGCCTTGGGGGAAGAGGTGGGTCACTTAATTCCTTGAGATTTTTCTTGAGATAATGACACAGGGAGTCATTTCCAAAGCTTTGCAAGTTTGGTGGATTGAGGAAGTGATGAACTAATTATTTATATGAAAAGATTCTGATAGGATGATATATCTACTAAACTAAGTTTTAGCTGGATTTATAGTTTGTTCTCTGCCATTTTCATCTCTAGCAGATGAGGTGTGAAATTGCTTTAGGAGGACTCAGCACATAACAGCATCAGACAGAGCTTAGAAGAACAGAACTGTCAGACTTCAGGATCCAGCTGAGCTCATCACTCCCCTGTGGATCTGCAGTTTCCTTCTTTACAGCATATTTTCTAGGAAACTGTGGAATCCAGATCTGGTCACATGCTCATTTTTTCATGTTTGGACTACTGACAACTTTTCAGTCTCTGCTATGAAATTAGGTCCTCAAAAACAGCACTGAATGGCAAAATTACAAAATGGGGGACACAAAATCCTCCCACTTCATCCGTGTTACTCACTTTGAGAATTCTTTCAAATCCATGACCTTAGAAGCATTTGAAGAATGAGGTCAGATACCTCAGACACCATCTTACTTGGGACACCTTAGTCCAGTTCTGCCCACACATGGGTCAGGCAGGAAGTCCTCAAGGTGCTGGTCACTCCTCAAACAGCCACAGCAGAGTGGATGGAGGGATCTGAGCCCGGCTGTGATTATTGTGTGAAGGGAGGGCAAGAGATGAAAAGTGCTTCCTGATCCCTCCCAAGGGTTAGATAATTCTGCCAACATTATCAACACTTCTTCTGCACCTTTGTACTTTTGTCTGCCAGAGGAGAAATGGTCTAAATCCACAAGCTAAGCTATTAATCAAAGCTTAAGAAGCAACTAATTTGGACCAAATTTGCTCAACTACTGAATAATATAATGATGTTTACATGGATAGGAAAATGCACATGGTACAAATGCCCAGTACCAGGTTTATATCAGAATGACTGAAAAAGAGAAATACCCAATGAACATGCATTTTCCATCCAAGTAATGCAAGTCTCAGCCAAATTTAAATTACTGTAACTTCACCAAGGAGTCTGCACATAACTGAGGGCAGGATTTGACACTGCTGTAATTCTGCTTTTGTGTTCTACCCCTTGGTAATCCGGTTTAAATCTATTTGTCATACACGTCGTCCAGTTTTATAAGCTTAAAGGAATTTTTAGTACGTCCTCTCCCAAGGAAAAAAAAGGATGCAAAGGAATTAATGAATTTAGATTTAATGCCCAACTTTAATTGCTAAGACAGGGAAATTATACTATAATTCATTAAAATAAAACCCATTCACCACACATATCCAACCCTAGGCTCTTTATGTGTCAGAGACGTCACTTAAATTCACACCACCCGGTGGAAAATAAATGCTACTAAGTTTTATTAAAATACTTGTTAATTCACATCTACCATAATTGAAATATAAGAAAAAACACTGTAATTAGCTCCTTACTACAGAATATACAAAGATTTTAATGAACATTTTTATTTAGTCAGCATGCTAAAAATTAATTTCTCAAACTAAGTGTTCTTATCATTGAGGAAATTGCCTACATATAAGAATGGCCTCTTGTAATTATTTAGTGCCTTAAAAACAACAAGCTTGTGAATATTTCAGAACTTAATTTTCAATAATTTCCTTTTGAAACCTCTTATTGTGCCACTGTTCTGGACAAACACATGGAGAGAAATACTGAAATAGAATTTAACATAGACATCCCTAAAACTAAGAAAATTTTTCACAAAAGCCACCTTTGCTCCAGGTACACCTTTCATTTTTCTGTCCTTGGTCTCTCCACCACAGAAAAAGCTCTATTTCCATCTTGTACTACCTTGTTCCAGCAACATCCTGAAACCCCATCCCCTCTTTCACTGAATATTAACTAGAAGTGAGATAAAAACTCTATTATCCTAAGGTCTGGAGAATCTGGATTCAATATTTTAATTTTAAATAATAAAAATACTTTAAAACCTGTGTAGAGATGACAGAATTCCTGTCATTTCAGAAAAGCAAGCAAAAGACTTTTCTCTCTACTAGATCGACAAAACGGCATACTAACGGGCAGATAAAAATCAGCTATGGCAAGGGACTGCCACACAAAAATTCCATCATTAATCTACCTGATTCTTTTTCAAAGCATTCAACATCATCTACTGCACACTTGATTTTTGCTTCTCTCAGCTTTCTCTTTTTTCCTCATCCCTTCTCAACTCAAAGGAAAACAGTAAAAGTGACACTACCGTAACAGCTCCTGAAGCCTTTACCCCAACACACCTTTTTCCCACTGACTAGTTGTGCTTTGTCATATCCTTAGCTGGGTAATTTTCAAATACTCTGGCCTACCCAGAGGTGACACAAAGGCTGAGGGGGGTTCCAGGAGAACCCTTCTGGTTAAGGGACACCTCTCACAGTTATTTAATGTCACACATTTCCTCCGAGTTCTTTTCTTCATTTGAAGGCCTGGAAGAATTTGTTGTTTAATGTTTCAGAAAATGTGGATAAAGCAATTTCCAAATATCTTGTGTAGAACTAACAGGAGCTGTGTCTCAGCTGAGATCACAGTGTCCAGAGGAAGCCCCATGTGCATCTTGCGTGCATCTGGTCCCACCTGATTCTAGCCCAGTGCAGGTTAATTGGGTTTAGCTAGACCTCAAAGTGGTTTCCTAATCCAAACCACAGACAAAATGGACAACCACCTCTGGCTGGGCACCCGGCTTTTGGGGAACTGTGCCGATCAGAAAAGTTAAGCAACTATGTCCTTTCTAAAAAATTGCAGCCTGTGAAGAGCAGTTAACTTATGCCATTATTATAAAACCCATATACAGCTCTGGGGTGCGTTCCTCCTTCCAAGCTCAAGCTCCCTGCTTCCTCTAGACGGGTGGCCTCTCTCTCCTCTTTCATCTCAAACCTTTATTTTTTTTTCCATCTTAAAAAATGAAGTACCTGACTGACTGATACAAACAGGCCTATTTCCAAATCATATCAACAGCCCCATCTGCCAAAAAGTTCATCTTCAATGCAATTTCCAAAGCAGAGCTCTCCACACCGGGTGCCTGTGATAGTTCCATACATCAAGCACGCTGCTCACAAATGCACCACATGACACTAACAGGGAACACAACTTCCTCTACAAAATCAAGGGGGAGCAAAGTAATAGAAACTGAAAGAAGATAAAATGTTTTGTAGGTAGTGGAACACCAGCTGATAGCAATTTCTCTTTCAAGCCACAGTATACTTAATTTATTTATAGGCATTGGGAAAATGTTATTGCCACAGCCCTGTGTAGGAAAATACACTAGAAGTGCCACTTTATGAAAAAGCAGCTTAGAAGTAGAAACATAAAGAAAATGAGTAATGTTTCCCTAAATATCAAGTCACATTTTTTGCAGTAGAATAATGATGAAGCCAGAAGCCATGTCAGGCAATTAGGAGGGGGAACAACGAAGTACAGCCTATAGCCAGCACACAACAATGTCTTATTTAGGAGTTCTACTGATGAAGTGTCTAAAGATGAAAAAATTATAACTCATGGTCTTTATGTCTAAACTATCAAGACCAATATATTTATGTTTCTGATACTTGGATATATTACTCACATTAACATCCCGCTGGTATTTTTTAAATAGACTTTTTGAAAATTTTTTGAAAAGCACTATTTTAAATTAGTGCTTTTCATGACTTTACTTGAACATGGCTTTTCATGGTTTTACTTTTATCTTCTTTGGGATAGCTAAACATAATCTGGATTTTCAGGATAACTAAATCCGTCGGGTTAGAGTGAATTAACCATGACCAGATGCTAGAGTTGAGAGCAGGATTAATAAATCATGGCTACTGAATTTCTTTTAGTTAACACTGACTCCTTAGGCAGCTTTGTGGTCCACTGAGAATCAGACACATTTTTTGTTAGATGCCTGTATTTAACACTATGAAATGCAGATGTTTTTCCCTTTCTGATTTGCAGACTTCTGGTTATGTCAGCAATCTTTCACTGGTTTTAAATACGAAAGGTCATTCCAAAGGCACCACTGAACAGAGTTATGGGTCTGGATGCTGGAGCCTTCACAGCAAAGATACTTTTGTTCTTAGACAATATGTGCATCTTCCAATGCATTTTAAACCCCAGCAATTAAATAAAGGATAAACTCCATGAACACAGGGATAGATCACATTAAAATGATTACAATAATGCTTACTTACATTGCATTAAAGGTTGCTGTAATGTGCAATGATCCCTAGGATTGCTCTACAGTACATCCAGTTATCACTGTTTACTTGTTTCAGATAAGATGGGAAGTGAGAGACTGATTCAATTGCTCAGCTTATAAATTAAAGCTATCCCAGGAGCAGAACCTACTTATATTGCAGATTTTATTCTACTGCCTTGCCTTGTGGTTGAAGTGAAGCTAATACTTCCAGGTTTTGGGTCAGCTCTTCATCTGCCTGCACCCATTTCCTACAACTGAAGAGGCGTTGCAAGGATGCACATCCATAAGAAAACAATACTGCTACTGATCTTCCCTGGGTAAAACACAAGAAGGGCAGTAGCCGTGAAATTTCAGTCTTCAGATATAGCTTTCCTGTCCCTGCACTTCAAAGAAATGTATGTAAATTCGACAAACTCTTCAAAGCTGTTGGGCAATAACTGCCAAACACAAACAGGTATCGATGAGAAGTCCTTGGATATATTGCAACCACAGACACAAAGAAAAAAGACAGAATGAGATTAAATGACTAAAGAACACTTGCCAAACTTTCAACATACTATGCTTAAGGAATTTTTTAGTGCAGAACATCATGAGAATATATTTGAAAAGTTCTTTTATTCGTCTTCCCATGGACTGCTTAGCATCAGCCGTTGGAGTTTAAAGTAACTTTTCAAATGACCAAGGCTGCACAGCTAGAATGCAAACAATCAGCTTAGAGAAGAATAATATTTCATGCAAATATGTTTAATTTGAAGCAATGAGAAGAGGAAGAAAAATAACTGAGATTAGTGTTTTGCTGACCTGGGCACTTAGGTTTACAGCAGGGGGAGATTTAACTCCTAAATAAATATGCATTATTACAGCTAATGAATTGAAAAAGGACAGGTAACTGATTTTCACCCAAATCTTTAACCCTAGGGTTAGATCACAACCTTTATTCCTGTCTGGAGAAAAAAAAAAACAATGAACAACTACTAACATCAAGTACTACATCCCTAGAAAGTCCTCCTGACTCTAGGAGGAAGCAAGATAGGGAGGAGCAGTCAGAGAAAATGGAGCACCTTTTGCCAGTTCTTGTTTACATTCATAGAGGTTTGCAAGGCCATGACAACCATGATTAGTGCCTACCTTGCAGTTTATGAGCATTACTCCCTTCAAATAAAAACTTGTATTTTTTCAGGTGGTGCCAAAACATCTGTCAAGGATACCGGTTCATTTATTTTCCATTCTTTGCTTTGACTGGAAATTTATTTTAAGGAATACCTCCTCCAGCATTTCTTCTGTGCTTTGAATGGAATTAGCTGGTTTTCATGAATCAAAACATAATCACAGAATCACAGTGCTAGAATGGCGATTCTGGGAAGGATGCTGGTTCCATTCCCCCTCTCCATTGCTAGATCAGCTACCCATGGGTCGTTATCTGCAAGATGTTTGTCTACCATGTTCCAGAACACCTTCCAACAGTCTCGACATCCTCTTTAAAATATCTTTCCCAATGTTTAAATATTGCTGCCACTAGAAAGTGGCATTGAATGAATCCTCTTTGCTGCAATGTAAAATTATTCCTCCTTGTTGTATCCACAATGGACATAGAACCAGTCCTCCATTCTGCAGTTAATTTTAAGTATTTGAAAACAGGATTTGTGCATTGTTTTGGTTTGTTGTGGCTGGTTTTGGTTTGTTGTTGCTGTTTTATTGGTTTGCTCCTCTCCTTCAGTCTTTCTTTGCAGAGGATATTTTCTGCAACTCTGATCATCCCTGTTACTTTTCTCTGGGTACTTTCCAGTTGATTCAGAGTACCCAGGAAGCCTGGTACTCAAATATGGACAATGTATTCCAGCCAAGGTCTTACTGGCACTGCTTAGAGCTGAAGGATTACTCACAGTTACACATGCCAGTACAACATTTGCCTTTTCTTGCAGCAGAATGACATTGTTGACTCATGTTCTATTTGTAATCCATTATAATCCCCTAGCCTTTTGCTCCAAATTTATTACTGATTGGTTTTCATCCTGTTTTGTGCAGATGATTGTTCTTATCTAAGAACTTTGCATCTGCCCCGACTAAATTTAGCCTTTGTTTTCAGACCATTTCTTAAATTTCTTAAGGTGGCTGAGAATTTTATTTCTGTGCTACGTTTAATAAACAGTCTAATTTCAACATCTATAGTTTAATTAAAATGGTAAATCATGGTAAATGTCAAAAAGTGGTAAATAATTCTGCACTCAAAACAGATCACATAGAACCACTACTCAATTTCTCCTCCCAGCCTGACATTGAACCATTGACAGCTACTACCAGAATGTAGTTTTCCAACTGATTTTGTATCTACCTCATAATTATTTGTGCTAGACAACACTTCTTTAACTTGCTTATAAGGCAGTAATGGAAACCAATGTCAAAATCTTATTAAAGTCAAGATATGTGATGCTGCAAGCTTATCCCTGAGTCTCAAGGCCTGTAAATGTCACAGAACAAAATGAGTTTAGTTTGACATCCACACCATTTTTATTCATCCCCTTATCTTCTTGATGCTAACAAGTATTTGCTTTAATATTTATCCTAATATTTTTTCCCCCAGGATTTTAGGTTTAACTCACAGCATAAATTGTCCCATTTTCTTCCTTTCCCTAATGTTAAAAAATACTCATGTCCTTGTCTTCTCCCAATCTTCTACAATTTCATGACTTTTCAAGGATTACTTTTAGTATCTCTTAAATTATTTCAGCAAATTCCCTTAAACCATAGATCAATTCCAGCTGACTTGCAGATATCTAATTTGCTGGAGCCTGTTCTTTCTGGAATCCAGAATCTTCCACTCCAGCTGAAGACATTAACCACAGTTGCCACCTGGTCTTCACAGCCCTTTTATGTGAAAGCCAAAGCAAAGCCAAAGCTTTGGCCTTCTCATAAGCATCTCTCTCCACTGAGACATCATTTTTCTTGATTTTCTTTCTCCTTTCTTCTAATACACTTGTAGAAATTCTTATTCCTAAATTCTTGCCCAAACAGCTTGTTTTATACTTGGCTTTCTGGGCTAGGGCTACCACTTGTGCACCCTTAAGAGTCCATTTAGATGCACTGTCTGTATGTAACCTCTTGTCACTGCAGTCATTAGGAGCCTTGTCATTAGCCAGGCTCCTGCCTTTGGATAATTCATGTTTGTGCTTTCTACATGGAGCAAATGTCAATTATCCTTATTTTACTTCTTCTAATTTCTGCCTTACTCATTCTTAGTTTACTGAAATCTACATTTTGAAACAGCTTGTCTTTATTTTGATGTTTTTCTCTCAGTAAAAATTCTCCATTATGCATTTTGATAGCCACTGCCACTCTGCCTTCTACTTTAATTCTCCACAGGAGTTCCTGTTTTTCAGCTAGAATCAAATGAAACTAATCACCCATTAAGTGACAAGCATATAAACATGTTTAAATACTGTTCAAACTACTCTTCTGACTGGATAGTGATTCCAAGGTCACTCTGGCATGCAGATGCTATACCATCCCATATTTAAGTCAAATAATGTTTCAAAGCTGGAGACTTTTCCCCTCACTGGTTTGGCCTTCTTAAATCAGAATACAAACCAACGTTAGTTTGGATAATACACTGGGGTTTCTCTTGCAGCAGATAAGGAAGCTTTGCAGGCATGTATTTTCCACACACACACACTTCATCTTTAAAGGTCTAGGTAGGCTACCAAAAATGAATTCCTATACACAGAACTGAAGAAAAGGGAAGGAGACTTCTGCTCCCTAAATGATGCCAAGGAGAGCAGGGTTGGGTTCTGTGACATTCCCCAAAAATGCCCTTATTTCAATGGAAGCTGGATGAGCATGGGGAGGGCGTGAATTTCCGGTTGAAAATCATGTTTGCTTCACAGTCAATGAAGTAAGAGATATTAAAAGCAAGCCAGCACCATTATTGACAAAACTAACAAGTGCTCCCCAAGTGCTAATAAAATTCTAGCCAAGCAGCCTATCGATCACTGTCTCTGTTCAAAGCACATCAGCCATAATGCAATCACACACAAGGACCCCAGCGCTGTCACTTCTCATGCCATATTTAATGACAAAATTGGTTGCTTACAAGCTTATAAGGAATTTAATATTACGCTTCTAGCATGAAAAAGGAACCACATGCATCTGCTTGGGTATAAGCAGCCATATGTGCTCGAAATTCATTTGATGGGAGACAGTATATTTCATGTGCTGCATCTCAGCTATTGTTTTTGGTTGATTCAGTTAACATGTTCTAAAATTGGACTGATTTACTGAAGATTTACAAACATAATTCATGTGCACTTGCACTATGAATAAGCCTCTAAAACTAATTCAGGCACAGTCAAAAAATAAATTGCAAAATAAGTTATTCAATTGAAATCTGCCATCTGAGGCACTGTAATAGAAAACATTTATTATAAAACTAACATATATTTGTGGCTAGAGATGTGTACAGTACTAAACATCTCTTTGCGAGGAATTTATTCAGGCTTTTCTGAAAGCACATCTTAACTGGGCTAACAGAAAATTACATGTTCAAAAATAATTGCAGGTTCTATGATTTTCATCCTGCATCACAGGCTTTCCATTTTCACTCTTTTTGTTTTGGAAGGCTTATGAATTTTACGCAAACTTTTTTTTCTACACAGCTGCAGAAGGCAGTTTCTGGAGTCTGGATTTGTCATTTAAATACTGGAAAGACAGGTAGAATTCAATGCACAAGGAGAGGAAGCATTGATACCAACACATTCATCTCAAGATGTAATGCTTTAAATTTGGCAAATTCACTTCCACAGAGCCGCTGGACTGTGAAAGTCACAGGCTGTGCTATGCTGGAGGCCTCAATCCACTCAAAAGCAGTGTTTCCTCTTCTAAAGTGAGGGTATTTTGCTAGCTGAGCCTTTCATTAGTGCTCAAGGGGACCTCTTTGAAATGAGTGTTCATGTCTGTAATTAATAATGATAGTCAAGTCTAAATGAGTGTGTCTGACATTAGAGTCTGTCATTGATAGGTCCAGTTCAGGCAGACACAGATTTTCACACAGTACATTGGAACAGGAAGCTCGGAATTTTTTAATTTTTTGTATTCTCTCCCAGGGCAGATAATGAAAGCCCTGAGAAGAAATATCCCTGTCCAGATTACTCAGTTACTGCAGAAGAGGATTGGGAATAGACAGTGAAAAGAAAGACAAAGGCTAGAAGACAAGAGGGAAAGGTCAGACTATTTATAATCAGGAATTTTTTTTCCCCAAAGCTTGGAATATTTGGGATTGCTACCACCAGCAATGGGTAAAACTGTACCCTGTTTCTAGCCAGTCCTTGTGCCTCAGTGCTGAAGGCAGGGCTGAGGGAGAGGACTCAGGCCAGCTCCATCCACTGCAATCACCTGACAGTGTCACAATCCAAATGGAAAGGGTGAAATTTGCACCTTCTTGAAGAGAAAACTCCATAGGTCAGTGGATGGTTTTAAGCACACGTTTGGGAAAAAACTCAGCACTACCACAGAATCAAATTTTCCCCCCGCTTATTGCATCCTTCTACAGCTGTGCTGTTAATAATAAAGGCAGCTCAATGGCTTAAACATGTTTTGATTCTGAGCTTATGCATCTGCAATACAAAGTGCACCCTGGTACTTCAACAGGTCCTATGTTCTGGGTAATGATGCTTTTAAAAAAGTTCTATGGCAAACTGGACACCCATTCCAAACTGCTTCCAGAAATTTTAGGGGTGGCTTTTAGCACAAATTTTCAGTAACTTAAACTTATTTTTTCAATTTAACAGTTTTCAATTAACATAATCCATAAAGTCTTAATGAGTGAATTTTCTGGCAAGTCTGAATAGGTGCAGAATATCAGACACATACCAAAATCTCTCCCTTGAGTTATGCTAAAGCTTTCCCCGATTCCCTCTTTTCTTTCTCCAAGGTGGATGAAGAAGACTAGGAAAGTATGTCAAGTTAGCTGTCAAGCTCCTTAAGAACTCTCAAATGACCTTGTCAGGAAAAAAAAAAACCACAACTCTTTGATTCATATTTCAAAATCATGACTAACCTACCCATTCTACTCTTCTGCTTTCTTGCTTCTGCAGCTGTGACAGAATCGAGTTCAATATTAATGACCAGCAATCATTTCCAGGCTACAAACTCTGCTGCCTTCTGCAGTCCCAGTGCCTCGTTAGCTCGGCTCTCAGTAAGATGCTCACCTTTGTATTGGTTTCTCCTGGGTTAAGGATGAATAGAAAGCTGGGCTGGTAGCTCAGCCAAAAATAAACTCTGATCCCTCAGGTGCCCTCTGAGTTGTAGTTGAACCATTCAAGTTGACTTCCCTTGAATAGGCCTGTTATCCAAAGATACCTCCTGTCACTCCCTAGAGGTGGTTTCAGTGAAAGCCATGAATGCTTTTTTTACAAAACAAGGTATTTCTTTTCTTGAGACAAACATTCAGGCATTTCCCTCCACACTGCAAGCAGAAAGCAGACAGCTTGATTACACTGCTTTTGTTTTTCAATGCACAATTAAATAATTCATCCTGCTGAATAAAGCCAGCTTTTTGTTAGAAAAGAATGTTAGAAAAGAATGGTTGGATGCAGCAGACTTTAAAAGATGAAAATGAAGTACAAGTCTGGAAGCAGAACTCTGATGATTTTCAAAACTTCAGATTACCGTTGGTTTTTAAATCTGTTAAACATAGGGAATCCCCCAGCTGCCTTTTGTGAGATCCCTCTGGCAGGTACTTCTGCCTTTCCTTACTTCTAACCCTGCCCTCCCGGCTCCTTCAGCCTGGTTCTACAGTTCTGCCTCCACATGAAGACTTCACCATTAGAACAGTCTAGCAGGATTTTAGATTTAGAACTGAGAAGTAGATTTTTAATATTAAAACCTTGTAAATCTGTCCCAATGGGTGGGTGTTCACACAAAAGAGCTTTGTCTTGGTGACACCAAGACAAAGATTTCCCATAAAATCCAAAATTTGCTTTCATTTACCCACTGGAGAAGTTTTTTCTCGTCAGTAAACAGGAAGAACCTTGGTCTTGTGAGGTTAAAGGTTGCCTTTGGATACCTCTCAAAATAACAATTGTGTGGTGAGAACACTGAGCTGCTACTGAATTCACAGGAGACTGGAAAGGCTCCTCACCACAGGATCTGCACAGCCTCTCTAGATAGCAGAATCCCAAAGAATATCAAATGAAAGCTTTTCTCTCTTCAAAACCATACAAGAACATAGGGGGCATTTAAACACCCCAAAGCCAAAAGGAGCAGCACAGAAAAAATACCAGGGCAGGGAGAATGGAAAAGTAAAAAGAATTTAAACAATTGTCTTGCAGCTTGTGCTGCATAAAGATCTGGGACAAATTCTTCTGACTATTCTTTTTCCTCTCTGTGGAAAATTACAGAAATTAAACCTCTGGTGGCAAACATCTGGGAAATAGAAAGCTTCCCTTCCTTCCTTCCTTCATCTCAGCAGCTTCTATTTTAATGTCACTCTCCCTATATACACATAAATATAGTGTGCATATATTTACACACATATCCATACCTATATGCATATCTAAAATGAGGATTAGTCTTGTCAGCATCTGATTCATAAGGCCCAAAGCAGCAACATATGATTTCTCTTAATTTTTTGGATAACAACAACATAGGGATCAGTGGCTAAAGCCTCACATGCTGTGTATATGTAACTAAACAAATAAACAGTTTTCAAATTTTTTATTTTTTAAATTTTTTTTTTTGCAATAAATCTCTGTAGAAAGGTTTGAGTGGTTATTTTTTAATGTTCTAGTCAGGGTGAATTTTGCCACAGGCAAGAGTAGTGACCTCTGTCAAAAGAAAGATCTATTGGCCAAATAAAATCCATTTGTAAGATTTAAGTGAGAAAAAAGCAGTGCACAGATCTTTGTGCAAGGCAGAGCACCCTGCTCAGACTGCAGCCCTCAGTCTGCATTCTGCTTCCTGACCAGACATATCTGCAGTGTCAGAGAAAACCTACACTGAGAAAGAAATTATTATTTTCTTCACAGAGAGACAGAAATCTTCAACAGACATCCGACATGTCCCTTCAAGGTATCCATGTGTGATTTTAGGTTCTCTACAGCCATTCCTGGTTTTGCCCAGAGTCAGAGATCTCAGCAACACAATAAACAGGACAGTTTTAAAGCGTGTCAGTTCAAAATCTCTCTGCAATGCTTTGCCAGGATTTACCTTTTTGTTTTTCCTCTTGGGAAGACAGAGGGTCACAGGCCTCTGAAACTGGTATGAGCATAAGTTCCATTTGAAGTCAATAGGATTTGTAATCCTAAATCCCTCAAATGCCTTTGAAAACCCCTGTGGATATGTGTCTTGACAAAAGCATCAACTTTGCCTTTCCTCTGACACTGAACTTCCATTTCCCTAAAGACAGAGAATCTACACGCTAAGCTCTAACCTGCACAAGCCCCCAGTGATGTTCCTGCGAGCTTCAGACAACACAACGAACATGTTTGGCAATGAGATATAGATGTAAAGTGAAATTTTCAGAACCACCTTCAGAGACTTCTAATAAGTATTTTCTTCCTAAACACTTCAGTAATTTTGAATTTCTTTTTCCTGGTGTGGCTGGTTTTTTCCAGTGCTATCCTGGACACAATTAGAATGGTTTTTGGGCTTTTTTTTCTATTATTCGGTGGACAGCCTAGAAATTTTTGAACTACTGCCATAATTTAAAAACTTACCAAGACAAAGTGCAAAATGCCATTTACAGAGCCTGCACCTGAAATAGCAGCATATACAAAACACCATTTTGTCTTTAAAATCAGCCCTAAAACTCATACATTTACAGCTGGCTTCAAAGAATTGGCCCCTTGAGTGTTAGGAGATGCAGTAGTTACATTTATGACATTAATTTAGCAAAGCCTTTAACACGAAAGAAAATGAACGTGAAGATTCCTGTTTTAAATTGCATGTTAAACCAAGATTCATGGTTACAGAGAATCTCTTTGAGCACACATTTCATCATTGAATATAAAGTGGAATGCATGGGGATTAAAAAACATGGTGAAAAAATACTGAGATGAATCAAACTCTTCTGCATAAACCACCTCAAGCTGTGACTAAATTAGGAATGCGATATAAGTATGAATATAGCTCTCCACTAATGCATGGGACAGACAGAGGAAGAGAGGCATAAAGCATATGGGGATATCACAAAACAGCAGAAGACAACCACAAAATGAGTACTGAGTTTACCTTGATCAAACGGCTTGTTTGGATTCCAGTTTCTGAAATAATCATCCTAAATGGGGATTAAAAAAAGAGAAAACTCAGGAAAAATACAATCAGTATTTTCAGCACAATTTTACACAACTTAATTACAAATTAATCAACTCCTGTTTTGATTCTAACATATTTAGCTGAAATCAGATAAGACCATCAACAAGTTGTGTCCTAAAGAATCATTAATGCAGGTTAGAAATTAAAGAATAAAAAAGTCCTTGGATTCAGCACCTTGAATTTTTCTTCTGGATTGTTTTTCAAAGCACACCCATTATTAAATATTTTATAATAACTCTGTATCATTTCACATTAGTCTACATTCTTTGACAACAAAAAACGCATTGTTCAGATAGTGTAACATGATCCACACCACCCTGGTGTGGTGAAAGGTTAGCAAAGTAAATTCAAAGATATATCCATTTGGACACGTAGATTACACCATTGTGAATATACAGAAATACAGCAGTACTATTGCAAACATTACACTCAATGTACAACAACATCCACGAGCACTTGCACTGAATATTTTTGCCACTGCTCCCACTATTAAACTTTAAAAGTTTTCTGAAATCTGATGTAAAGAGATCACTGTGCTGTGAGTGTTGAGGTTCTGTTTCACACAATTCTCACTGGATTTTACACTGGAGAAGGCAGGGATTTTCATAGTGCCTGGCCAAGTAACGATTCTGCTGCAAACTCGTCTCTCTGCAGAAGGAATGGAAAACTCTTCCATGTGTTGCATCAATCTGTATTCTGTGTACTTAGCAAATATTTATCTGAAGGCAAAGTTTTCCCTGCTTCAGAGTGCCATCAACCCAGTGCTGAAGAACTGGGATTCAAGCCCAACTGATATATCAGTTTCAGCCTGCTCTGTGTATCTCACTTGTGGCCTCTTTGAGGGGACGTGATAACAACAGAATAATCTATTGGAGGCGAGGAAGCATAAAAATTTTCCTTTAACACTGTCATATTTTTCTGCATATTAATCTTTATTTCCTTTTTAATATATCCAGTATTCTATATTCATTTCCTGAGGGATGCCACTAAAGAGATGTATTCATCAAGCTGTCCAGAATGACACTGAGATTTCTTTTTCCTGCCAGGGCAGTAACTAAAAACCCATCAGTGTGAATAAGACAGCTAAATTATTCCTTCCATAAGGCTTTGTTTACCATTTATCTCCAGTACACTGAATTTCACATGCTCTCATGCTATCCAGTCACCCTAACCTGGAATATTTTGGAGACTTGGAAGTCAGCATGACTTTCTTTATGGGATCAGAACAGCCTGGTACATGGAATACAGGAAATGTTTTTGTTTTTTTTCACCAATGTATTGATGCTCAGTGTCTCTACTGACTTCATGTATAGAGACAATGTTCCATAAAAGCAGCAAAGACCATTATTCATAATTTATTTCAGATACATCAAAAGCACCCATATTTTTTTCTTCACAAGTACAGGGTTTGGCACCAGAAATAGAATTACAGGCTTGCCTTTGAATTCCACAGCTTTGCTAATACAAAAACCCCTCATGGTAATACAATGCTTTGTAATTGATGATGATGTACTGCTAAATTCACCAAGCATTAATCACTTTTCAGAATGTGTTGGGTTTTCAGTTTTCACACAAGAATTTTTTCAGCAACACATTTTTTTCTTTTTTTTTTTTTTGCCTGCTTACATTTTTTCCAAGGTGTTGCTCTGCTGCTGGGTATTGAGCATCAGAAACTGTTAAATAATTCAACTCCCAACAACGATTTCTTATGCTGGTGGCATATGGAACCAGTTTTAAAATACGGATTGGAAAAGGGGTTTATCTCAATTTCAGTGTCAAAGGAATATTTTACCAAAAACGCATCTTCCTCACAAAAATACCTACAACACAGCTATCTCTTCTGTAGATCTATTATTCCTCCTTCTCCTACCTGTTTAGTATTCCATTTCAGAAATTGAAACTATGTTTATTTTAGAATGTGCCTGAAACCACAGTGCGATAACATCGAAAATACACAAGAAAAAGTATGGGGAAAAATACCCTAAAAGGTGGAATAGATAGAACCTCTTGAGATTTTCAATATATAAACCCCATTATTATTTATAGGAGTAAATAATGGCTATACATACATTAGAGCAATACAGTCAATAGCAGTCTCAAAATCACTTATGCCAGTTGGACAACTGTGCTGGTTTCAGCTGGGATAGAATTAATTCTCCTCTGAGCAGCTGGTACAGTGCTGATTTAGGATGAGAATAATGTTGATAACACACTGATGTTTTGGTTATTGCTGAGGAGTGTTTACTCCAAGATGACTTTTTAGTTTCCCAGGTTTCTTCAGTGAGGACCTGGGAGGAAGAATGGCCAGGATAATGACCCAAACTGGCCAAAGGGATGATCCCACCTTAAATCCCAGAATATAAACTGGGCTGAGTTGGCTGGGGGGCCATGATCAGTGCTAGGGAACCAGTTGGGCACTGCTCAGCAGGTGGTGAAAATTGTACTGGGCATTACAGATCTTTCTTAGGGTTTATTCATCTATCTTTTTATCATATTTATTACAATCATTAATCTGCTCTTATCACAGCTTATGGGGTTTACCTTTTCTTCCCCCCAGTTCTCCCCCTACGCCTCCCAGGTAAGTGGGGAGGGTGAGGGTGTCCATTAACAGCTGGGCCATACCTGGATTAAACATCAGCACCACCAAATGCAGCAGCAGGGTTTCACTTCAGCATGGACACCTGCAAGAGCTGACACTGAAGGGTGATGGCACCAGAAAGGTGAAATTCACCCCGGGGATATGGCTGAGCAGAAAATCTGTGTCACATTTAAATACACACCTAAAGCTCTGACTCAGAAACAGACAGGGCTTGGTGCCAGTGCTCTGTAAGGTTATGAGATTTAGAACAATATCCTCAAATGGCTTTTGGTAGAAGGTGGAACTCTGAGCATCTCTGAAGGAATCCCATCACTTCACTGGAAGTTCTTCCAACAAAGGAGCAGCATATATATACATACAAAAATACAGTCGACTTGATTAAAGATTTAAATTCCCATGCAGTAAAACACATTCCTGACAGAAAGAAATGTATGCATTTCTGAGCATTCTGCTCAGGCTGATACTAATGTGCTTAAAATCCCTTATGCCTTCTGTAATAAATGAAACTCATGCAATTTTCATATTAACATGTTAATTAATCAATATTAACACAATAATTAACACGTACCAATATATTTCATTTATAACAATATTAACAGTTGATCTTAAGAGTTTAAAATATAGAATGAATTATGATATATTGTAAATACTTTTATTCACTCCATAGATATTTACAAGTTAAAATTGAAAAACCTACCTCAACTTCCTGAACACGTAAGCAGTACAAATGAGAAAAGAAAAAAGAATGAAATAAAGAAATATAAAATTAGGTTAACACTCATCAGTCTTCTCCTTAGTGGCCTTTTAAATGTGAAATCATTTCTTTCAGATGACCTTCACCTCCAAATGAAATAATTTTCCCCTCTTTCTTTTCTGCCCTTTCCACCTCTGCTGCCATAACCCAGTTTTTATCTGCCGCACTATTAGCCAAATGCCATTCTATTAACATGTTTCTTTCTTGTAGAGCACCAAAAAAAGGCTTTTTCATTCCCCTTTGGCAGGCAAAACCACCAGAAAATAGTTTTCCCCACACTCATCTGTACATACTTGGTATAAAAGACAAAATTTAATTTTTTTTCCTAGCTGCCTTTAAAGACTATTTATTGGATGGACTTTGAAGGGAATGCAAAACCAGGCACAGAGCCACTTCAATACAGCAGGTGACAGAAACTGAGAAATATTTCTGACGAACAAATATTTGAAAATATCTTTCTTCTTGCACAGAATTCACACTTTTAAGGTTTTGCCTATGGTTCAGTGACTGCATATGATGACTAAGTCAATCTTTTAATTAACTGAAGGGACTCTGCACACCTAAAATCATGCATGGAAAGGGAAGGGCTGATACCGCAAGCCAAGGCTGGATCTCAGTCCCTTAGCTCAACTCTGTGCTATATAAAAGTGACACGGTGGCTCCTTATGGACTCCAAGTCTCACATTACAGGTTAAATATTCAACTTTAAATTCAGCAAGGAAAAGAGATCCAACTCCTGTCCAACTGGGCCCAAGGCAATTCTTGAGGAAATCTTGAGTTCTGTTCTCACCAGACACAGGGTAAGGCCTTTTTCAAGATTTTTTTCTGCTTTTTTATAAAGCCTATTGCCTGCCTGAGGTGGGCAACAGCCTAGGGTGGCACAGCAGGGAAGCCAGGGACCTCTCACACAGAGAAAAACTCGCCTGGGACTTCCCCCATCCCAATTAAATTGAAAGGCTCGGGACAGGAGATGCCCTTTCAGGTCTGCATCTGTTCACCAATTAGCATCGTGGAACCCTTCTAGGAGATTTTACCTTCAGGAAATTTAACATAGAAATCAGTTGTGATCATAAAAAAAGAAAAAGAAATTATAAAAGCAAATATAAGTTGCTAGACTTGGGCCTCAGTTCTTCACTGCATTTTCATTATGTTGATTTGAGCAATCAAGAGATTAGGGAAAGACATTTTCACAGAATCAGAGAGCTGGAAGGAACCCACAAAGATCATTAAGTTCAACTCTTAAGCAAACGGTCCATATGGGGATCAAAATGGTGACCTTGGCATTACTAGCATCATGCTCTAAAATCCATTTTGCCACATCATGCATAATAAATTGCTGTTTCTTAAGAAGAACAAAATGATCTTTTGTCATTCAATACATAGGTGTCAAAATCAGCCAACTTAGATTGATACACCACCAACAGTTGATCAAGAGCATAATCAGATCTTAAACTGAGTATGCAAAGGGCAGGTTAAAAACACTAGTTTAACAGTTCACAAAAAGTTTATAACAACTTTCAAAAATCTCATTCATTGGAACTCTTAGATTAATCAGAATTCATAGACTGGGTTCTGATTTGCAAAAAAAAAAAATTAAAAATAAAAAAAAAATCCTGAAGCAAACCCGGGTCTAACACAATTTTCTGTTAGTCATCTTAGAAAAGTCAGCAAATAGAAATTGTCCCTAAGATCAGGACATTAACATGAGACTGCTTTCCTCTCCTATTACCCCTCCTATCACCACAATAACAATAGTTAAAAAAAAATAAAATTAAAGGTGAAACCAAACACATTTATCATCTTTTCCCCCCCAGCTAAGGAAGTAAATAATAGCTTCTTGTTCTCCTGAAGTTTAAATATTAAAGTTATTCCCACTAATCCTACTCTTTAGTCACTTTGAATTTAGTTATTACCTAAGACTTGATATTTTGGAAGAGTTAATGAAGCATGGATAATTTAACACACAAACACCCTCTCTACTTACTTTATTTACTTGTCAAAAAGAAGCTCTTGCAAGATGCTCTTATTTATAAATACAGTCAAACATTAGCTAAATGGGTTCATAAATATTTATATTTGTTGCATTAATTGAGCTTATAACTTATTTGTATGACTCAAGCAGAAATGAGATGCTGAGTGAAAACATCCCATGAAAATGCCCCTGATTTTGTACCTTTCAGAACTTGCTCAGCTCAGTTTGCTCCCCCAAAGCCGGGGAGGATCCCACAGAACTGGAGGAGCCTCTGAGGTGCAGGAGTCTTTAGGAAACCTCATCACAGACCCCTCCTGAGGAAACTCCTACACAAAGGGAGTAACCCCAGGATTGACAGAGATCCCCGAGCGGGAAATCTTCATTCCCAGCTCCTCCCAGCCAACATGAGCTGAAATTTCTAAGTATCTCCAGGAGGGACATTTATTAACACTGCTTTGCAGCCTGCTTAGTATTTCCCTCTTTCACCTTCCATCTACAAATAAACCTTTTACCCTCATAAGGACCGGCTGGAAGAAGTGGTAATTACCAGCTCATTGCTTTTGTTAAAATTAGCTCCAGAAAGATGCAGCTGCATTTTCTGCCTCTCTGCCTTGCAGTGCAGAAGATCATTCCAACACCGAGCAGTGTTAAAGCAGCAGCTGCAGCTTGCTGAAGTCGATCTAGCCTGTCATAAATACCTCCCCAAGGCCTATTGCCTGTTTTAAGCAAATAGCTTGTGTCAGCAAATTACACATTATTTATTTATCTGTTTATTTTTTTATTTGCTTAAGAGGAAGATAAAGTATTTTACCCACTGAGTACTTCAGTGAACAAAGCTCCCCAATGAGATCTCTATGTTAAGACTTCTCCAACCAACTCTGTGCTCTCTCTCCCAGGAATCAGAGAACTGCATCCAAACAGGATGCTCTGGCTTATTGAATTAGTAATGCTGGTGCTGGAGACATTTAGTTGTAAATTTTGTATGGGAAAGCTTTAAGTTTAGTGAGAAATGTCCCAGAAAGGCCAGGAATATCCAGGTTTACTGAAGGAGCTCCCAACATTAAGTGGTAACATTGAGAGAATCCATGGCAGAAGGAAACAGTGCCACATGAAATGAAAAGTCTGCAGATGTCAGGACTTGCCTAGAATGCTAAGTCATTCATAAAAATATAATGATTTCATAAAAATATAGCAATTCAATTGGATTCATAGATAATGCCAAATAGATTAATAGTGGTTTATAAATAAAAATGGAAAATCCATAAATACATATCCTAATGAGTCCTCAGATGTGTATGGCATTGAAAAGATCCTTGCCCATGTATTACAGTCTCAGATGTCCAATAAGACTCAAATTCTCAGTACACAGATTTTCGTTCAGCTATCACTACTGTGCAAAAATAACTTCCGTTGTTAACCCAGAATGTTACTGCTTTTCTTATTTTCAAAAATGAAAATGTTTTGTTTGTTAGTTTGGGAGGTTTTGTGCTATGTTAGGAAAGAAGATTTGCCATTCCTGTTTTGGTGAAAGACTTTTCCAGAAGTTTCCATCATCAATACTGAGAAACTGGCAACTTTCAGCACAGACTTTCTTTACCCATGCTCACGATCATTCATTGGGGCGGCAAAAACTTTAAAAATTAAATTTAAAAAAAAATGGAAAAAATTGAAATATATTCCTTACACCTGAACCCATATCAGCTAGAATAAGAATTCTCATTCTTTACAACTCAGTCATATGGGCTTTTACATCGAAATCTTCCAGCTGCTCTATTGGGTTGTGCAGTTGGTTGTTTTTGTTGGGGTTTTGGTTTGTTTTTTCTTTTTCTTTTTTTTTTTTTTTGTAAAAAGACAAAAATAGTAAGAATTAAAAATATTTCTTCAAAAACCCCAAACCACTCTGTTTATCCAAAAGAATGAAGCCAGAGCGCACGCCTGCAATGGTGAGGGCAAACAGATGCTCATTTTCTCTGCCATGCTCCAAGCAGGATGAATGAGGACCAGCTGTGAGCCGGAGCTGCTGCAGCTCAGCGCTGTGCCAGCACACATGGCTGACATAGCTGATATATTTGGGTGGCTGGGACAAACACACAACTGTCTGTGCTGGCCTGGGCCGAAATATCTAAAATTGGGGGGTGGCAGGGGAAAAGTGGCTTGGCTTTATTATTCTTTGCTCTCCCTTTTGGCAGACGAACTTTAGAGCTACAATTCCCTTCTGCCTGAACCCTTGCCCTCATTAGCATGTGCTAAAGAGCCTGTTAGCCCGGCTTGAATGAAAGAATGATCTCTAACTTGGCGTTCATAAATGTAGCTCTTCACACTGCAGAGTGTCCCGGCAGCCCAGCAGGTTTTGCTGCGGGCTGCACAGCTCTCACGAGGCTAGAAAGGCAAAATTCCCACGGGATGGACTCACTGCCCCTCGCTGGGCTGGGTGTGCGGGGCTGGACAGGAGCCACAGCTCCAGGGCCAGACTGAAATCAGAATGGGAATCGTCAGCTCCCACTTCACCAAACTCAGCAGCACCCAGTCAGACAGGAAGGAAGGAGCAGAGCCAGAGAGAATAAAAATACATTCCCTCTCCTCCCAGGTGGAATTCCTTAAAGCAGCATTATTTCTCATCTCTGGACTAGCACTAGGCAGGAATTCCCAGCTGGATAGCCAGGTTAACCCCCTTGAAAGCATCATCACCTTGCAGGGATCACTGCCTCTAGTGATCCCTGCGAGGCTCCAGTTAAGGCACAGAAATAACAGCAGTGCCCACCATGTAAAATGAAGATTCACAGGGGACAACCTGGCCTAATGATGCTTTCTCACATTATCCCTTGCTTGTTTTCCACTTATCAAAACCACCGTGCCTTTATCTCAGATTATAATTGTAAATATTGGTGGGAAATGGCCCCCTGCAGGTTCTGTATAGAGAATAGAATTGTTAATAAATCATATTCCCAACAGGGGTAATATTGAAAACAAACCTTGAAAGGAGAACTGCTAAACTCTTTCCATATCTTAATTTTCAGTCAAAAATTCAAATTACATGCTTAGAAAGCAATTGTTTTTAGGCAGCTTGAAAGCCAAACACATTAAGCTTGAAGGTTATAAAGCCACTGGCAATGTGACTTCACTTTCAGTACCCTTGTTGCTGTGACAGTACATCTGCAGAAGCTGTTTTTGACACAATCACTGGTTCTTTTTAGCTGATCATTTGGGGGTTGTATCTGGAGAACAACACCCACATAAAAAAATCTAATGCTACCGTTGCTTTCACATATGAGAACTGCTTTACAGTGAATAACAATTTGCATAATGATTAAATACATCACTATTTCTTGGTTTATTTTACAGGAAGTCTTCACAAATTTGTTCTGAGTCATATGATTTTTTTTTTAATTCACCATTATGGGAATAATCTCATTATGAGATAAAGTGATAATTCTTCTAATATCAAAGTTATAAAATAAAATTTATGAATAAAATACTGATGCTCCATTTAGATATACAAATCCCAGTGGTCAAAACATACAAGACAACAAACAGCAGTTGAATAAAATCAACTTATCTAACTTTGATATTTAGTGACACAATTTTCAGAGATCTATAGAGACAATTCAACTAGTTAACAATGTCCCAAGTCTTTCAAATACTTATTTAAATGCATAACTAATGACTGAAAGAGACTGTATGAATTATACTGGATTTTGAGCAATGCACTGTCCCTGGGAGCACACGGGTATTTCTTTGTACTTAATTTCTAGCTTCGAGGAAAATCTAGTTCCAAGTATTGTTGAGAAAAACCTTGGCAAAAGGTGAAATCAAACGTGCTGATGTTGAAACGGACAACTTTGCAGCCCTTTGGTCAGTTTTAGCCAATATTGAAATTTCTAAGAACTGCATCAGGAAGAAGCAGTCACAGGCAACCAGTCCATGACACAACAGCTGCTGAGTGTGGGAGAGGGCTGTACACATTTGAGATCAGAAACCCTGTGAGCCATTACAAATGTGCAGTTTCCATTCCAGTTTATAACATCATTTTCTTAATTGTCTCTGACATTTTATCCATTCTGTGGAAAAAGAAAGAACACTACATCAAAAATCGTTATGCAAAACTGAGGGCGGGTTAATGGGAGCAAACCAGTGAAAAACACGCAGCAGTTGCCGCAAACAGAAATGCTGTTCTCCCTCAGGGAAAGGCTCCTCACTTTGGTTGTCACCAACAACTTGAACACCCAGCAGGTTATTTTAAGTTCCTTGCTCAGTTTATAAAAGCTGTCATGTGATGAAGATGTCCATAATAGTTGGGGCTGGTTGATTCAGTCATCAGTCACAGAATGACTTGGGTTGGAAGGGACCTTGAAGGTCACCCAGTTCCAACCGATGGTGCCACCCCCTAGACCAGACCCCATCCAGCCTGGCCTCGAACACTTCCAGGAATGGGGCATCCACAAGTGAAGTCCCTTCATTCAAGCAAAGTCCTTCATGACACGGTTTTGTTACTGACAGACTTGTGTTATCTCCACCCATTTTCCGAAAAATCACTGGAGATGCACGAACGTAACTTTTTTTACTGAGAGTTCCTCATTATTTATACTAATTAAATAAGGTTTTTCTGAGTATTATGAAACTAATTTTCTGTGTCAGTTGTAACAAAAATAAGTTACCTTTCATCAGTGATAGCTGCTTGCCATCTGGCTGAAGCAATACTATTTTGTGCAGAAACAGGTTTTTTTTTGGAATGGTATTTCAAAGGATTTAGCTCAAATAATCAATAGCAATAATAAAAAAAAAAGTAAGCTAAAAAGGCCAAAGTTAAAAAATATTCTGATTCAGGCATCAGTGAGCTAAACTGCAGTAATGGCTCCAGTGGGATTTAAATGCCAAGGCTTTTGGTGTCCACAGCACAAAGATTTCCATTACCTTTGACCCTACCCTATTTTAGCAGAAGACAGCATCTGACTGCTCAATTTCTGCATAATTTGCTTTTAAGAAGTCCACAGAACACTGTCCAAAGGCAACCTGAGATCCACGCTGAACATTTTAATCCACAAAAGTCTTGCATTTGCAATGAAGAAGGTGCTCTAATTTACACATCTCTCCTTGCTAGGAGGGCTCCTCAGCAGCAAAGGAACACCAGTATTGCTGGATAAAGATTTTACTCCATCTCCCAATCTTCCCCTCAAGGAGGGAGGGAGACAGTGACCCCTCATGCCCTAGGCACTAATCCCAGAACTGCTCACCCCAAAAGTATTGCTGCAAATACTCCAGCATCATGTCAGCTGTAAATCGCTGACAAACCCCATTATGTTGCTGTGCTTGGACGCTTTGTTTCAGAATCACATCAAATGAATGAAGGTTCAAACATGATACACTGGTGGTACATGTTTTCAGAAACTCTGATCATTTTATTTATTTATGGGCTTCCACTCGCCCTTGGTTCATCATTTAAGATTTTTAATTGTGGACATAGGGAATTTCACGCAGTAAACACTCCAGAAACAACAGTCAGTATCAATTACTGACACGTTCAAAGCTGCTTTAGAAAAGGAAAAATTAAAAATAGGAAATATATATTGTATTAAGCTTCTACAGCTGTGATCATGACGGTAAAGCAACATTCAAGCTAAGTTCAGATAAAATTGAGAAAACTAAGTGACCTTTCATTTCTTCCAGTAGCACGGATCAAGGACACACATCTGAAAGAGTCTCCTGTAGGGAGATGTAATGCACTCTTGAGATTGCCAGAACATGAGCTGCTGCATCAGCGACAGAAGGTCAGTATGTAGTGTGGCATGGAGTGAACAATGGCATGAGAAAGAAAGATGTAGAAAACTTTATTTTCCAGTCTCCAGAACCTTCTAACCAAGTGCCCGTGGCTCAAGAGAATACAGAACTCCCAGATCTCAAACTTTGGAACTGTTCAGCTGTAAATAGAAGTCTGCTCCTGATCTCTAGACATTAGAGTTGCTCACTCTTAAGGGAATTAAATCATGAAATGGGTCTAAAGAAAATCAAAACAACATTTTAACAAAGAATAGAACCTGGAAAAGCCAGCATTGACAGACATTTGAGGAGTACAGAAGGTCACAGAGAATTCTTTAAGAAAAAGAGAACATTTGCATTTTAATCAGCTGTAATTTTACACCTGAGGTCTAGTACAACCAACTATTTAATTCTAACAACTGAGAAAATAGTTCAAACTTGCAGTGTAACTAATCTCCAAACCTTAGAGATATAAAATCAAAGGAAATGTGTACCTTAGAGAGCAGCTGCAACTACAGGATATGGAATTAAAGAAATGTGCTGAGGATCTCTGAAAACATGCAGTGCAAGATTTAAAGCTCTAAACTGCCTGAAAATTTAGCAAAATTGTGGCTGCCCCACCCCTGGAAGTGTTCAAGGCCAGGTTGGATGGGGCTTTGAAGAACCTGGTCTAGGGAAAGGTGTCCCTGCCCATGGCAGGGGGGTGGAATGAGACGATCTCGAAGGTCTCTTCCAACCCAAACCATTCTGAGATTCTGTGATGATATAGTGTCATTAAAATATTGACAGAATTAAGACACGTTTTAGTAAGGCAGAGAAGATAATTTTTACATTAAAGCTGTAATGTCTATTTGTAGGTTCTCTCAGACAGCTTTAAACCCAAGAAAGCTCAAATTGGAAATTACACTTCAAACCCACTAACATTCCAAACTCCACAAGATAAAATTCATCTCCACAAACACTGTGAAACTTCTAATTCATGTATTTTTGGGATTTCTGAGGAACTAAATAACAGCAGCTCTTGCTCCAATGGAGTTTGAACAGATAAATAAAGCACCATTATTTAAGGAAAAATTTGAAATGTGTTAAATTCGTTGCAAGCTAACCATGAAATGTGAATTATAATAATGTGTTAATAGGAAAACACTAACCAAACTTTTGCAATTGCTAAC
Source organism: Pardalotus punctatus (assembly GCA_013400915.1). Lineage (NCBI taxonomy): Eukaryota > Metazoa > Chordata > Aves > Passeriformes > Pardalotidae > Pardalotus > Pardalotus punctatus. The sequence goes on along the minus strand of VZTX01004927.1, from coordinate 128,607 downwards.
AAACATCTGGGGATTTGCCTTGTTCTAACTGAGTTATAGAGAGACAGGAATGTGACTGCTCAGCTGCAGCAACATTCATTTAGATTATTACGTTGCATGGCATTGTCATTCCTGACATTGTATTTTGGCAGATTCCAAGAAGGCTGTCAAGCCATTTGTCAGCTCAGTCAAACATAATATGAGCTGGAGGAATATTTCAACAGAGGTGAACTCATTTTCACCCCCAAGTATTCTGAGAAATGCTTGTGAGGGAAACTGCAACTTGAATTATGGAGAAAAAAAACCCAGATGAATGAAAAATATTCCAGAGAATTTTAATATTAGCTGGAGGACTGGAAAAATCTGTCCTCTATGACACTCTTCTAGATCTCCCAGTTTGCCTAGTCCTCAGAAAATTATGGTTAACCACACTGAGACACTGAGGCTTTAAAGTGGATGTTTAAAAGGAAACAGCATGCATTTGTTTTCATGTTAGAATCCTGCAATCAGTTAATAAAATGCAAATTACGGTTTAGTCTATCACCTCTTAACATAGGATTGAGAACATCTGATGGCTGAAAAGCACTTATGTGACAGAGGAAGGAGCAGACCCTTCAGCAGTTGCAATTTGCAAAAGCAGGGTTGCAGCTGTATCTTATGGAAGGAAAGAAGACACACAATAAGGCTCCCAGAGTGCAGGTTCTGACACCTCCACCAACAAGAGCAGGGTGCCTGGGGGCTGGATTTGCAGAATGGGATAATTCGTGCTGAGGATCCAACATCTGCTCTGCACATGGAGTTCACACTTTGCAGCAGACTGGCTCCAGCCCAATCCCCTGCACTGATCTCTTGGTTATTAGGTTCACATATCTCCAAACACATCTTGTTTTCTCCTTTCATCAATAAAGAATCCGTTTCACGTGCTCTGCAATGCGAGGAGTGCAGTGACTGGAATGAAGTGGGAGGTTTGCTTCTGAGGTAGACTGTGATGGAAACTGCAGTGCTAATGAAGAGATGCCCTGTGCTCACTGCACACTGCTTCTGAGACCTTCAAGGACTAGAATAGATCCTGATTAAACAGAGGATGATTAAAGCTAGATCATGTGAGCTGAACTGCTGTGGGATGAGCAATAACACTGACTGAAGAGAAAGTGAGGGGAAAGTCTGACCCAGGGTGAGATGAATCCAGAAAGTGAAGTACAATGCAGCAGCGAAAGGGCAAGCAGGAACCACAAGAGCCATCTGCCAACAGACCATATTCCAGACTTTCTAATGATTCTTTTCCTTATGGCAGACCCTCTTCTCAACTTACATCTATAGTTCACCTCTGAGACAGGCTGGTAGATCCTGAGATTTGCTGCAAGGCACCATTATACATCGGTAACTACCCTTTCAAAAATCAAGAGTCATTAATCATGACAAGAGCATGAAGAGCTTGAAGAAAATGGCCACAATGAATCTCACATCTGCTCAGAAGGATGAATAAACACACACCCCACACCAACGTCCCTGCAGGAAACTGGCACTGCTTTATTTGGCTGTGTTTTGGCTCAGTAGAATCCCTCCTCCTCTATATCTACAAATGGGGTAAAAAAAATGGAGCCTTAATTTTTGAAAAACTCACATTAAATCAATATACCTAGAACCAAATAATCATATTCAATATTCTGTGTGACTCTTTGCCACCGTAAGGTGTGACCCTGCAGTGTGCTGTCCTGGCTACCATATCTGTGCAATTACACTCTCAACTGCAGCCTTCTGCCTCCACTGACTGTTTACAGCTTATTGTGTCTACTTCTGTATGCTTAATTTCACATTCCTGCCTCAAAAAAAATCATCAGCATTTCAAAATAACGTGAGGAAACAAAAATTCATTAACCAAAAATCTTCATAATTCTGGATTTTAAGTTCTTCAGTATCTTCTGAGTGCCCCTTCAGTTTTACAGCTTTTTTCTTGAAGGCTTGCATTGACATCAAAGTGATCTGCACAATTTCCTGTACATCTTTTATTTCTTTCTGCAAGGTTCAGTGGTTCTGTGGTTTACAAACACTGCAAAGATTTCTCTGTGACTGCTGACAACTCTAGCAACAAAAGGAGTGTTAACTGAGGATTGTTAGCAGTTGCTTTTGTTCTCTGCTTATTGTTTGAACTTTGGTATGCAACTACCTAAAAGATTTCTCATTACTTGCATTTCTTCACCTTGGCTCAGATTTTCTTTTTAATTTTGCATCCAGTCAGGCTAACCCTCCTTTGCTCTCACTGATCTGTTAAATTTCTCTCAACTTCATACTGGCTTTCAGCCACCCGCGTAACATTTCTTAGTAAAAGACAGTTTACAGTTAACCCTCTTCTGTCTCTTTCCCTTTTTCATCCAAATATCTGTAACTTGATCTTCAGGATATGCACCCAGCTTCTTTATTTCCTCTTATTATGAGCTTAGCCTGACTGGCTTTCTGCAATCAGCATCTCCAATGCATTCTCACCATCTTTCACTCTGGCAATGCTTTATTTTAGAAAAACAACTCCTATTCTTCTTTCTATTTCACTTCTGGCTGTCATCGAGATACCATGATTTTTCACCGTCTGTCCCAATGCATTTGATGGATTGTCACTAGAGTTTCTCTCTCCTAAATGTCCTTGATATCTTTAATTACCTATTTCTCTCTGTTTACTTTGCACTCACTGGGACAGATTATATAAATCACGAGTACGTGAACTGAAATTAACAGATTTGTACAGACGTAAAAGTGACAGAAATGCGAGCAGAATACAAACTAAAGAAATAATACCTAATTTCTTTCTATAGATATAATGGAAAATCATGGCTGAGAATGTACAACACTTCTTCCTATGCTTAAGCATAAAGATTCCTTTCTGTCATCTGCAGCAACAGCAGTGGCAAAACCAACAATTCATGATTTGCTGATGCTGTAGACTAAAACAAAGTTACATGTCCATTACTTATCTTTCTTTATAATAAAAGAAAAGTTTGAAGGAATTTCCTGAAAATTTAATATTTAGGGGGTGCTCACATAATCTTGCCTTTCTTCACCATCGTGTCACTTACAGATTCTTCACATATTTTTTGATATTCTGCTGAACACTGATTATTTGTGACTATAGTACTCGTCAGCTAGAAAATGGATTGCTTCCTACCTTATATTTCAAAGTCAGACAACATCAGTTTCTAGAGAAAGATGAAGCAGATTGTAGTTTATTTGTCTGAAGTTTTAATTGTCCAGTGATTTTGTGAAAAGCAGACACCTGGACATTTGCTACAATACATCCCCTGGACATACCTCAACAGTTTACTGTCAGTAAGCTCAAAATACAATAACCTTCTCAATTTATTACAATTCCAGCACTTCTACACTGATTACATCTGAATCTAGTTTCAGTCCATTATAGCCAGGCAATAACATTTTATATTTTTCATTTAATGGATGAAAATTTCCAGTTCACTAAGAAGAAACCCTCCAAGTGCCTCTAATTCACAGTCACATCCCATGTGTTATTTAAGCACTCAGGTTTCTCTTTGATGGCAAGGGTGGCAAAGCACCGTGGCTCCACTGCTGCTTTGCAGAAAGCAGTTCAGATGTGGACACACACTCAGCCCTGCCCCAGGGCACAATCCAGGCCTCCTGGGCAGCTGGGCTGGGCTCTGCTGGCCCCAAGGGCAAGTGAAGTGGGACCACTTGCCCTTGGAAAGAGGAATGCAATGAAGGAAAAAAGTCTCTGAGCCCTTGTCCAAAATTTTTGGCTACACAGCTGTATGGGCTTTTCACACAGCTCTGATCTTGAGACTTACATTTCCACAGCTGGCATGGTGAGCTTCAAAGGTAGCTTTGCCCCAGTTAAAATGGATCATTTTCCCCCTAAAGGCAGCAGCTGCCCTTTGTTTATTCCCTAACTCATCTGCATGCCCTGTGCTGTGTCTGCTCCTCCTCTGCCTGATTTGCTGCACGGTTCTCCACACGTGGCTGACCAGCCCGTTCTGTTTTTCACATTTCCTACATGAAAAGTTTTCTTTCTGACAGTCACCTTCCCAGCTCTCTCCTCAAGTATTTTAAAATATCTCCTCCTTCCCAGGCTTGCACTTGGGAAACAGTCCTTCAGGAGCAGCTCATCCCCTCCTAAAGTGATCTAGTCAAGTTTTAGCAGCTATTATCAAATCCAAATGCTGATAAATCATAACACCCCAAAATACTCTTCAAATCCCAGAGCTGACCCTCTTCTTTTCTCAATATATCTCTTATAATATAAAAACTTGCTTGGGTCTTTGGAGTACAGTGCTCTGAGCCACCTCTGAGCACTGAGCTATTGCAGGTATCTCTGCAGCTCAGAAGATTGATAGCTAAAATATTTGTTTTATTTATATACATCATATATATTCACCTCGCTGTCATAGAGTATGCTTAGCTTTTCTGGAATGCATAGTAAAATAAAAAAGCCCGAGATGGAAGAGGGATAGAACTGGGCTGGATGTATACCTGACAGAAAAAATCTTCCAAAGCAAGAATCACACTGTACTGGCAGTCTTCTATATTAATGTTATTTATTTCAGCTCATCACTCAAAAGAAAGTAATTTCAGAGAGAATCTGGGGGAGGTCTGGTGACCTCTCATCTCCTGTGTCAAATTCATATAAATACACAAAATACCCGATTCAACTTAAAACCATTTTCTTCCATTTGAAGTGTGATGACCTACACTTCTGTATGCTAAGCAAGCTCTTAACACTGCTTATTTACTGCAATATTCTCTTTAGCAACAGGAGCTGTGGTGTGGCATGATGATTGATTCTGCTCTTGAAAGTGACTTAGAGATGAAAAAAATATAGTTTTTTATGTTCAACTGTATTCTAAATTCAGTTGCTGTGATGTAAGGAAAGTCTCGAATAGGTAAGGTAGAGTCTGCAAAAATTTTAATGGGTACTTAATTTTTTGCAATACGTAATTTTTGCCTTGAAATATGTAAGATCAACCAAAAATTAGGATAGTCCACTTCCTTTCATTCTAAAACCTCCAAGGGTTTTAATATGTGTGCTTGCTGAGGGCGGTTACTCCTGTAAAATGCCTCAGTTCCGGAAAGACTCCTCATTCCAGTGCATTCCAAGCCTACACAAACCCATGGCCCAGCCTCTCCATCCCATCAGAGCATTCCACTGGGATGGGGCTGATCAGCTGCTCCCTGCTGCTGCAGGAAAATGCTGCAGAGAGGCTGATGGATATGGACAGGGTGGGAATGGAGACAGCTTCTGCAGCCGTCCATAAACTCAACTCATTTCAATTGCTTGCTGTCTGCCACTGAGAGGAACACTGGAAAAAGGGGGGGGAAAAGGCTGTTTATTTTTATTTTTCTAAAAGATAATAATTTGGCTGTATCATCTGGTATGGCAAAGGGAATGACTGGATCCTAACACAGCCCTGAGTATCACATCTGATAACAACTAAGACATATATTTGCCAACAAAAATAATGTGACAGCATCATGTTCCCTTTCCTCTGGAGCATCCACTCTTGATCAACAAACATCAGAGATAATTTCTGATGATGACTAGCCTATCATAAGCATGAAAAGAGAATTTGTTTAAAATAAATAAACCAGGACAGAACAGTGAATATATTGCTCTGCAGAGCTCAAGAAGAAACTAAATATTCCTGCAGAACAGATTTGCTGAAATTCTGACATCCAGATGAGGAGAGGTGACTTGAAAATATGTGAATTGAGGCTGTTTCTGTGTACTGACTTTGAGCTCACCATGAAGTGGTGCAAAAATATTTTTCAGGGACAAATCTTTTCCTTTAATATAAAGGCAAAAAAGAAAGAAAAATAGGCTAGCAGATTATATCTCCCAGATATCTACCTTTGATATGTTCTGCATTTGCCTTAGCTTTGTTGTTTGAAACGCCGTATTTATTGTTTGAATAAAACCATACATGTAAAATAGAGCATATAAAAATCTGGGTTTGTGGGGATGGCTTTTTTTGGAAAAAAGAGACAACAAAAGGGCATCTTTTAACAAAATGAAAACATACCTATAACATGTATTGCTCAAGGAAAATGTCTTTCTTTTGTAGAAAATATTTGAGAGAAGCTAACAGTTCTCCCCCGCAGCCAGGCCACTGAGCTCTGGCACTCACCCTGCATCCAATATCAGCTGATTGCACTGGCACAGACCTGTGGCACACACAGGGTATTTTGGAACAGGCAGCAAAAGCAGTATTGATGTGGGACACAAACACACAGCCCAGAAGCTCTGGAGATTCACTGCTTGGCGGTAGCCTGGCCGCTGACTGGGCTTGAAGTGTGAGCTGTTTGCAAATAGCTTTTCCAAATGGGTCCTGCATTCTCTTAGAAATGGTTTTCAAGCTGAGTCCACTTCAGTTTTCCTTGTTATTGGAGTTTGTTATGCTTCACACATAGCTTCATTTCACTTTCAGACTTACCCCGATTCCAGTTGGGCACGGGGAGTGGGATCATTGCTGATAGAAGGAAGATCATGTTCCAGGGGCAGTGACTGACATACAATTTAAAACATTCCAACAAAACTGCACAAATAGAAACTACCTGGGTAACCTAATATATCCTGGCTTGAAAAACAAAATTTTGGTATTTTGAGAAAAGACCAGTTACTGTTTCCTCTAATATTTACAAAAGCCCATTTGCAGCTGTTGTCAAGTCCTGTTTGCACACCACAAAACTAATTGTTCAGGAAAGCCCACCCAGCTGTTCTTACCAGAATAACCTTCCTTAGAGGTTTTGTGATGTTCTTGCAAAACATCAACTTCCCCTATAGACAATCACTTTGTAGCAGAAAGAAAAGCCCCAACAAGAAGAGAAGTCTCACTTCGCTGCAGAAGCACTGCCACACAGGAGCAAAAAATCTTCCAGTTCTCCCAGGACATGACAAGTCCCAGGTACATCCTGAAGTGAGGCACATTAATCACATTAATCTAGAAGTGAAAATTCTGCTTTAAAATCTAGGCTATCTGAGCACCTTCTTATGGAAACTGTTGCCACAACATACACAACACAGCAGGAGAGAGACATGATGAATTAAAGTGTGGAGAAAACAGTCTCTTCATCCCAAAAACCACCCATGTAATTCTCAGGATTTTCTCTTAATCAGTAACATTAAGTTGTAGACACCCAATGAAACAAACAGAGAAAAAGGTTCTTCAGTCACACTCGTGCTGTCTAGTTAACACTGCAGGATAGTAACGACACCACCAAAAGTAGAATTTGATCCATTTTTCTTAGAAAATAGTTGTTTTTAGATCAAATACAAATTGCAGAGGCTTAGCCTTTCCATTATGTAATTTAATTGTCATCCTCTCCCTTCTCTACACAGAAAAAAGATAAATGCCTTTTTGGCTTCTAAATTCGTATCCTTGAGACAGACAAAGCATGGATGAACATATTAAACACTAGAGCTGTTGTGTCCTGGTGAGAATGAGGGGATCATTTTCTTTGCATCTTCTGACCTGCTATAGAAATCTATAGCACATTAATCATTTCTAAACTCAATCTCAGTGTGAGGTGGGAGCAGAGTAATTTACTGTGTCTGCATCAGATTTTTCTTTTATGAGACTTTTATACAGCTCAGTGGAAGAAACTAATACTTACAAGCTTAACAGGAACGTATTTCTGGTGAGGCTACATTACTGTTACCCAAACGTAGAAATGAATAATTAAGTCTCTCTTAAGTAAGCATCCAGTGTATAATAATTCCTAAACTCATTCACGCCATAAATTAGAGATGTTTCTTCCCCAATATACAACAGATATGTAAGCACTGAGACAGCAGAGTGATGTTTATAATATCAATACCTACGTAGATTAGCCAAAACTGACAGCCTAATTCCTGGATAACATCAGAGGTGAAATGGATTAACCATATGCTGTAACTTTTGGAATAAAGCCTCCATCTTCTTTATTCATGATGCTTTGTGCTTCTAAAAGTTCTGTGTTAGAACCTTGCTGCTGTATTCCATTTACTTCCTTCAGAGCTGGGGGTACCAGCTAATGTACAAGGAATGGGTCTGAAGACATTGCAAGACAACATTGCAGTGGGAAGGAATGGCAATACTTGCTTCCTTACTGGCAGGAACACATTTTCATAGCTGCCTGAACCTGGCACAGGCTGGAAAAAATCAGCCCCACCCTCTTTGTCATTATTTTTTCCCTGTACCAGTTCTCCACGGTCTCAGCACAAGCACTCACACAGCTGAGTACTCCTGGATCAGGAGCTGCACTGATTAAAATTTTGGGTGGGAAAACTCTGCTCTCTGCCTCCTATTCCTATTCATCAACTGGATCCCCTTCGAGGACACTGAGAATCGCTCAAGCCCAGGCAGCACTGAGCAGCACTGAGCTACTCTAGGTACTTTTCAAGGCACAGAGGCATTTCTGTAATTCGCTACAAGGATACACCAAAGAGGTGATCTCAGAGCCCTCTGTAAAATCTCTCTGAGGAGAGCAAGAAGGACAAAGAAGAATTCAGCTCCCTCTCCATCTAACAAGACTGAAATCACAACAGTTTTCTCCGCTTAAAACTATGTTTTGACTTCAAATGAATAAGACTATACTATTGCATAGAAAATACTAACATAACACCCGGCATAATATTTCTATATCCTTAAAGGGCCAAACTCAACAGTACAATTCTCCTGTTCAAGTTGTACAAAGCATCTGTAAACTACAGTCACTGGCCAGAAGACACCAAGGAAACTGATCCTGGGCATTTCTCTCTAATTCCCCTAACACATGAATTCACACACTGCCTAGAATTTACATCTATATTATTACTCTTCTCTGCACATTCAATTCTACTCATGCCTTGGTGCTGCAAAGAATGAACTGGAGTGACCATCCAGACTCTGGGAAGTGCTCCTGAACAGGCACCTTTGACCCCCATGTTCTCACTCCTTTGGCTATTGGTAGCCATCAGCATCTATTGCAATATCCTTGTAGTCAAAGCAGAAAGGGACACAATATCATTGCTCTGCTCAGCCTGCAAGGCTGTGTGGTGTACAGAAAATTCACAGGGATATGGTATTCCTTGAATCCCTGCCTCTTTCTGTATTCACAACTTTTCATTTTGCCTAGTGTTTATAATGGTTTGTTCAGTGCTTGCTGAGAGAGAGCATGTAGTGATACTGTAAAGGGTCAAGTCCTCATTAGACTCTCCTAAAATTACTGAAAAGACTTCAACCAGGAACACTGGAAAGGGATATCACGAGTCCCTATTCTTACCTTCTCTTCCCTGAAACCACAAGGACAATTTTTATGCCAAGATTTGAAGTTAGCAATGTTCCTGTTCAAAAAAAAAAAAGAAGTTTGAAGTATTTCCACAGGAGGATTTCTGCATATTTCACTTACTCCAACAAATCAAACCCAGATATCTGGGGGTGGGAGGAAGGTTGGGCAGAGACCAAGCATAAAAGCAGTGCAGTTTGATTTAACTGTCAGAAAACTCTGAAGGTAGAGGAGTGGGCTGAACTGGAAAGATTGCAGCTTCAGCTCCAGATACCCTCCTTGATATACACAATCTATTTATTTCTCATAATTCAGGCTTTCCATAAGCAGGCAGGACAACTATTTCTGTACTCATATTAATGTTGTCATTGACACCTTTTCAACCGAGGAGGTACCAGTGAGTGTTAGCATTAGCACATCAATATTCCATCACTGACACTGGCACAAATTCAGGAAAGGAACAAGACTGAACTTTCAAAACACCATGGAAATAACCAGGCTTTCTCACGGTGTCCATATTCACTGCACACACCTTGGAGTGTAACACACTCACATGACTTAATCACCAGCTCTAAACACATTTTTTTACTGCTGCTTTCCTACTTTAGCAATTTTCTGTTATTTAAAACACTGAATGCAAGTGAAATAAATGCATGCATGATCAGAAAAAAACAATGCCTCTTCCAGCCATCAATACACGCTGGCAAACACACAACTGCAATAATGGGCCCATTGTATATTCCTAATGTTTCTCATTAATCAAATCTTGTTTGTATTAGAAGAAGGAAATAACTGTATCCAAATTAACTTGCCTGTATGATGGCCATTAATAACACCAGAGTGAAGACTCATGGAATGCAATTATGGTACCAGAGTAATAGTGGTACAAACATAAAGCATGATACAGCTGATACAAAGAGTGAAGCAACGTGCATTGTCAGCTGGATATATAAAGGCACTTTTGCAGGTTCTTATTCCTCTAATTCCTTGGAGCTGAAGCCATTCTCAGTCCAATCAACAGCTCAGGTAGGCTTAAGATACAATTTGCAGGCTGCTTCTGGAGGTTATTCTGCAGGATGCTGAGAAGAGAGCAGATGTGTGGGTAAGAAAGGTTCTAGAGCTGTGGGAGAATTTCACTGCCATAAGCCAACAAAGAAGGAAGAAAACCTTGTAGGTAGGGTCATTATTTCAGGGAAAACACTAGGAGGGACTTGAAAACCTTAGTTTTACTTGGGCACTTCATTGCACCACTTCAGTTCACCTACCACAGCTTAACATCCTGGGATCTGCATTCCAGATATCACAAGCAGGCACTGCTGGGACTGCCGAGCTCCCATCCTACAACACTTCAACACAGAACAGATCAGAAAATCAAAGCCCTCTAAAATCATAAAGTTCAACCATTAACCCAGCACTGCCAAGCCCACCACTAAACCGTGTCCCCAAGTGTCACATCTATGCAGCTTTTCAATCCCTCCAGGGACAGTGACTCCACCACCATCCAGGGAAGCTGTGCCAATGTCTGACAACCCGTTCAGTGAAGGCTTTTCCCTAATATCCAATCTAAACCTCCCTCATTTTTCACAGCTACACAAGGTTTTTAGTATAGTTTCCTAAGGATATGCTGTTTACGAGTTCTTTGTGTGCTGGGGTTTTTGCACAGGCCACCGAGCTCTGAATACACTGACTGGTTTTAAATCAGTGCGGTAGAAAAGCAGGGGGCCTCACATATAACTATATCCCAACAGGAGAAATGGATGAGAAGAGAGCTTTTCTAACTGTCTCTAATAGAATACTAAGGGAGAGGCTGTGGTATGAACAGATATATTATTCATGTGCCTGATGCTCTATGAAAGCTGGAAAAGCTTTCACATGGCACAAATCTGTAGGAAACCAAGCCTCGTTAGTTTGCTGCTCAGTGAGTATTTGCTTCTTCCAACCTAGCTATCAGTGCAGGCACTGCAGATTTATCTATATTCTCCAATTCAACATGTGTGAGTCTAAGATTTTGGCATTTGGCCCACAGCTGACAGGGGATGGCAGCAACGTGAACTAGCCTCATACAATTGTAGGACTATTCTTCACTCTGTGACCAATTACTCCACTTTCCACAGTTTAAAAAAATACCAAAACAAAAAAATGCACTAAAAAGTTGCAAGCTTCTAGGAAGCTCAAATATCTTAAAAATAGGTAAGATTTTACAAAGTATTTTAGGATTTATTTGTAACTACTCCCTACTTACCCTGCCATATTGTAATCAATGTCTCACACCCCCGTAAAAGAGTCAATACTCAAAACACTCAGCCAGGGAAGAATCTCGACCCACTGATGCTAAGATTTCGCTGAAGGCAGAGGTTATCACTTGATAACCTGTTATTGTGTGTCTGTTTTTCATTCCTGCTGCCATAGTGGTAAGTGAGGAATGGATGCGATGGCACGGAAATGCTGCTCAGTTCTGGGTGCTGGCACTGAGCTGCTGCAGGTAGCTGACAGCAGCACGGATCAGCAGTGTCAAAACTGGTCTGAAAAATTATTTCATTATAGGAATCAAAGATGTGATTTTAAAATGGTCTTACTTTGGGTATGTGAACTGAATTCTTGCTATTGATCAGTCAAGAAGCCATGTTGTTTAGGACTTTTTGAAGGCAGAAGAAAGTATAAACATGGTATTTTGGGGTTTCTTGGGGTTTTTTAGAGACTATAAAATTAAAAAAGGAGACAACATTTCAAAGCAGCCACAAATGGATGGATTTTTGGACCTTTCCATATCCCAGAAGTACTCACAAAGCAAAACACAATTAACCCTGAGCAAAATTCCAGTTAAAAATATCAATCTGAAACAAACTCCCAAATGACATCATGATATTTATGCTAATAACTAAGATTGCAGGAGTCTTCAGCTTTTCTGGTGTGTTGGCTGGGCAGCTGAAGCCAAGTTAAGGGGTCAGGAGATAAGAGCAGGTGTATACCCACTTGAGGTTAAAGGTGCTCTCTGACAGGCTGCAGATCCCTGCTTTGCCTTGGAATTAAGAGTTTATTTTCCTGTTGAAAATTTTCCAGTTTGCATAAGATACTTAAATATTGATTAATCCAAAAGGCCAGACAGATTCCTTTCCTATTGCCAGCTAGATAGATAAGCTGGCAGACAGCCCAAACGGACCGTAACACAGGCTTTCATTAATATTTACACGTTTTTGTTGGAAGTTTGACAGTGTTACCCAAGGAGCCAGAGAGCACACAGCATAAAATCCAGCACAAGACATCTCCTCACCATCTGCGGCTGTGAAGGTTAAATGTCCATAACTAGGTGAAAGATTTTTAGCAAGGCACAGCAAATCTTTGATTAAGTGCATTCTCTGCTTTTAAACACTAGCCCAGAAAATATTTTGTTTCTCATTAAATAATCTGGTCTTTACTGGAAAAAACGAAAACATTCCTGCATAAGATATTTGCCCAAAACACAGTGCAGAAACATGCAGTTCTATCATTAGCAGAGCAGAGAAATGTCACAGTTTGCTGTTCATGCGTGCAGCTTATCGAGAACGGGAGTAAAAATGTGATGGAACAGAACAACAGTACTTAATACACAGTATCAGACAATAGTCACACAATCTATATTTAAGTAAAAGCAATTTCTGTCTTCAAAATGGATTTCTTCCACCATACCTTGCTTTTACAGACACTCATGGATGACATCTAATCAAAATTAATAGGGTCATCCAGAGTTTTAAGTAATAAATTATATGAAGAACTGCTTCAAGTTATTGTTATCCTGGTTAATACAATTTAATATATTAATGTGCTAAATGTATTAATGATACATTTAATACATAACTAATGCATTAGGGTATGTGCTAAAGTTAATATTTTATTGTGTTAGACCATCTGCATCTATAAAATTCTTCATCTCTCAGTCTATGAGTAGAGCCCACACTTACAACTCACAAGTACAATGCAGACAGAAATGACTTTGTGACTCTTTCACAACTTTAAAGTTAGTATTGAAATGTTAAATCAAAGGGTCAAAAAATGTTGAAAACCCCAACAAAATATTTTTTCTCAGTAATGATGATATTCCTACCAAGAGAATGTAACAAAGGACTGGTTCAACAAATTAAAATTTAAGTGATGAGGTGAGTTTTATTTGTCTTGGCCACTACATCCTTATTTTCAATTTATGAGTAGCTATTGGTTTGTTTGCTCTCCAGAGAGCCCATCTGTCTTGCTCAGCTCCTGCTGTTCTGGGATGAAAATGGGAGACTAGAGCAGAAAACAGTTTTCCTCACATTTTTAGACAAATAAATAAATTAATTAAAACTGCTTTAAAATCTAAGTTTGGATATTAGAATTGAAGCACTCAGCTACTCATGTGGCAGGTTACATTTGAAGTTGCATATCTTGCTATTTTATTGTGGAGGATCTTCTGATCAAAAAACCTCAGTGCACACTCTTGAATTCTAGATGTAATATGAAAGAGATCATACCAACGTTGTCTAAAATATCCCAAATGAAGGCTTACTGTAAATTTCACTCTCTGCTGTGCCCTCACACAAAACAAAAACTGTCTGAGTCAATAAGAATGTCTCGCACTGTGCTAGAGCATCCCGCTGTCCTTGTTCGGGGCAGAAGCACAGGTCCCTGTCCTGCTGGGCTGAACCATCTTCAGAATTGTATCTGCTTCAGGACGTGTCAATGTACCACCTATCACACTCCTAAATCTTAATCTTTCCCCAAAGCACTGAGCATGGGCACAGGGACACACCAGGACACGTCACATTTGTGTCACAAAGCACACAAATGGTGCATTTCTGACCCCATGTTCTGCACTGGGGATGGGGGCAGGAGCTCTCCTGGGCACAGTGACTGCATTTCCTTGGTCGTCTTTCCAAAAAATATGCTCATCTTCTCCTACAGAGGGTTAGATTTATGGCCTCTCCTGCCCACTATTTTTGCTTCGATCAATTCTGAATTATACAGCAAGAAAGCTCCAAGGAAAGAACAATTTACAAGAATCAGACAGTAAATACAGGAATGGGTTTGAGCCCCTTTGGCAGGTTAGCATAGGAAGGAATGTTTCACCCTCTTTCCTGGATGTCTCTAGAATTCAAACATTACTATGGAGCACCTTATGCAATTCTGTTGCTACATCTCCTTTTCAAGAGCTTTAAAATTAAATGTAAATTTAAATTCTTTAAAATAATGACCTTTAATCCTGTGAAATGGGATTAAAGACTTGAACAGATTTTTCCCCATCAGGAATTACACGTGAGGACCTCTGGCCCTCTCTGCTGCTGATTGTAGCAGATTTGCCTCATGTCCTTCCCAAATTCCTGCCTTTTAGCTATCTCTTGGGAGCTGTAGACTGAGGATATCCCTCAGCGCATTTGTTTCCTACGTTGGATCTCCTCTTGGACCAAATTTGATTATCAGCTCTAACACAGCACCATTCTAAGGGCCCACCTTTTAACATTTCTGTGTTAAAGAGTCTGGCACATGAAATGGAATTCCACAAGACAAAACTCTAATGCATTTTATTTAAATTATTTTTTAAAAAAATCCAATAGGAAAAATGCAAAATGAAAAGCTTTGAACTGCATTCTGAAAACACCCTCTGTTTTGTGTTTGCTACATTCCCCGGGGGTAAAACTGCCCTGCAAAGGATACAATTATTAGAGAGAGGAAAGTAACCTGCCTTCCTAGACCCTCCCACAGAATTTCACCCGGTATTTTTGATTCCCTGAGGCTTTTACTCTGAAAAATTACTTTACAGCCCAAAGAAAAATCCTTCTGTCTTGAAGTTCACTCTTTACTGATACACCCCTTTTCTACCAGAAAATAAAATTCAATCCCATATATGACTTTGTTTAAATGAACTGAGATTTCACCCAGATGATTTATCATCCTTCAGCAGAAGGCAACACCAATCTTATCAGCATACTTTGGGTGTCGAGAGTTCAATTAGAACAGTTTGTAGCTGGCTGTCTTATCGAAGCCAGGTGACCTGAGGTCATCATTGATTGTATATTTTATTGATGTGGATCTTGCCGTGACAGTTTTTTAGAGAAACATGAAACTACAAAACACAGCTTAGAGAATAACCCCTAAAAGTGCTGCAAAATGAGCAATTACTAATCATACCTCATCCCCTCTCAGGATGCTGTTGGGGCTTAGAATCTCTCCCACAAACAGTGTCTGATGATCAAATTGTACATTTATGCCAGCTAAGGTTTAGGAAATGTACATCCTTTGATATCTTAAAGCTTCAAAAGTATAAAAAGTTTCAAATGTTAGTCCACGAATTCCAGTACTGGAAGGATTGCTTTAAAATTGTGCTGCTTTAATATTAACAGCACAGCAAAATTAATTATAGTTTTCTCGAGTCTGTCTGATGTGTTTCTTACGCATGAGGAATAAAAATACGCTCACAGCTCTTGTGAATTTCAAGATCAGTGAACTATTCAGAAGCTTCAGAGTGACAATGCAACACATTACAAATGCCCTGTGCTCCTAAAGCAATTCTAGATCTAAGGAAAATCTCACTATCTCATTCACACACAAACAAAAAGAAAAGGTCCTATCAAAAGGAAAAGTTTACTTTGTGGTCTAAGAAATCATTTCATAAAAAGAAATATTTTTACCCAGCCAATCTCTTGAAAAACATGGAATAACTCATCTAGTGGAAGGTGTCCCTACATGTGGCAGGGGGTGGAACTAGATGAGCTTTAAGGTCCCTTTCAACCCAAACCATTCCACGATTCTATGATTTAGAGCAAAGCCATAGATTTATTAGACATCCATTTTTAAAATTCGTTTTTATCTTTTACTTAGAGGAAGTCAAGATTTCAGTGCAAATAACTATGCAAGAAACCTTTCAATGTATTATGGCTCCGTAATTTATAGTCCATGGAAAACAAAATAGCCTCAAAATATTTTTTCTTGAAATGCAAAACAGTTTGCAGAAACAAGATGCTGTTCTCAATATGTTTTCTGATCACTCTTTCTTCCCAACACATTTTCTCTGAGTCAAGTCAGCTACTCGTAATGACAAAAATGAAAAATCAGACTCCTGCCTAAACATCACTTGGAGAGAACCATTCTTCTCATATTAAGTATACTGCAGTAAATATATAACAGGCTATCAATGCTTCCAAGGTATATACAAGCATTCCAACCCGAAAAAGTCTTCATTTTGCCAATTAAAAAAATAATAATAAATGGAGGCCTATTGCACCACAAGTGCAGCAGTAAGGAGATATGGAATAACCACATGGATATATATGGTTATATGGATATATAATTGCATTATGGATATAACAAGGTATTCAGGTAATTGTCAGATACATCCTGTTCCAGTTTGTCTGCACAGTTAAAGAACACATTCCCAGCTTCAGGGATTATACTTGAGTGAAACCACATTCATAACCCTTAACCTCTGTTTGAGTTTTTCTGGTGTTTTTTTTTTTTTTTAATGGATGCTTGGAAACTAAAATGTCTTTAGCTTAAGTGATTTGGGTGGACAATTAATTGTCTGTTACTCCCACAATGTGAGAATGCATCAACATAGAATATAGACGTATTTTGAAGGACAATAGAGCAAATAATGCTTAAATCTTTTTTAAAAGCAAATAACTCTGACTTGACTAATTGATAAGACTAGTGATTTCAACATAATCGAATTGAAATAAAGCAGTTAAGCATTTAAGACTCCAATAGCCTTCTAAAAATCAATCTTTCTTTTAAACTAGCCTCCCTGTCATGCCTTACATTTCACATCTCTAAAGAATAAAAGGTGCCTATAAAACACCTGTGTGGTGAAGAATTCTTTTAAAAGATCATATTTGGGAAATGCTCTAAATAAATTTAACAAAATCACCAAAAACCCCCCACCCAAAAATGGATGTTTCTCGGGGGAACTGGATGGCCCATACGATTGCTGCCTGCATGCATATGTGTGACTGTCTAGGAGTGACTGATTGCCTCGATGTCTCCTGCTGCAAATCAATAGTTGCTTTAAAAGGAGACAGATTCATGGAAGCTATTGGATCCAAATAGTTTATTGCTTTGTGCTCATCCTTTTGTTTAATGGCGGCTCTTGGAGTCACCTCGGCAATTATTCTTTAAGTTGACTTTCAAGTAACTTCCTTGTATATCACATGGCCTTTTAAAGGTTGTGCTCTAAAGCAGCATCTCCCTCTCCCAAAGTGCTTAAAATACAGGTGATATCACATCCTTCAGCACCAGATGGTGGCACTTAGTAGGAGTTATACTGTAAGAAAACATCACCATTTACTTTCAGCCTCTGGAGCAATCCTTGATCTCTGGAATTAAAAACTTGCTGGAAATGTCTGATTTTGATGCCAAAAGAGTTAGTAATCTGTTGCCCTTCAGAGAAACATACAAACACCTGTGGACTCATCTCAAGGTGCCTGACCTACCCAAATCTCTGAGTCTACTACAGTGGTCTGGAAATCCATTTGTTTCTATTATTATTAGATCATAATCCAAAGAGTCATCAAGTGCAGTAGGTAGATTTCATTACTCCATAGTTTGTGTAGTACAGAAATACAAACTTGCTTATTTCGTTATTGTGTCATAGTTGTATTTTTCAGCTTCTGGCCAATCCAGTTATTCTCTCTGCACCATCCTAAGTCTGTGCCTGCCCTCACCGCCCTCCAATTTTGTAGGGAAAGAAATAAGTTTGGAATAGAACATTAAATTACAAGAAACTTCAAGGAAAAAATCCCAACCTTTCATCCAAAAAAACCTAAAAAAAAAAAATTCTGGTACCTCAGGTTACTGAAAGCCAGCTTGCTTTTTGCCCTCAACATGTGACATTGTGAGAGGATGACAGGCCATACTGATGTCAGCTGTTTCTGCCCCAGCAGACTGGCCTGAACTCCACCTGTTAGCTGGGAGCTGTCAGCTCGGATCTGAGGGTCCCCTGCAGCAACACCAGTGTGGGATTCACCCCAGAGCACTCCCCAGGCTGACACACTGTGCTCTTCTCCACCAAGTTATTTGTGACATGTATCAGTGGCCAAAACTCATAAAGCCTTGAAGTGACTTCTTCACAAGCTTTCTTCACATTTATAATCATGTCTCAGAGATGTAGAACACACAATCAGGATTAAAACAAAGCTAGTATTTAACATAGCATCAGAGGCTTGTCAAGGATTTTTAGCTGGGAGGATTCAGCTGTCTTGTCACTTGAAGCCATGGTGACTGCATGATAGACAAGCCTGTATTCTCTTGGTGGGACAGAAATGAGTAGATCTAAGACACACAGTACCTTACTTTATCTATTAGTTGTGGAACCATATCAAGAGAAGCAGAGAATATCTTGCAACTTAAAAAAAAAAAACAAATGCAAAAAGCAGCAGTAATTTTCAGTCAGCCTTTCTTTCTCTTTATCTGCTGAAGAGCCAGGCACACCTCCTGTTGGTGCCACATTACACTCTCTGCATCAATCATTGCTCTGAAACTGTCACTTTTTCTACCCAGTTACTTGTTTCACACACCACCAAGAGCTGCCTCTAAGGTGAGGCCACAGCACTAGGTCAGAAAAGTGAAATGCTCACTTATCTGATCGCTGTTTTACGAGACGAGAAGCAAAACACCGCTGTGGAGGCGGCAGTGAGCAGACAAGCTTTGTGCAGTGCTCTGAGCAGGGAGGACACAGCGTATCAAATTTGGGAGCAGTATTCAAACACTACTTTCCCACATGGTCTGTGCACAATACAGAGCACACACACCATGTAGCTGCTGAGAAGCTGCAATCAAAGCCCCAACTTGCAGCAAAAATCCCCTCTCACCCTACATATCCCAAGAGGCTCCTTCCCCAACTTGTCTTGTTTTCACTGAAGTATTCCAGTCCTGCTCCCTTCCACATTCAATCTCGCATCATCTATTTATTTCTCCTCATCTCTACTGAGGATTGTGGATCTGGATGTTCCTTAGAACAAGTTGAGCTCTGTAGGCACCACATAAAACATTGTGTCTATTTGCACTTTAGAAGATTTACAATCTCATTCTACACTAAATCCCAAGAAAAGCCACCAAATTTAATGGTATGTGTTATTACACGGGTAAAATAGAGCTCAGATTGCTGGCTTTGCCCTGCTTATGTTATCAGGATATCAGCTATTCCCTTATGCCAAATAAATACCACAGATTAGGCTAAATTCCTTGCTCAAGCTATGTTTACTTGGCCACTTTAATTTGACATGGATCTCTGTTGCCACAGAAATAGAAAACAGGGATTTTATGTCTCTATCAGACTGAAAACTCATCTCTTTTTTGCAGTCAGCTGGTTTCTAGACAGAGGCTACAGACACATATGGTTTTCTATACCCTAATTAGGCTTCACAGTAAGTGTAATACACAAAATAAAGAACATGCCATTTCTAGAGGTTAGATTTAAAGATGAAGACTTGATTTAAATACTATTCACCTTCTTTTACTAGTATTCCATTTGGCAAGAAAGCCATGCCAATTTTCAGTTTTTTTCTTTCGTCTTTTTTTTTTCCTTTTGAAATCCTATGAGAAATCTAACAAAAAAATTAGTATAATAATTCCTTCACTTTTTTCCCCCCATTTGTATTTTGTTTATAATTCAGCAATATGAATAAGCAGCCAATCCTTGGAGAAATAAGTGCTTTGGCTCTTCAGAGTGAATCCGACTGGCCCGGTAGTCCATCATCATATTACTCTAAGTGGCACATTGGCACCACTGTCAGGTGCCCTTCCTGTGCCTGGAACAAAAACCTCTCCCATCAGATAAAAGCAGACCACTTCAACACAGGGGAAATATGCAATGTTTATTAAAGTAGTGTCAAGTATTCTCGACCAACTGCCGGTGAACAGCTTTATCATCTGAGTGACAAATATTGCTAACAGCTGCAAGGGAAAACCAGTCAGATATTCTCCAAGGAATGCACCTTCTATCAATCTGTCCACTCTTGTTATAAAAACTGTTTCAGACATTCACATACAGGACATGGCTTTTCCTTCCAAATAAAAGACAAAGGAAAGGGTAGGCAGATAATGGGAAGGAAGACAATGGGTTCTAGAATCTATCTACTATCTGCTTTCTTGATATTTATTCAATAAAATATTTCAGAACAAACATGCTAAATACGTATTTTATATAATTTCTTTTTGTTCTGTTTTATGGCCTCAGAATGCTTTGTTTTTTGTTCTGTCCTCTCATTTTCTTGCCCCTAAGTATTGCATCAGGAATCTATTTTATTTGGTCCTGATTTTAAAAATTGTTAGGTGCTAAGAGATGCATACATTTAATTATTACAAGCCAAAAAGAGAACATCACTGCCAAATTTGTATCATTTTCTTAAATACAAATGAATTTGTGAACTGGAGGTAATAAATGGGTAGGGAACTGGAATCAGATGGAGAAAGCTTCTGGGACTGTTTGGAAATATAGGCTGAGTTTTGAAATCCTGATAGGTGTTTGTCTATGTATGTTGGCACTTAAGTTGCAGATCCAGACCTCTACTAAAAATAAGTACCGACTGTTGTCTAGCCAATTTGCAAACTGGGACACATCTACCATCATTTGTCTTTAAAAAAAAATTTAAAAAATCTGATTTCCAGATATGTTTTCCTCACCAACAACTGTTGGGCAAAGAAAATGCCAGCAGGGGACAGCATGCCAAGGACCCAGGGACCCTGAGCTGACTGGGTGCAGCAGGACAGGGTGTTCCAGCCCTAGGTAGGAACAGCAGGGCAAGTGAAGCTGTTATAGCTGCACTGATAAGGAAACCAAGGCACGAAGTTGGGAACGTATTTGACAAGGTCACCAAGCAGGCCCAACACCACAGCTGAGAAAACAACCCACATATCCCAGTCCTGTCGTCCCATTAGGCTGTTTACCCGGAATATGCATCTCCCATGGAAGCATTCTCCTACACCCTCTTCCTCCTATAATTTTGTTTAACAGCCTGCAAAAGTTACAGCATATGTAATTCTCTCTAATATTTACAGCCTCTGGTTAAAACAATTGCAACCTATTAAAGTGTGTTATAACCTCACAAAAAATAACCTTGTACAAAAATCCTCCACAGCTCGGTATCCCTAAATCTTAACAAGGAAAGGTAATTGTTAGCAGTAGATTTCCATCTCTTCAAAGCATAAAAGAGTCAAACATCAGACAACTACATTTCACAATGCAGACACACCGAGATAGAGAGATCCTGTACATCACTGCAGCGTGAGTAAGATGAGGGTCAGGGACCCCAGACTCAGCTCCACAGCTGAAACACAGAGCTGGAGAGCACCAGGGGCACAGGCAGATACAGCAGCCTCATAAACATCCTCTCTGCTGGGAGAAGAAAAGGTTTTCTCTTGTATCCACTGAGTCATGTGGTTGCCACCCAGCAGTATCTGCTTTTTTACTCCTTCAGAAACTTGTCATTAGGTTCTAGTCATGAGGATTTGATTCTGATTACTTTGAAAATCCTGAAGGACAATGCACAGTGTGGTTCAGTGCACACAATTCAAGGAAGGACTGTATAATATGACCTTAGATGTGGAAATGTTGAAGAAGTAGAATTTAATTCACTATGGAAGATGAGCAAACCAGAAACCAACTTAGTCAGAGCAACCCCATCTACACTGTAATTATGGAGTTATATCTAACCTTGAAATTCTAAATCTGTTACTCTGCATTTCTTCTGCTTCACTTGCTTCCCACTGCCACCACTGTGTCCTATCTAATAACCTGCCTGTGTTTCTTGAATTGCTTTTTCACATGTGTTGGCTGGATGCTTATAGAAGGCTCTCCATTTGTTATTTACCATATGGTTTTTATTTTCTCAGATTCTATTCATTATTGACAGCTTTAGTTGTATACCATTTTCTCCTGCTCAGTCTTGTCCATACATTTTGTTAATATGATCTTTCTTTTACTAAGCTCCCCATGTCACCTTCCCTGCTCCATCTTTGAGAAACCTTTTTGCCCAACTGAATGGTTTTTGCTAATGAGAGATGGCAAAATCCTAAATAAAAAACATCACTGAAATGCATCTGTCTCCCAAAAGGTGACTTCTTATGTATTCATCCTATTACAAGGACAAGAACCTGCCACTTTAGGGCTCTGTCTTCTGTCCTGGTAAGAAGCTGCAGGCCTTGTCTCAGAGATTTGGCAACACTAGGGAAGAAACTTTGCTTTGCTATTTTATAACCTCCTTTCTTGGACGAAGGTCAGAGTATGAAGATGAGCCTCCCACTGTGCTCTTAGCTTAATTACAGAGAGTGAAGAACAAGCTGATGGACGACCTTCTTGTGAAATCACTCATCCCTTGGCCTCCATGAGCTTTCATAATGAAGCTGAAAAACTGTAGCAAGTGATAAAAGGAGGGTATTAAGAATTTTCTGAAAAGCAAAAATGGCTGCAAAACCTTGTGACAGCATATAAGAACTTTAAAGCCTGTTTTTATTCTTAAAGGTCCAAAGCTGACCCATTTTTTTCAACACTGATTTTTTTTCCTTTGGTATTTTTAGTTAAAAACGAAATTGTTTTTATTTCCACCAACAGCCCACATTAAATAGGATTTTGACAGAATGAAAAGGGGAAAAAAACATATTTCTATTTTGACATTAAAATTCACATTGCTAGAGAAAGAATGTACTTTGACATAGGTGAAAATTCATCAATCCAAGCGCCACTCTCCCTTGAAAAACTTCGAGACAAAGGGGACCAAGATTATGAAGCAGTTTATTACTGCACGGGCAGCACTGTTGAGTTCAGTTCTTTGCAAGAAGAAATACATTTGGAATTTAGGGCCCAACTTGAGAGAGGTTTCTTTATATGGCAATGTTTTCTTAGGCAGCTCTGCTCCCCGAGCCCTACCTGTTCTCTCCTCCAAAGCAGGTTGTGCTGTTGGTGTGGCAAGGACAAACATCTTGACTGCACCATCACCACAAGCTGCTGAGCTGCAGAGAGGGAGATTCACAAATACAAAATAAAAAGCATGGAACTGCCTAGGCTTGAACTTTCCCTGAGAAGTAGCGGTGAAACAGCACAAATCCGTTACCCTAATAAGTCAGAGGAAGGACTGCAGGTAGACTTGAAAGCTGATACCAATCATTTTTCTGCTCTAATCCGTCTTCCTCAACACAGGCTGATATGAAGTCCCATCCTGTTCTGATAACAGCGCTGTGGAATCAGATACCTCCCCATGAGAATATTCTGGTTTGAATGAACTTGTGATTTTCAAGAGGGAAATGTAAAAAACTAAGATAAAGTTTAGAAAGGTGGTTACTCACAAAAGGAGTTAAAACCTGATTTTTTCTCCTCATTTTCTGAAGCCTCTACCTTATTCCATTATTAGAAAAAAGCAAGAAAATTTTCCATTTAATCACTTTGATTCAGCCTTCCATATAAGCCTTTTTGATTTATATATGCAGTAAATTTTGATGGCAAAATTTTTACAGAAGACATCTGAGCTGTTAGCAAGAGCAGAAGTAACTCTGTATGTTGACCCAAATGAAAAATAATCCTTTTTCTTATCCAACAGTTAAAATCCATAATAAGATATGTTTTATTTAATACACTCTCTACATGCCATACAGATAAGATAAATGAAATGCGTAACCTAATGTTTGAAACCTTCACAAAACTGTCTTTCCTTTGTGCTCTTTAGATTAGAATGATTTTTTTCCCTAATAGTCTTTCAACTTCTCAACACACATTCTCTCTTTCCCCCCCTACAGTATGTTTTTATGTTGAAGCTAAATTTATCTGCAAGTGATGAAAAGGGTTTCCTTCCATTTGCTTTCTACAGACACCCAACAATCAGAATAGTTATGCCTCTGCAGCTCTTTTTCAAGAAAATTTGCTAGGGTAGATCAAGCATTTAAAACAGATTTTTCCTTTCTCTCCTGCCTCCTATCTAGCTACCTTGAACTCCAATTTAACAGGCATTCAGTGATACCATAGAAAGAACTAAATGACCTCCAAGTCCATAGACCAGGAAAATACAGGAGTGCTTTTTCAGGTATTGATTCTGGAACTGTAGTCAGAAAAAATTCTCTCACAAGCCAGTTGGTCTCAAAGGAAGGTTATGGAAACTTAACTCACTCGGGAATCTTCACTAAGAGATATATAAGAAATACTTATTGGGGAAATGATGTTTAAAATTAACACTTTCATTATTAGGTGAGCAAATAACTCTGTAGGAAATTGGCCCACTAGGTACATTTCAGAAAGATGTGCTGTCCATCCTCTTTTTCTCAGCCACATCAGGACCCGAGTTGCAAAGGAATAGACACTTACCCTGTAACTCTTCAAAAATGTTGGGGGAGTAGGAGAAAAGCGAGAAGAATTAAAACAGACCAAATTAAGTACATGTAGGTGGTTTACATTAACACTTTTTGACATATCAATAGCTTCTATTTCTGGTAGTGGTAGGATTTTCTTTTTATTTTATAAAAGCAATGAATAGCATGACTCTCTTGTAGGTCTAAAAATTTAAAACAGCTGGAACAGAGTCAGAAAAGCAAGCTGGGTTTTCAGAGGGGCTTGGGGGAAAATTATTTTGCTGAATGTGCTGGGTGTCTCATTTCTTCCCCATACAGTTTTCAATCTGAGGACACATTTGCACAAGAACAAATTTTCCCAAAAGTAACATCACACCCAAACTTGCATTGAACTGTTAACGGGAAATAAAAAACACCCAAACCAAACACCTTCCTACTGCTTAGCAAATTCAACTTATATGGAACAGCAGGCCCACGGGATGAACCCAATCCTCAGAATCCCACGTCAGCTGTCTACACGCCTTTATGATGTTTGTAACTTTGAAAATTGCCCCACACTACCCCAAAGAAAAAAAAAAAAAAGACAAAGAAAATAGCATCTGCCATCGTGCCATTGATTCTGTTTAAGAAACTCTGCACTTTATTAATCTCTGTCAAGCATTTGGAGGCAGACATTCATATATCCCAACAATTGAATCCAACTCCACAGGCAGTGCCAATTCTTCTCCAATGCAAGGGTGACATGCTACACTGCTCATAGGTCATCTAATCAGCAGTGAAATAAAGAACTGCCAGACCTCATAACATTTAAGCTGTCCATGGAATGAAGTGTGCTGCACGTGCCCCCAGGAACTGGTGTACGAAACTCAAGCTGCAACATTTAGAAGCCTGACTCAAAACTCATTCCAGCTTAAATGTTTCCATTTTAATTAACTTTCTTCTGTTACATTTTGCTTTGCCACAATACCATAGCATGGGAAAATAGAGCAAGCTAACAAAAGGTTTGTTATCATGCAATTTAATGTAAGAATTAAAAAAATTAGCAAAATACAAAGCTGCATTTGCCCTTAGATATAAGTGTACAACTGCCAGTTTGCAACAAGGGTTTTTTTGTTGTTGTTGTTGTTTTTTCTTAAGCCAATATATATTTTTAACTCAGCAAAGTGCAGAAAGTGGGTCAGAGTCATAATTGGGTAAATGCAAACAACCAGAAATTAACTCAGATCTCCTCATGTTTTACAGAGCAGGCAGGGAAGATACAACTCTGCTAAGAGGGGGCAGAGGGGGCCTTTAGCAAGAGAACCAGTGCTGAAGAACTGCCAACACCGTCTGTAACCTGGGTTGGTCATAAAGAGACCTGGAGCCACCTGAGTGCCGCTGGGAAACCTGCTGGCAGCTCTGGCCTGTGCTGAGGAAGGGAACAGGCCTCCAAATGAAGGCCAACTAATTTAGAATCTTCATTTTTCTTCATGGTCCTCTTGTGTCAGCACAGCCAAAGGTCAATGCCTTCAGCAGGCAACGATTAAAAGCAGAAGCTTTTGTCTTTTCAATAGCCTTAGAGTGAATGATTTTATTTGGGAGCAATCTGTGATGCAAGGAAAGGGTTTAACTGCAGCTGCACCAGCAGCTACAGATTTTCTCTTTAACCTGATTCTTTTTTTTATTAGTTCTTCTTTATCTGTTTATTGGCCCAGGGAGTACAACAGTGGAATTGAATGAGAAACCCAAGGGAGTTTCAGTCTCAGTCAATGCAATTTTCCCCTCTTTAGAGGCTAAGCACAAAGCCAATTGCTCTCCAGAGTTTCTTAAACTCTCATCTGTCTATGAAACCACATTCATCATCTTCATCCCTACATTCTTCTCACCTGACACACTGGTCCTTCAAATCCTACAGACTTTTTTTCCCCAATCATTGAGACTCAAGAAACTTCAGTACTGTCTTTTCTTTCCTTTTTTTTTAAAATGCAGCAAAACACCTAGAAACAGTTTTTACATAAATCTTCCATTTATTCTGCATATCAAAAGGATGTGGGGAACACAAGAGGCAATTAAGCAATTGTAAATGGAAGGAAATTTAAGAACCAGAAACCATACTAACTTGTTCATGGATGCTGAATTCTTCAATGGGCCTCTGAAATTGTTCCACGAGTGAAAGCTGGGGAATGTAATGGTATCATGGAAACAGTTACTAAATGAACAGCAGTGAGGGAAACTGCAATGACTTTGGAAATTGAGAAAACCGGATACTGAGCCCTCTCAACCTGCAGCACATGCAGACTGCAGGTAAGATAAGAAACAATCCCCAAATGATTAATGCAGAGGGAAGTATCTATTCTTCATATTCTTGTAAATAGGACAAGAAACAACTCAAATTCCAGCAGAAATATTCTGACTAGAAAGTCTTATGTAGGTCTAGAAGAACAAAGCTCACATGCCAGCTGTTGAACAACATACAGTAAAAAGATTCAGTGCATTAACAGACTTGCTAAATATTTGTCAGGACAAGCACAGGTATTGGAGCAGAAGTATCGGCCAAATTACTTTAAGGTCCTGCCAGCCCTATTGTACTTTGATTTAAAACTTCTTCATAAAATAGTTTATCTAAGCACAACCTACACTTTAGCTGCACAAACCCCATCCATCCTAGTTTGTGTCATCAGCTCAGGTTGGAAATTGGTTTTATGACATCTGCAACTGTGTTTTCTTCAGCAATGGGGTATTCCCTCCTTACTCTCTTCAAATGCCTGCTTAATCAGAACACTTAGTCAAAATACATGAGATTTTAAGTTTATTAATGTAAAAATGTCTCTAGAGCTCAATTTATATCCCATTATAATTTACTGCATTTTAAGCATATGCAACAACTATTATTCATGCAATCAGAAATGTTTTCCTGATTGCATTTATGCAGTTTTCAAACATGTATTATAACTGACCTTATTAAATATGCTGAAGCACCACTTACACAAAATCATACAAAGGCACAGTTCCTCAACTGAACTCTCAAGTAGCACTTACAAGCATGAATCAGTGCTAATTGCTTCACATTTATCATCTCTGAAATTACAGTATGGGCAAAAGTTCTCAAACAAACAGCTGTGTAGGTCACAGCTTGGCAACAACTTGCTAAGCAAGTTATTTGCTCCCCCTTCACCCCAGATTTAACTCCATCTTCAGCCAAATAATCTGAGGGAAGGTGTTCTTTCTCATCACCTATGAATATCTGCTCTGAATCTATAAATCTTCCATCAAACACAGTAAAGTAAAATCATCAGTTTATGATCTGGAATGCTGAAGCTGAGGTTCTAAACAGTGCCATGTACATCACAAGCAGAAATTCTGAGACTGTGGGCATTCTTAGTAATTTATTTTATGCCAGATATT
This sequence comes from Pardalotus punctatus, assembly GCA_013400915.1. NCBI lineage: Eukaryota > Metazoa > Chordata > Aves > Passeriformes > Pardalotidae > Pardalotus > Pardalotus punctatus. The sequence continues at coordinate 100,707 of VZTX01004927.1, read as the reverse complement.
CTGCTGTCATGTTTTTATGTGTGTTTGTTCCAAAATAAAATGATTCCTCTAAAGTTTGTACATTAAATAAAAATCAAAACAATGAAAAGTCAAAAACTTCTGTAGAAACATATGGCCTTTTTCTTCAGTAGGCAGAAACAAATTACAGAACTTGATTGCCCACAACTTTCATCCTTGTACAGTCAATGACCCTTTCAAAAGATTTGCCACAAACATCCTTCAAATTCAACTGGAGAGTGTTTTAAAACTGCCTTTACAAAAGTGTCTAGTGGTTCCATGTAATTGTGTCTCCCAACCTCTAGCTATTAAGTTCACCCCATGTTGACTCCCAGCAGAAACATTCTGAATTATATGTTTTCTGAGTGACATCAGTTTACATCAGGAAAAGATCTGATCCACAGTTGTGGTTTTATTGTTTTTTAAAAATTTTTATCAGCATTCATAGAGCACTTGAATATTACTTTTGAATAATATAGTTCTGCTTGGGAACTTGACTACATTTACTTGAGCACATAATCAAGTTACACTTTGGGAATCAACACGTGGAGAAACACCATGGTGTTTAAAGCTGGAAAGAAAACAGAAATAAATAATAACCATTCCAGAGATAATCTTTCAGAGCATATAGGACCATAGAGACAGGCTATTTTTGCCTGGAGGCTGTACACAAACCTGAGGAAACCAATGTCAGTGTGATGTGCAAAGACCTTGATTTGAGCAAGATTGGGCTCCCGCTACTCCTTTTCCCATTAAATGGCACCCAGGAGCAGAAGTTCTTGTACTAATCACATCATCCCCACAGTGGAATGATCCTCCTCCACCATGGAGACAACCTGTCCGGTTTGGCCAAAGGTAAAGGACTTGTATGAGAACAGTGCTTGGCAAGACAGAGGTGGGACGTGTGAGGCACTACCCTCCTTTGACAAGGGGCTAATTAAAAATAAAATTTACACCCCCAAATGATCGTCATGATAGGCTGACTACAGTCTCATGGTTCTCTCCATGGTAATCTTCATGGGTTTTACAGCACACAATGAACTGAAAGAAAAATTATGAGCGTGGTTTTGCAACATATTTCGACTACTTGTGTCCCTGTACCTGTCACACACACCTGAGCTGGACTGGGCACCACAGCCATGACAGATGCATGACAACAGCACCAGAGGCAGGATGAACTTGCACCTGTTTGGGGGCTGAAACTGTAGGATGGTGATTAGCATATTAAATCTGGGATACTTAACCCAGCTATTATTCCCGATAAGAGCCCATCTCAGCCTCAGCTCTTCCCAAGAGGTATCACTTGTCTTTGTCCTAAAAAAGGTCCTTTTTTGGTGCCAAACCCAGCAGAACTGGCACACGTCCCAGCTGCCATCAGCACCACTGCAGATTCACGAAAGGTGTCAATGTCTTTGCTCCTACAGAGGTTTATTCATCTCCTCAACAACACCAGCTTTCTTCTCAGAATCTTGCACAATTCAAGAGCATGGCCAGAAAGGCTTCTGGAATTATTTCAGGCTAAATTTGCTTTCAGAGTAGAATAAGGCCCCCTATATATATTCATGAGCCCTGTTGCGCATTTGTGGGAGTGAAGAAAAAGCCACTTATCCCACATCTCAGCTGTCAGAAAGGACAGAATGAGAGCTGGCCATGACTGTGGTGGGAGTCCAAGAGAAGAGGACTCTGTTAATAAAGACACTATTAAACAATATATCTATATTCTACAATCACTACTAAAGTCTAATGGCATCGAGGAGAAAGCTGAATACGGCTCAGATGGTTAATTTTGCTTCAGTTTTTTCTGATTTAAAAAATGGGAATAATACAATGAAAGGCACTTTAGAATGGACTGGAGAGCAACAGTATTTTAAAACTGGGGTTAACTACTCTAAGATTAGCGGTAAAACATGGCTTAAAATGAAACATTAAGTTGATTGACAGAGTTATTAACAGTCTCACACTTCTTTGACTTACATAATGTGATATGCAGCCCTTTTTGCAAACTAGGAGAATGATGCACACCTTATTTGTCTTCATAAATAATTTTATTTTTAGCTGTAACAGCAAAGCAAACTCCCTATGAGTAGTGGAACAAGGCCTGAATGGTACTGAATTTTCACTTCTAAGACCATTTGATAATCAGATACAAGTCTTAAATTTTTCCCTGAGTTGCTTAAATGGCAATGAACATTACTTAACTAATGCTAACAAGGCTATAAAAGGAACAGGAAAGCAAAAGATGACGACTAAGAATGACAAAATCAAAGCAAGATCAGGCTGAGGAGGAATGAACCAAGAGGTATGGGGAAAAAAAAAAATAAAATTCTGATCCAAAATGTTGGCTCTGCTCAATGGCACTTACTCAGTAAAAAATATGCCAGGATAATATGCTGCAGTAATAAAGATACGAGGGTCTAGCTCATGCATCTTTTTTGGCATTTTGCTGAAATGGTAAAGTCACCGGTGCATTAAGAGAGGCTTCAAATGAGTGATACCATCCTTCTCCATCATGCACACACCCATTATGTTCTTTTCAGTAATAATGAAATTCCTCTTATAATGATTTTTCCTCACTCTTGAGAGCATAATTTCTGCCTATGAAATGTTCCCCTGAAGAAACAAAGCCATTAGAGAGTTTGCCTTAGTTGCCTTTGTCAGTGCATTTACCCAGGTAATTTCCTAGGAAAGTCAATTTTTTATTAAATTAATAAGGATAAACAGTTGTCAAACATATTCAGTCCTCAGGAAACATGGAAATAATATAATAAGCTGCTTTTAAGTTTGGGGAAGCTCTATCCCCTCAAACCCAAACTGCAGTCAGTGATATGCTTGAGGTGATACACTGTCAGACTGGTTGAAAAGTTTCTATAAAAACACATTTTGATTGAAAGTAACATTTTTTATAAAATGCAATTTCTTAAAGATGACATCTGCTGTCCTTAAAAAAATGTGAATGTTTTGGTGTGCCAGAAGTCTTGGAAGAAATCTTTGTATTCAGTCAGAGAAGACTTGATTAACAAAAAAGTTTTAGTCTTAGAAGAGTATATTCCACTTGGTTCTAAAAATTAATGAAAAGAAGATTTAATGGTTGGAAAGATCAGAAGAAGGTGAAAATTCTACTGAAACTTCAATGAAACAAGAGGTCCTTATCACGTAAGGAAAAAATTTCCAGGTATATCCTTTACCAGAGCTCAAAAAAGAGATTTCATAGGTATGGTATAAAATGGATTTTTTGCAGCACTATGTAATTGAAGTTATATTCAGAGATCTAAAGAAAAAACTCTTCATGTAACTCTGACAGGATAGGAAGAAAGAAAAACGCAAACTCCAGCAGTTGAAAATAAATAAATAAATAAGTAAGTAAGTAAGTAAATAAATAAATAAATATGTAGGTGGCAAAGAACCTTGATCTCAGAGCTTTACAATTCATATCACAGAATCATATTTTGAGACCCTGTGTAGCAAGAGAAAATAAATAAGCATTGTGTCTAAGTAAACCACATCCCTCCAAAAAACCAAAAAATAACAAAAATCGTTGCAGCCCAACATGGCAAGGAAGAAACTTCTTAACACAACGTAAGTCCAGAAGAATGTCTCTGAGCTCTGTTAAATTCAAGAGCTCTGGTTTTGCAGAGCTCAGCAGGAAGCTAACATCAGCCTTTCATGACAACAAAGATGCACTGTGTATTTGAAATGGTTTTCATTATCCTGAATATATGTTAATCTCCTTAAACATGAAATAGATCAAACAAGCACAGATTCATCCTCACCTCAAAGACAGAGCATTCCCAGACTATAAGGGAAAGTGATTCTGAGGTTTTAATGTACAAGAAGAGAGACTTATTGTTCAAAGGATGCTGCTAAAATGGCAATGTCTTTTTATGCTTACTTTTCATGAAGCTGTTTGCAGGGCAGAAAGCTTTCTTTGAAATGATTTCTAACAGTTGTGGGATGTCTCAGAATTTTTTAACCCTGTAATAAGACAAGGGAAGGAAATTATTTTTGATTTTTCTCAGCTCCTTATTTTCCTCATTCTATTAATCATCTCTTATGTAAGACACTGCTGCAGAAACCCCATTTCAGAAAGTCAAATGAAGCCAAATAATTCTGGCAGACAGAGATATCAGTCATTTGTGCTTAATATGTTTCAAATGGCTTGGTTTCTTTCAAGTTTTGCTCCCTCAGAGGATTCAGCAAATGAGCATGTTTTCAAAAACTATTCAGATCTTATTAGCAGTACTTGAAGAGGCAGAAAAAGTAATGTTACTAAAGAGTACAATTCCTTTTTGCAAAATGAGCCAAAACAAATACTATCACCTTACCACTTAGTGTTGTGTGTCATTTTAGTTTGTGTATCATTTTATGTTCTTTCATAACTTGAATACAACTTTGATACCTATACAAAGTTTAATGTCATGTTAAATCACTTTCAAAAACCATTAATCATTACTGTTAAAAAAGCATATTATGCATCATATGGGAGAGTCACTTGTGCCTCCGAAACTCCCACACACATCCAGGAAGGCCAGGTACTTAAGCACAAATTGAATGTACTTTTGTTTATGCGAAAAGGAATTAAGAAAGTTTCATTGCTGAGAATAAGGGAGAATGAGGCAGAGCTCAGCTCCTCTGGGAAAGCCAGCACGAAGTCAAGGTTCAGGGAAACAAAGTGTTTTCCAAGTACAAAAGGGGTAAATGATATACTGTCTTCATTAGGAAAAAAATTACAACTGCTGACTCCAGAAGATCCGTTCCTTCCTGAAACTCAATGAAACCACAGATGAAAGGTACAACTCCACAGAATGCAGAAGTCCGGGTAGAAAAACTTCTTAACTTCATTGGGAGTTGAAGCTACAACACTGAAGTACCTTGAAATTGCACACTAAGATATCTAGATCTAGATATAGATATAGATGCGGATATAAGACATGGAGCCTGCTTTCCTTCACTGGTCTATGTCTATATGTGCACACAAAGGAGAAATCAGTTTTATTGCTCATGTGGCAATTTCCTAAGTGAAAAGGTGTATGGCAAAGAAAATCCTGAACTACTGCAGGGGAGAGGGGCATTTGAAAGGCCCTTAGCAGAATCAGAACAGAAACACCAACCCTGGCTATGGTAACTCCTGATGATCAGAAGCTGTTGCCTTCTCTGTATTTCTGCAGCATCCTCAGATTTACTCTTCTGCCCTTTGATGGGAACAGTCTGCATCCCATGGAGCTTGCAGCAATATGCTGATACTCAACTAGCGGTTTTCTAAATTGCACCTCGAACAACACACACCAAGGTTGTTTTATGGTTTGCATGTAGCACACGCTGCAGTTACATCAACATATCAAGTTTAATTGCAAGCCAACATAAATACACTTTTAGAATACTGCTTAGAAGTTATGTGACACATTCTACTGGAAAAACATGCAAATTATTTCAGCTTTCTTGATGGTCTCTAATGAGATTTTACTTTTAAAAAGCTATTTTATATATATACACCCCTCTTAGGTATTTTTACAAGGACTTCTTAATTATTCATCTGCAGGTTCTATTCGCAGTTCCATCAGAGGAAGATTTAAGAGGGACTGTAATGATGATCTGTAGGAATGAGACTGGACTGCTAAGTCACTTTTCAAGAGCTGCCACTGAATTCTGGAAATTAGTTGAGAGCAGATCTCTGAATTGCCTTTAGCCCCATTGAAATACACACAGTGAGACTGAACAGCTTGTCCATTTTACTGCATCAGCTAAATTCTGCACTTAACATATTAATGCAGAAAAGCCCCAAACAAATTTGACTTACAAATGGCTACAGGCCACTTACAAACACAGCAAAAAATACACTTAATTATATTACTCTATAATTCTATGTTAATACTGTTCATCTGTTATCAAAGATGTTTATTTGGAATAAATGATCTAATTTTATTTTTCCAGGAACCATTCTAACAAATTGCTTTGGTAGAGATCCATTCATCTTCAGTCAGCAGTCAAGTTAGCAGGAATGTTATGCACTGAATTTATTACATACCTCTTGTGGTTCCTTAACATTATCTTTGCAAGTTACTTTAAAATGCATTTTGCCTCACACAACTTTAACATCAGACAAACCAGTCCTATTTCATCCAATTTTAACCAAAATTTTCATCCAACCTTTATATTCTTAGGAAATATTCCAGTAATTCCAGGCAGAATTTCCATTCAGATAAGATAATTTTTTAAAAAGCACCACCCAAACCCCCCTTTTGCACTTATTGTGATATAATATGATCAACATACAATTAAGGATAAATATAAAAAGTTGATAACTCCTTTTATATGCTACCAGCCAAATGTAGGCCAGAAGCAATGAATGCAGGGAAAAAAAAAAAAATCAAATGGTAATAATCTGAGGTTTATGATGATTTCATTTCAGAGGCAGCAAGATTTCCAAGAATACCATTTACCAACTTGGTTGTACAGGAAACAATTGCCTGAATAAGTGGTTAAAATTCAGCCCTAGGAAACATGAAGGCTCCAACCTAAGGGTCATTAGAGAAGACATTCCTGTGGTGCTGACTTGAAGCAACGCAAGATGAGCATCCTCAAGGTCAGCACATTTATGGAGTTCAGTGGAAAATTTGCATCACTGGCATGAATTCTCTGCCTCCTTCTGAAATGCTGTAAAATTTATCGGAACATAACCCACACCAGACACAAGCACTGTGTTCATCCACTGGATCATGATCCATGCTGGACACATGCTAAGCGGTCCTTGTGTTCTTCAAGGGACCACTACAAATTCCGCAAGACTCATCAACCAAAGTGGAAAAGTTTAGATAAAAGGAAATGAAATAGTGTTCTGTTAGGATGAGGGTTTTGTTTTTGGTTTTTTTAATGGTATGTACAGACTTTCTAAAAAATAAAACAATGCCCCCTAGCAAGTTTTGGGTTCACTAAAACTGGTTCCCCCCTTCAAATTCAGAAACTGAACTAAGAAATTCACCTTTACTCAGTAAACTGACCCTGAGAAGTATTTACAATGATTCTGCTTTTTCTAGATTGAATTTATTAAAGTCTAGTGCAACTGCAGCAAATGATCCATGGAGAAGTCATTATGGAAAACTTAAGGGCAATAACTGTTCACGAAGGAAGTGGAGTCAGTGATAGGTTCTACTCTTCTGAACAACACTTGAACAAATCTAAAGGGTATCTAGTGCCTAAACTCCTAGTTGTGAACTAGAATTGATGATTTCATTACTCAAAACAGAATCCATCACTTACAGCCATTCAGATGGTGCAGCAGAAAAAACCATCATGAAGTCTTCTAAAATCTTCAAACCAGTGCTATCAGCTGCCAGCGAACACATCACTCCCTTCTCTTTTTCATTATATCCAAACCTCATGACTAACTTATTCATTCTGTTCAGCTCCCCAGTTAGTCTGGGAGTTCTGCCTTGGAAGAATTCGATTCCAGCTGTAATAGCCTCAGCACGGTAAGGTTTCTAAAGCTTGTTCTGGAACTGTCCTCTGCAGACATCAGTCTTGTCCTGCTGTACGTGGGTGCTCTGTGGTGACCACCACAGCTCTCTCTGCAAGTGACCAAGCACCAAGTGTAGAACTCTCAAAGTGTCTGACTTGTTATAAAGCTTCTTTTTGATCTCCACATGGCTTTTAAGTATTTAAACTATTGATTCTCTTGGCCACAGTCCAATTTTATTTAAACAGAGAGTGAGAGAGAGCGAGCCAAATAGCTCTGATTGTTGACCACACAAGCAAAGGTTTGCATCTGTTATGCTGGAAAAAAAGGCTGGGTTGTGGTGGACTCCCCTCACTCACTGGTTGTAATTCACTTGTCATTACACACAGCACTTTTAAAAAATTTTAAATTCATACAGTTGCAGTAGGCAAGAAAAGAGGAAACCACACGCAGCTTTTGAAGACATTCAAAGGCTATTCAGGATGTTGAAGAGCTACACAGAAGCAATTTGAATGTTTTTTACAAGTACTTTCTGGGGTTTTTTTATCCATTACATTCAGCAGTAAGTAATCAGCTGCCAGCTTTAGTAAGACTGTTCACAGGGGTAAGGATGCTACTTTTGTGACTTAAAGAGTCTGCTGAGGCAAATCTCTTGAATGTAGAGAGGAGAAAATAATCCACAGGAATACTTCAGTGTGGTATGATGCAGGAAAGAAACAATCCAAAATACAGAATCATTAAATTAATGCCATCTAATGTACACTTTAAAATAGCGCTTTAAAAATAAGTATTTTTATCAAAAAATCAACATTCTGAGACCGAGATTCACACATCTATGTTCTGTTAGCTTTACAGCAGCTATCAGATGTACTGGTGTTGGGACACATATAGAACAGCCATTGCAGCTAAAGACAAAAGAGAGTAGAGCAGGAAGCTTCCAACTGTGAAGCAGATGGCTCCCTAAGTAGGGAAGCCTCCCCCTCAAATTTTCCTCCAAGTCATTCTGTCCATTTAGAAAGAGGTTTTCCTGTCAGAATAACAGAGTTTGGAAATGTGTATTGTGAGATAAGCAGAAAACTCCTAGAGATCCAAAAAACATGTCCTTTGTCTTCAGGGAATTCCCTTCCCACCTGGAATAGCAGCCTCAGTCTGTTAATGGTCCGATTGAAACTTTTTTTTCAGATTATGTGATTTACAATTCTCCCTCTAAGCTTCTGGGCTGTGGTTTTAAATTTTTAACTGTAATATGACATTACTCCACACCTGGCTCCCTTTGCACTGGAAATTAAAGAGAGTATAACAACCTTTTTCAAAGCAGTCTTGCCCTAAACATGCTCGGATCATCAGTACAAGGAGCATCCACCAAGACGAAAAAATCAAAAAACAACCAAAACCAACCAAACAAAAAAACCCCAACAAACCAACCAAAAAAACCTCCACAACTGTTTATGGCATTAAGAAAAATGAATGCTGAGCCTATCACCTTCCAGCTTGTGGGTTCCTAACTTTTCCTATACAGCCTTGAAAAACATAAAAAGTGAGAGATGTAACTTATTAACTCTAGGAACAGGACATTAAAAAGAAAATACCTTCTGCAGGTGTCTACTGCTCTTACACGCCTGGTGTGTCTTCAGGTATTCAAGCTGACTGACTGTGCAACTAACTTGCCTCTAAAAATACTTTTAGACAGCTACACTAATTCGAAGGCACTGAGTAAGCCTGAAAGACAAACCAGCTGATCTGTACACCCACTGATCTGGTTAGATTTAACTTTGGAACTTCTAAGTGTCCTTGGTTGTGTGGTGGAACGTGTTCAACTGAGCATTTTCATTCCAGCACACTGCTCCATGCTAATTCTTTGTTTGCTTTCTCCAGAAGAACAACTTCTGAATGGCTGTTTTGGATTAATTGTTCAATTTATTTTACATTAGAACACTGGCAAATTACTTTTGCATTTATTTATTAAAAAAAATACAAACATGTAACCAGACATTCAGATAAACTGAGATTGGTATACACTAGAACAAGGATTTTAGTTAAAAATATTCTAAGCTATTACTACGAAAATGTATTTTTTCAGGTGAATTTGAAATAGTGAAATAATTTAGAATTAAAGAATTTAATTAAAGAATTAAAGAACATGTAATGTCCTAAGTAGAAGTTAGCCACTTTTTAAAGGTCATCCTGTACATTGGAAACCTAAATCTCTGAAATTCTCAGCAGCAATTGCATACAGTGTATTATGGAACTGTACTTATTAGACAAATAGGGGACTCTGTCAAAACTTACTTTCAAGTTCATTATGTCAGAAAATTGCTCTTCCTGAAGCATTTAAAGCAAACTTCTGACGCACTGATGAAAATAAGAAAAAAACTTTTGCTCTGAAATTCTTACTGTCCAGATGGTGCAGAAATATGGAACATAACCATAAAACTTCATGTTTACACAGCACGTGAATAGAAAGATTATAATATTAATGAATTCTACTTTTCACCATCCTTTTTTTTTTAAAGAGAAAAGTATATTTTTCTAACCCAGCTTCTCATTTCTAATCAATTCTTTTAATTCTGAAAAAATCCATGAAAATGCCAAAGATTATTTTTTCCCCAAATGGCATTACCATATAAATGAGGAAAAGCCAGCAGGTACAGTCTTTAATTTTACAGCTACTTTGCTTTTAGAACGAAACGCAGTATTATCTGAACAAAGCTGTTACCTGCTGTGTCCACAAAGTCGCCTGACCATGGACAACACCTTCAGATTAGCACTGGCAGCAAAACAGGTGAGATCTAACAGGGAAAAAGGTGCAGTCCTGACGTTTTGTACTCTGACCCCAACTGGATAATCTTCCCCCTCGAGGGTAAGGTTTTGTCTTGCCCTCCGGACCTGTGTTCTCCTTAGGGCAACTCTGTCCCTTTGCCCTGCCATCTCAGCTCTGTTCTTTGAGTCTGACTTAAGAACTTCTCGTTACCACTGCCTTCTCCACTCGTGCAGTGTTTTCAGCTCTGTGTTTCTTGGGCATTCTCAGATTGCTCCAGTCTTGCCACGGAAAGGGTGAATCCAGCCTCTCTGAGCTGCAGACAAGGCTATCAGCCAGAAATACTCACTGCAGCTCATCAACAGGTGAGCCCCACACCTGATACAATGCCATTTCCCTCTGTGCTCTCAAGTGGAAAATTAGGTACATTTTTTCATGCCAAGTTCCTGTGTATATTTGTTTCAGAAAACCCAAGGGTCACCAGGGTATAACAGAGGAGAAAGTGTTTTACTTCTCTTCCCAATATATTTTCTTCTGTGGCCTACTTGTTAAGAATATCCTATCACTGGAAATGGAAGGCCGCATTCTCTCACATTTCCCACTGGAGATATACATTTTTTTTGACCCTTCTTGCAAAATAACTAAATTATTTATGTTTCAGAGAGAAGATCACTACAGCATATTAAATACCAAGATTTATTAGAATTATAACCTTGCACCAGTCTCGACCGCCTCGAGTACACCAGCTGCACTCATTTATATTCTATAATATCTATATCTAAAGAAAAGTTAAAAACTCTGCAGCCCAAAGTTACTGACTTGATAAAATTTAGTGTCATTTTAGTATGAAAACTCTTATTCCATTCAGGACTATATGTTGATTGAGCTTAAAATATAGAAAGATTCTGTATCAGGAGATATCTAAATATTGACCTGGAAGGCAGGATCCCTCTGAGCTGGTGTCTAGGTTTCCTTTAGCCAATAGGCTGAAGCAGGCACCATTCATCTCATTCTAACACAGCTATCCAAATTAGGTCAGATGAACCACATCCGAAAATTAATTGTCCGTTTCACTCCAGCGGCTGCAAAACAAGTGTAACCAGTTGGCTGAAGTACAACTATAGTGCAGCCTGCTCAGGTTAGATCAGATGAATCACATTTAAAGTGTATCTTTTGCTCTATTAAAGCCTGAAAGATCACCAGCCTGGCAGAATTCTGTAATGAAAAAGCAAGACTGAAACATGACTGCACTGCTTGCCTAGCAGTATGGACACTGATGCCAGTTCCCTTGGAGAGGGATTTTCACCACCCCTTCACACAAGTTGCTCCCTGAAAGTAAAATCTGTCCTCCCCTTCAAAAAAAAAATTAAAATAGTTTATAGGTGACTTTGCCCTGCTGAGCAAACATATGGCACTTCAGTTAATCACGACAGGTGTTCCTGCTGGAACCACGATTATTTCAGCTAACTGTGGAATGATAAACAGGGAACGCTAGAATAATGAGAAGCAAGTATGGAAAGGAAAGGTCAGGGAATAGTCCTAGCACTTTTAACACCTGATATTTTAGCTTATGGAAAAACTGAATTCTCCAGAGAATTAGAGTCAATCATGGCCTGAGGAAACCATTTCCTAAAGTACTCTAAGTACTAAGTACATCCTAAGTCCATCTAAGGTATTTATAGGGCCACCGCATGGTGACCATTGCAAGCCTCACAAATGTCACTATATGATCTGTATGTCCCTACAGGCAAGTTCCCACTCCAAAGGTGTCTGGACAGGAAGCTGGGATATACTGTAATTTAATGGCTTTGGTCATACAGGAAACCTGAAGGGATGTGAAATGAAAACAACTTTTCTAAATCCTTGACTTGTACCTTCTTGATGGAATCATGCTTCCTCCATGATCTGCTCAGTGTCACGACTGAAATGCCTGCATGTTTGCCTTCTTTGGGAAATAACCCCCACAACAGGTCCAAACCAGCCGAGACAGTGGAATAAAACTTGTGTGCATATGGATGTGATGGATGGCTTTAACACAGCACAAGTGACACAAAACCTGCAGTTGCTACTCTAGTCCTTAGATAAAAACTAGGATATTCTTCAGTCCAGTCATGGGATAGGATGGCCCATTTTAGTTACAACCCGGTTTCAGTTCTGTGTGCAGGCTGATTAATCAGGCTGTACGTGGGAGAAACTGATTTCACTTATATGGAAAACTCAGTAACACAGTAGCAGCTGTGTTGTACATCAAACAGCATGACTAGAAACGCATCTCTGGGCACATGAGAGCCAAATAAAACCCTTTAGTTTGCACTATACAAATCAAACCAAGTCATCCAATTATATGATTAATATTACAATGAGCTACTTACATTTATTTGTTATTTTAAATGCTATTATAAGGTATCCTGAACAAAAAGCAGTGCAGTGAAATAAGAGAAACAGAACAACTGAACATCCAGAATTCCAATAAATTCATGTATTTCCTCATTTCCATTCAAATATTTATTACTTTTAAGGTATCCTACCCCATCAGACATATTGAAAGAGTGATAGAGAAACAATATAGAAAGCTACTGTTGAGTGGATGTTGAGCAGGTTCAAGTCCTGCACTGATTCAAATCTGAAAGCAGATGAGGCTCTCATACCTCTGTACACAAGAAAAGCAGTAACATGGTAATGTGGCAACTTACTCCTCTGCCCTTTCCATCTGAAATTTTACAGCTATTCCATTTTCCTGATTTGCAAAAACAGTTAGCAATTCTCATACTCCTAATTCACGGATGTGAGAGAAATATCCTCAACAGGACCATTTATTTAACTGCAACCACACATAACAGAACCTGTACTCCTTTAAGGAGCCTGTGATCAGGGTTTGCAGGAGTTACTGTTATCTTCTTAAACAGGTGCATTTACAATTAAATAGAACAAAACATCACAGAACATTACTTCAGAATAACACAATGTAGTTCATCTAATCTTAAAATTCTCTGCTACCCAGCAAAGCTATAGGAACAATTTTAATTTATAGTCTTTTAGGAAATTCAGTGTTCCTGAGGCTGACTTCTCTCAGAGAGCAGCTCTCTTGTCTGTCAGGGTTCACACCATTACCTTTGCCCAACGAACCATGCTATAAAGCATCATTTTGCCTTCCTCTCTCCTTCAATCCCACCAAGTCACCCAAGCAGTCCATGTGAGCTCTCTTCCACGAGAATGCTGCTGTTTGATGGCTAAACTCAGCAAAGCCACAGGACTTCTGATCAAGGTATTAGAGCATAGCCCCCCACCTGCCTGCACTGACAGCCTGACACAGCCGCTTAAGCATCCCAACACAGAAAAATTGGGCATGTGAGTGACAGCAGAGCTGACCATTGGCAGACAATCCATGGGAATGCTCCTGACTCTCCTCCCAAAAAAATATCTAAAAAGAAAAACCTCAACCAGCTTGAAATTGTTACATAAAGATGACAAACTATCAGTCTGAAAGAACTGCACTTCTATCATACAAAGAGAAAAAAGAAATAAAAACCCACCCTAATATTTAAAAGCCATATTTTACATAAGCATCAAGCTTAGAAATTGACAGCCACATCCACTGAAAAAGAACACCGTGTCTCAACTCCCACAGAGCACAGCTCAGCAGGAGTCACAGGCATCACAACTGTTCGTGCAACCACTCAGCAACGACAACAAATTTCAGCTATAAGAGACCATCAATAGTTCATGAAGCTGCTGCCTCTTGTCTCTCCCCTCCCCCAGAAACAAGAAGAAATATTGTCTGAGGGTCTTCTAGGTGTCTGGTTTTTCCAGAGCCACCTTCTGTAAGAGAAAACATAAGTTTTCACTGGTCATAAATTGCTGGTACATAAAACACTAACATTCTCAACAGTATCTGATTTCAAATTGGCAGTTGTAAAACAGAGTAAAAAGAGAAAAAACAAACCACCCCAAATCCTTTTGGTTGAACATGTCTGTTCAACAGGACATGAATCATAAAATCACCACATCATTCATGTAGGAAGGTTCCAACCTCCCAGGCAAAGTACAGATACACAACTCTTCCCATATGTGAGTTACTGAAAGCCCAATATATACAGAAATAGATAAGAGTCATTTGTCAGATGAGTTTCTGATGTGCAGCAAATTTTTGTGATTGCCCTCATGGTCCATTACTTCCAAGAATATGCCTTGGAGCCATTTGCCTGGACATCTGGGCTCAAGCACCTCAGCAACTGCTCCTTACAGGATCAGAAACTGCCACTTCTTTAGGAGATGTTTACCCCAGTTCCAATGAACTGGATCTCTTCAGGCTTCTTAGCTGCAAAGGTGTTAATGCCAAACTGCTATAAAGTAAATGTCTTCTGAAATACAAAGTAAAATGGCACTGGCTAGTCAGAACACTGGGCTTTGTTTATACAGCACTATTGGGAATGTCCATACCACAAGCTTCTTTTCTATGCAAGCCCATCCACAGAATTGATTTTCTCATATTAAAGACAGCATATCTGAGACAACTCCTCTATCAATCGGCCCATCATGCTTACAAATTAACTGTATTGCAAACCTGGGCTTTGTTCAGGTGCAGCACAATGTATTACTTCACCCAAGAGAATAACATTTATTCCTAATGCTTTTATTGATCTTCATTTTTGTTATTTGCCCAAATGCTGCTAAAACCATGGTATAAGCAAACCAGCCTAAAGCTTAGAACATGCCAAAACTCTTAATATACTACATTACATCATCCATGCTGATCAATATTTTCCTTTAAGCCACTGCTGGAAAAACATGCAGTTACCTTTCAGTAACTTCTGTAACAATTCATTAGGATTAAGAGATATAGGCTTAACTGTTATGGATGTTCTTTTCATGCCAGTGAACAGCAGCTTTTTCTGTGCATTCAAAGGCTTTCATATTATCGCTCGAGTGATGCTACTTGCCAGGTAACATTCACATGAATTTTCATTATGTTCTTTTTCTATGCTAACAGAGAACCCGCATTAATCATGAAACATCTAGGTGATTCCAGAAAATTCAGAAGTATACAACAATAATAAAGCATATTACAATTTCAGGAAAAACCAGCCTCTGAGTATTTTGAGTCCCTGAAAGATACCTGATTTACTTCATTCTGCAAATGCAGGATTATTGGAGTTTTATCAGCAGGTTTTTGGCTAATAGCCAAACCTTATTTATCGGAACAGCATTTCAGTATTATGCTTTGGGATTTTATTAATCTTGTTATTTCAGTGAAGTTACACTGACTTAAAGACAATGATAATAAGTTAGGCTGAGAGTATTTTAATTCCTTCTGTAGACTGGGTTGTACAGAATTGTGAGCAATAGAAAAAGAGAGCGCTAGAACTTGAGTCACTTATTTGAGGAATAAAAAAAAAACCAAAAAAATAAATCTGTAAATCATTAAGTAAATGCAACAATAGGAAAGAAGAAAAATTACACTTCTTTAGAGCCACCCCAAAACATAATCATTTATTTGCAACAAAAGCTACTATTCAATGGATATTCAATGGATATGCAAACTTGCTCATTGTATTCCAAATGATCCAGTCTTTGTCAGGTCCATAAATCACAATAAATCATATGCAACATGTTTAAAATAAACAATGAAAGAATAAAATGACCCCTCGAAAGACAAATAATCCCTAGTTCAGAAATGTTTTGGAAACTGATAACTTGTATATGCCTGATTCCACTCAATTCCCAGCGGTAATAATAGATTAATGCTAAATTCATTAATCACTGCAAAAGACAGTTCTGTTACAAAAGAACCGTGTTGGGACTGCTGCATTAATGTTCCCCATGGTGTGAGATTAATGTGTGGCCTATACAATAAGCACCACGCCACTGATATTGCCATTTATAAAACTGCCTTAACCTTTTTATTCAACAGCCTGCCCTGAAAATCAAAGCTATTGAGCACATCGGTTTTTTTGATCCCACTGCACCTTTGTTTTGCTCACAAGTCATGAAAATACAGTCCAGTGCCAACTTTCTACGTTATAATCAGCATCTTGCCCAGGCAGCAGTGTCTCATCAGTTTGGACCAGTTGGGCACTCACAGTCTGCCCCACACACTGGAACTGACTCCCCAAGTGCTTTAGTGGCAATTCTCAAGAGCTGGTCAGTGTTTCCTTATCTACAGTGTTTCTCAACTTATCTGATTCCGATTCCTTCTTTTATACCTATTCAGCATGCTCCCCATGCTTCCAAATTTGCCCTTAAAGCAAGGAATTTGTAATAGACACTTAATAAATGCAACACTTCCCACAGGTATCACTGCAGATCTTCTGCTGCTTGAGAGAATTGCCACATAACAGTAGGATGCAAGTGCAGTGGCTTTCACTAACTGAAAGAAAGATTAATTAATTGCAGTTGTATGAAGAACATACACAAGTAAAGTAAAATTTGTCTGTCCCCAAATTTGCTTGCAGCTGGGTCAGCAAAGCCTCTATAACAGCAGGCTCAAAGCAGTTGTCAGGGCAGCGAGAGCAGGACCACACTGCAGAGACCTGAATTCTATTCATGGCTCTGCCCTTCACCCAGTAAAGTGTCAAACCCAAAAGTTACATCATCTCCCTGCTTCAGATTCCCAAAATAGAAACACCCTTTGTGACTGCAGAGAAAGCACGAGGTGTAAGAGTAATGCTTTCCTTTACTCCAACCTCACTAAGGGTGTCGAGTACATTTTCAGTTCTGTGGACATGTTAAGACATCTCAAGAACAGTAAGAAAGCTTTGTGATCCTCTCCAAGAATGAGATCGAAGTGCCTGATCTTCCAATGACTCATTTTAAGGGCAGGGGCAACACCTGAAGCTCACTGTCAGTGTAAAGGAAAATCTGCTCCCAGCTGTTAAATTTCATGTAGTGGCTTTATTAAAAAGATCACTCTTGAAAAAAATAATCCTAAACCTCAAATGTCAGTGTTTGGCCAATGAAACAACAGAGTCAACTGATATCTTCCAAAGATTTCTGTGTTCTAACCTTGCTGTTTTCAATTACATGAATTTAAATTTCATAAGCTAGGAAGTCACAGAAATCTGGAGATCAAACTCTCACCTAAGGGACATCAAAATGATACACAGATTTTATCTGGATGGGGTTTGTTTGCCTTTTATCTTTAGGACATTTACAGTACATCTTACTTATACTTTTAACTATTTCCCAAAATTTTGGAGGTAGAAACCAAAACGCAATCTAGGTGAAATCTTCTAGGCACTGGGGCTCAGACCCAGGCAGTAGGTGCCATACAGCCAGAACCCCAGAAAGTCACATTTCAATACTCAAAAGACTTCATATGTAAGTACCGAAAACCTTGACAACTATAAAACAACCCCTTGAATATGTGACAGAAATGCAGATATCACCCTTCCAGATATTGCTCATGTTGCTGTTTGAATTTTTATCTTTTTTTTAATGAAACACAGATTGTCATCTAGTGACATGCATTTATAAACTCGAGTCTTTGCACGAGCATGGAATGCTTTGGGATGAATCCAACTCAGCTTACAGCTGGGTCACATCAGCTCTGTTTCTGTTTTTTCTTCTCCCAGACCACAATTATTTCAGCTGGTTTGATAAAGGAATAATAAGACAGTTTAGGGAAAACACAAAATTTAACTGAAAAGAAAGAGTAAGATACATCAGAAAAAGATAAAAAGACGTTAACCTGTAGGAAAAGGTAATTAAAACTGAACCAAATTATATAAAATTATTTACAAAGTTCTAATTGCTATAAATGAAGGAACAACTCATGACAGAAATTCCAATTACAAAAAGGAATTATCTGCTCTGCAGCAACTAGTTGTGTGACATTTATAATACACAAGAAATCATGAAGCTTAATTATTTGAATTTTCCACTGCTACAGATGCTGCATGGAAATCTAATTAAATAGATCCAGTAAGACTTACAGATGGTAGCCTACGAGTAGGGAATTTGCTGATCCATGCATTGTTTTAAAAGGAATTCATAATGACCTCTAAATAAAATGGGAATCAATCTTTATTTTAATGTGTTGCATTGTGAAAATACATTGCAAATCAAGAAAATATTTACACTTTGATTCAATGTACTTAAATCTATCAGGATGAAAAATGGGATATTTTCTTCAGTCTCAGAATATCTCTGCCAAGACACTATCACTTCTGTGGTGCATTTTTTACAAACTTAACTACAAAAGAATGTCTCTTGCCTTAGGATTTTTCCCAGAAATAAAAAGGGAAGGTTCTTTTTATGACAGACTTCCCTCTTCCCTTTCCTTTCACCCACACCTCATATTCTTATGTTTCTCAAACATAAGTGCAGGTGGGGCCACAGGTTTTAGAGAAGCCCATAGATTCCTCTGTGACTTCCTCTGCATTTTGAACTTCCCAAATATATCATTATTTACACCCTACAATTGTAATGAATGAACAGAAATTCACAGCAACCTTGTAAAAATCCGCACACTGTGATGAAACAGAATTTTACATGAAAGTCAAAAGGTAACTGGGGAGTGTCTTCTTGTAAGATTTCAAACATTGTCATTGTTGCAGTGAAAAGCACAGCTCTGGAAAAACTTACCACATTTTTCAGACTCACTTTCTAAAGAATTCACAGTCCATCAGAATTTTCTGAGGGATTCTTCTATGTGGAGCTAGACTGACGAACAAACATTACATTGTATTAACGCTGAACCAGAGCTCCTATAATATTCTAAATGCTTGCACTCAATATGTTCTCTAGTAGGTGCCCATGAACTTTCCCCCTTCCACTGGATGCATCCAGTGATAGTGCACATCACTCATAAGAAAAAATACACCTAGAATGTGTGATGTTCTTTTTGTCACTCCCTCAGCCAAATAACAATTTAAAACAGGAGTCTTAAGAAATAAACAAAGTAAAAAAACCCACAATACAACCCAAAAACCCAAACAAATCCTAAAACAAGAAAGGATGGAAAAATAGGCCAGTGGTGATGGCTTGCAGATTTCAGCCCTTGAATTACAGGGGTCATTGCCTGAACAGTTCCAAACAGCATCAGAGCACTCAGGGTAGAATGCAAACTGAATATTCATCTTCTCACTTCTGAATGTGCATGTAAAATGCTGCCACTTACCCAAACTCCTCGCAAAATTAAAGTAACTTTGTGGGTCCTTGTAGTTTCATTTATTGAGCCCTCGGGCTCAAAGTTGTGTCTTGCCAATCTGTCTCTGATTTAAAAAAATGATTACAGCTTTACTGCACTCCTCTTGGAGCTCCATAACCTTGCAAAACACTTGCTGCTGTAGCAATCACAGTTATATTTCTCTTCAGCTATCCATCCTTGCAAATGATTTTAAATGTTGCTTCTTATGCTTTGAATTTGCATTTTTGATACATTTGATTTTCTGCCATAACACATGGTGCCACAAAACATTTTGGTAGTGGTTTGGATCCTCCCTAGCGATTCCTAGGTGATATATTTATTTTAACTGTTTTAATAGTTTCTTCATTTGGTGCCTCTAATATAAAAACACTGTATGCCTTGAGCATGATTAGATTTTTATGTACATGAAAGTTTGTTACTCAGGACCAAATCTCTTGGATAAATTCTTTTGCCATCCCAGATTCTTCAGGCAGAGACATACTCAAAAGAAGGGGTACAGTGAGACTGTCCTTCTGCCCCACACACCTCCAGCCTGGTTCAATACTCTGCTGGACTAGAACAGGCCATTGCAGGGCACAGAAACCTCGACCTTGCTGACCTTGTACAGAATTGCCTCAGAATCAAGGACCTAGAAAGGACGTTTTTAAGCTTTTCTCCTGTAACTTGCACTAAGCAATACTTGGATCTTGCTTCTGCTCCATTTAATGCTGTTCCTTTCATTATCTTCATTTAAAGCTGGCTCTAATTAAGTGGCTGGTATATATTTCTAGCTGCCTGGCAATAAAGGGGAAATACGATCCTAGATCAATTACTTGTGACATGCTCTGCAAAACTAGAAAATACATAGCATATTAATCAGCATTATGTTAAGATTTCTGAGCATTAGAAAACGTTTAGCAGATGAGCCTGGATTCTTCCCTAGGGTTTACTATGTAATCAAAGTTAAAATTCCTTAGACTACAGACTGAAAGAGTTAAATTTTACTGATGTGTGCCATTTGTTGTTGCAGGACACTCACAAGGACAGACATGAAAGGGCATCTCTTCTGAGCGCAGAAAGCCTTGACAATGACACAATCAACCACCTAAAGCAGCAGCATCCATGCATGATGTGGCAATCAGATCTGGCCTCAAAGCAGAAGCAAAATGTATATGAAAAATCCCTTCCAGGGAAAAGTTTTTCAGTAAGAATCTCTGTGAAAGAAAGAACGCTGCTATTTCCTCTGAAGGTCAGCAAGAACCCGGCATGTCAGACTAAAAGTGACAAACTCTGCAACGAGCTCTCTCTGAAAGCAGTCAGCTACACATCCCTTCTCCTTTTTTCCTGAGAAGCCTTTCCGTGCCAATTGCAGCAGCTCTGAGTCTCTCAGGTAACCAGTCTGTAAGTCACTGACTCAGACAGCGACTCCCACTCCGGCTTCCTACTCACATATAACTAAATCCTACCTCCAGCAGCAGCCCTAACTGCAACAGGAGAGTTATTGTCCCCTGGAAATGCCCAGGAAACACTGATACTTTTGACAGCATGTCCTGTGGGAAAGGGAACCAGTTCCTTCTGTCTTAGGTCATCAGTGATTTCTCCTTGCAAACCTCTGTGGCTTTCAAGAAGAACTTCTAAGTGGCAAGAATATGATTTTGCTTTGCCATAATAAGGCATTTCCCTTCCATTACCTCTTTCTAGAGCTGCACTTTATCCAGTCTCCTGCCAGGATTCAATTCATACCCTCATCTCCAGGACTGACAAACATGCCAGCTGCCCTGGGGACAGGCTCCTCACTGTCTATTGGTATGGAGAAGCACGCTAATTGTCATTAGTATTGTCAGCAAATACCACAAAAGAGTTTTTATAACAAAAGAAAATGCATTGGAGGATCCTTTCCAAGGCAGGAAATGTTTCCTGGTAACTGACAGCATGAGCTGTGTAATGGGAAGTGTCACTCATGCCCTCTTATCTGATGCTTAAGGGTTATCTATTTACACCAAGGACGAGTGTATAACAAATCAATAGCAACCTTAAATCAAAGAGTAATTACATGGAAAGGAAGGAAGAAAGGGAAAAAACGAAGAAGCTAGGTGTTTCAAAATACTGTAGCATCCTTCATTAACATCACTGCTGAGATTTAATTGGAAAATAAAGATCTCCTTTCATAAATTACTAAGTAATTACTTCAAACAAGAAATCTAATCTAGAGCAAGTATAATATGGCCTATGGAGGTAGCTCTAGCTAAGATCAATAAACAAGGAACAGCTACTCTGTCCATTTTCTTAACGTGATCCTCCTCCTTCCATAGGGCTCCCAAGCTCTCAGTGAAATCCAAGTGCTGTTCCTTTGGAGCCATCTACCAGGTAGTGCTACACAGCCTAAATCTGGAGTGCATTGATTCCACAATGGGCAGTGACACGCTGTGTCGGGAGACAAAAAAATGCAGCTATTTCTTTTTTTATCATCCTCCCTTGCTGCTGATGTCGAGTAAAGTACAAGTGACTGAATTCATGTTTTCTGACCATAAACCTCTCACCACTATGTTATTTTGCTCAACGGCTGAAATCAAACATAGCTCCATTGGTCCACTGTAACATTTTCAGTCACGTTGCCAAGCTCCTGTCACTGCCAACACCTTGTTCTAGTGGATAAGAATTCATATAGAGCAGAAGGAAACCTGAGCAAGGGATTTTGATTTAAATCCTCACAAATGAACCAAACACATGACAAGTATTTCCAGAAGATAAAAGAAGAATGAAAATGTGTTTTGCTCAGCTTTTTTATAGTTCTTTTTTACATTACTTTCCAGTCATACCTCCAACAAGATAAAAACAAAACAGAGTATTTGCACATTTCTCACAGTTAAAGCTCATGAGAATTATTCTTTGAAAAATTACTGACATTATAAAACTATTTTTGAGGAATACGCCCTACACATCTGAATGTATATACCTTTATTTCTAAGAAGAGTAGAAAGATAAACTTGTGTAGAGCTGAGTATAACACAACTTAAGGAAGCCTGGATGTAAAGCTTCGAATTTCCCGTACCAACATTTTCCAAGGAAAGTTTGGGAGCTCACTATGAAGAATACCAATAGTTCAATCAAACTCTGGCTTTAACATTCTAATCCAGTTTGCATGCAAACTGAAGCCGGGTAAAGTACTATATTTGGGGCACATTAGGTGGGTTATCAGATGAAACGCTGGCAGGAAAAACTGCCATATCAAATGCAGTATCACAGGGAATAAAATCAATAGAGAAGACTGTCTGTATCTGAAATGACTGAACTACAGTATCAGAACAGACACACGGATTGAGCAGAAATACCAGAAATCCCTTAGATTAGGCCTGCAACTTTAAACAGATTGAAACTGCTAAATCATAATCCTCACATCCATTTATACACTTAGCACACATTATAAACTATAAACAAAGCAAGACATTAAGATAGCTCAGGGCTTGAATTTTCTTTTTTTTTTTCCCTCCCCCCCGTATTTAGAAGCTATTATTATTTCCATGATTTTTTGGTTCATATTGTAACAGTACTGGACATGGCATATATGGGTGTGTGCTTTGAGACTCTTCTATTACCTGAATTCTGCTAGTGAACAAATTCTAAAGGCCACTTGCAACAGCTTTCCTGTGGTCTGACTTGAAATGATTTTTTTTTTGCCTATACTGCTTTATTTTTAGCTTGAGGCAACTGCCTTATAAAGCAAAGTACAGACATGTTTCAGAAAAATGGGCTTTTTCTTATAGGATTCTTTTCTTGTCTTTCAAGGGAAAGAAGCTTTAAATTAATGTGTAATGTTTAATATTTTCATGTGGAAAACATGACCCCACTGGAGTTAATTTAACTGACTTGAGTGGGACCACAATTTCAACCTTAAACAACAGGCACTTGAAAATTACAAATAACTAACATCTGTAAGTGCGTAAAAATTTTAAAATGGTGGGAGAGGTTCAAGTTCAGGAATGAGCATTTAATTTGATTTTGATCAGCAGCTGAGGAAAGAGAGCTGCACATCAGCTGTAGAACTGTTCAACCACAAAACAAGAGCTAAAACAACCACTAAGGTCAGTTTAGTTTTGCTTAAAGTGAAAGCTTCAGAGCACCAATATGTCACCAGAATGCTCGAAAATAATGGCAAATCTGTCCCAGTGACTAATCTTTGAGCCCTGCCAGCACTCAGAATTTAACAACACTGAAATGGGAAAAGAAAATAATGTCACCTTGTCATTCTGAAATGGACCTATAATCAAAGCCTTTGAAGTGGGTTCATAGAGAAGTATCAACCCCACTAAAACAGAAGGCAAGCTCAGCTTGAAAAGAATAAAATACGTTTTGTGATCCTACAAAGTAAAATACAAAATGGCACATTCCATATCTCCTACAACACTTAGTAGTTTCTTTGGAATTGTCAGTAATTTATACTGCTTATTTGCAGGTCTGCCTGCAGCCTCACAGCCTCCCACTGTGATTCTGTCAGATTCCAAGCCCAGCAGGGTCAGGTTGGGTTAACTCTGGTGTGTAAGACCAGCTGCTACATTTTACCCTGCACACAGCTGCATTTCAAAGGCAGGTAAAGCATTTCACAATTTTATGAAGTCTTAGGAATAAGTCAGTCACTAGAAGATTTTCCCCAATACTCTTTGCAGGATTCAAACACATCTATTCTTTTGCTAATGTATTTGTGACTTTATGGCATCAACATATGGTCACCACACTAAACACAGCATTTCTGATTGCATAGTACCAAAGTCTTCTTATCAGGACTGAATGACTAAATTACTTTTGCAAAATAAATAGCTTTCCAGTGAAAGCAAACAGATTTTGAAATTTGTAAGTATGCAGCTATACATTTGGGCTCAAAATTCAGCCATAAGCTAATGAAATGCATCACTAAATATAAATCTGGCAAATAGCTATAGAAGACCCTAACTTAGAGAAAGCAAACCAGCCCACTGAGTTCATCATTATTCTTTTAAAGTTGAACACCTACTTAAACATTTGAAGATTTGGAAACTCTAAATATGTCTACATATTTAACAGAATTGATAGTTAACATTTTTGTTACAGCTACCAGAATTCATACTGAACTTATGAATAATCAGTTTTCTTTATTTTAAACTCCATTGAAAGGAAGGCATTCTCCTCACCTCCTTCCCAAAGCTAGCCTTTTTTTCCCTTCAGTTTTTCTATTTTCTCACATCAGAAAAAGCACCATGCAGAAGAAAATATGTGTAAGTAGACACACTTGAAGAGACTACTACAAGGAATTGAGTTATAAAACTTCAGTTGATGTCACAGATTGTTAGACCTTTTTGGATCATACTCAAGAATCATAAGCAAAATTGTCAGAAGGCAACTGAATAAAAAGATAACTTGTACTCAGCTGGCTGATAAAACCAGTAGGAAAGAAAGAGAAAGGTTATGCATTTCTTTTGCTTCAAAGTGTGAGGAGGCCACCATTTGCTTGAACAGTTTAGTGGGATCTACAAAAACTCGGCTAGTTGCACTGGGGCTAAGCACAAAAGTAAAAATAAGGATTCATTGAAATTATTGGGAATATGACTGACTTTTATCCCTGTGGTTACACAATATGTGTACAGGTCAAGTAGAAGGACGCCACTAACTTCAGCAGATTTCAGGAACATGGAGTTGGACTCAGGCAGTGATTTGCCTCACACTTAATTTCTCTCAAGCTCTCAGGGAAACTGCTGTGACACGTAAGTGATCAGATAAGTGGAAACCATGGTTTTCCATGAAGATAAAAGAACCAGGTGGGGGGTTATTATGAATTTCTGAAATACGCTGAAACTGTATCTCCAATCTGAACGTGATAAAGCTTTATCAGGGTGAGGACTTCACAACTTCATTATAACAACAATTTGTTTGAAGCTTCCAGCAAGGTATCAAAACCATAGCATAGCCATGCTGTCTGCTTAGTACTTCTGGCTACAGAAATCAGATAACATTATATTGACTTAATCAAAATAATGCAATTTAATTCCACAGTATTTTACACAACAATGGTCTGGCTACTGTTTTCCTGAAACAGAGCATGACATTTACAAACAAAATTAATTTTTGTAGCAGCTATAAAATGGTAAATACGCAATATAAAGCATTAACCTAGGGTTTCAAATGGATCTTTTACATAATGCAACTTGCTTTATACAATACCTTTATTTCCTGTGCTAAATGGGTATAGCTGCTTTACATTATTGTTTATCCCTTGTGTTCAAAGAGGCAGTGTTCCAAGAGGCTCCATTCAATTTATTTGCAGGACAGATAAAATTACACTTGCTAATGATCTCCTGTCTAACAGAAAAATTAATGTTTTTAGCTAGGCTTTAAACTTGCTGGAAAGATTGTACTGATCTGGTGGCTATACACCACTTTCTCAGGAATCCAAACTCTTACTAATCTGGTATCTATTAATGACTTCCCTGGGAATGGAATGCATTCCAAAACATGAGAAGCATTCAAAACATACCAAGAAACTTTGGAGAGAGGTACATCTCAGAAAAGCAGCTTGCCCTGTTGATTAGGGGTAAATGAGGAAAAAAATATGATTGTGTAGCCTGCAAGCTGCTGTGGAGAGTGTTGTACTTGGGCTTAACCTCAAAGCTTAAGTGACATAAATTCCATCTTCCAGAGTACAAAGAAATGATCCCATAGGGTTATAGAAGCAGCAATATCACTGTTCTCTTCTTTTAATATTTTGAGATCAACTATTATAGATTTCAAAATTACTGCACTTAAAAGAGACTATGGCACTTTGCTTTAATGTGGGTCCTAGAAAAAACATTACGTGCACAAAACCCAGACAGCTCAGCCTTCCAGTTCATGTTAGAAGATTTGTATTGTTACATTCCCTAAGTAAGAAAAGTATTAAACCCATTACTTGTTAAAGAGATGTAATAATAGTAATAATAATAATAATAATAATAATAATAATAATAGTAGTCATTTAGTCAGTAATGTAAAGTTTTATGGTAGACACAGCAATGAAGAGAAGCTGCATCTTCATCTCCTATCTACTCTCTTAAACTGGAAGTAGGGATTTTCCTTCATGTTACAAGCTTAATAGTTCTTCAAAACTCTACAGTTTTTTGGTTATTTTCTGAAGCTGTGATTAGGGAGATTACATAAATGCTTACAATTATAAATTGGACAGACTGCTAGAGGAATTAGGACTCTTAAGCAGTCTCTGCACTTCTGCCAAGGTTGCATCACTTTTCAGCAGTGGCTCACTCTTCAATGTACTGAAACCCCAGAGTGCAGGAATTCCTGGGCAGGAATACACACCAGTTTTCAGTGTGCCAGGTTTAAGATGAAAATCAGACTGACCACATCATCATCAGTTTGGATAAAATAGCTCTCTGCTGCTATGACTTACTGGCTGGCAATATTTGGTAGCAAACTCACAGGACATGGCTAACAGAAGAAAATATGAAAGATACCTATTAAAAAGGAGGGGGGAAAGGCTAACAATAAAAAAATGCAGAAAAGAAACTGGATGGACAACAGAGATGACAGAGTGAAGAAAGAGTTAAAAAAAAAAAAAAAGGGGGTGCGAAGTGCAAAATAAGAAGGTGCTGCAGAGCCAACTACAAGAGATACAGAAGGACAAACCAAGAGAGAATAAGGAAATGGAGAAGGGGAAGGAAAGTGAAAGCAAAAGCAAAACCACATGAATCTGAGGATCAGCTGTTAGACATCAGGGTGAAAGCATGGACAGACCAGAGACAAGAGTGAATCTCTTCAGGCAGCACGCAGATGGGCAGGAAAAGGTATTTGCACAAGCCCAGGCATTCTGAAGGCAGGGTCTGTCTGCACAGGGCCTCACAGAGCTTGTGCACAAGTGCAAAAAAAACAGACTTTCAGGCTGACAGATGCTCTGAGGTAGAAGATTTCTGTAAAGCTTTTTTAGTAGCAGAGTTTATAGCCATTATAATGACACATGGCTTCATTGTAATTTTCCATGTGAAAGGAGGCAAAAGCAAAAAAAAACCTAACAAATACTCTCCCCTTCACTGGACAAGTGAGTCAAGTATAAAAATACTCCCAAGCAAATGACAGCTTTTTAGTTCATCTTTACATCAAACAATGACAGCAGTTTGCATGACTCAGACAGATGATTCAGCTGGTGTTGTCCTCCCAGATCACTCTAGAAAGGAGGGAAGGAGAGAAGCAGTTTATTTTTAAGTTTGCCTTACTAGCAAGATTATTATGAGAAACCCATTAAAGTGTTTTCTTTCCTTGAAGGCTGATTTCTTGCTTAAAATCAGCTTCAGAGATAAATAAGGGTAGGTGGGTTCCTGGGAATCTGGAGGCAAAGCAGGAAGCCTTAAAGAACAGAAAGAACCTATTTTGAAAATCCAAGATGCTTTAATTCTACTTATATCTTTTCCTCTAGGACATGAACCAAAATATTTTATAATAAATCTCTTTCAGGAAGTACATTGCCTATCCCTGTATTGTTGATGAATATGTCAAATATAAGATTTTAAATGTCAGTGCAGAGTTTCCAAGGGTAGAGGGCACTGCCTGAAGGATAATCTATACTAGTTAAGAGCCCTTTCAAAAATACTGATTTAACCTTGTGTGAGGCAGGAAGATATTCTGTCTGGTTTTCAGGGACTTAGTTAGAGACTAAAATAGTCACCAAATGGGTAAAAGTCAGAAAATTGGTAACCAGAAGGAAAAATGAAGGGCACTTAATTATTTTTACTTTCTCGACACCACACTTCAAAATGGAGATAGGAAACACCCATTTTCCCTTCTCAAAGACTTTTTTCAGCTCTAGTATCACATTAAAATTCATAACTCCAGAAATCATGAAAGTTTGGCCTCTGTTATCACAGTCTATTATTTCCATGGGAGAGTTCAACATCTTATAAGGGAATCCTACACAGCTTAGTTCACTGTAAAGTACAGCAGAGGGACAGATGGAATATCAGCTGTTTCTGAATGAACACTATAACAATATCATAGAATGACAGAACGTGTCTACTCTAGTTGATAGCAAGGAGAACAGTAAAAAAAGCTGCCTGTTTTGCTTCGTTGACAAAAAGCTCTTAGAAAACAAGGTAAATTAATTCTACAGGTGACTCCTTTATAAAATGTGCATGCAGGTTTGGTGGAAAATAGTGAGAATAAATAGTAAAACTTATCCAAACAGGTTTATATTTATGCATAAAACTCTTAATCTTAAACAATAGTTTGTATAATTGTAAATAAGTGTGTGAATGATTTTCATATAAACAAACTGCCAGAGACAGTTTTAATCTGAGCTGGTTCGTTGGGTTTTTTTAAACTCAGGGTTTTTTACCCTCAGAATCTCAGTTACAGAGGCATTAGTGCTTCATACTGCCAGAACGTTTTAAAAAAATGGATCCTTTCCACACAGATCTCAAGCACATTAGGATTCTGCTTCCAAAGCAGTCATCCTGCTCGCTGCAGACACGCAGAAATCCCAGGGCTCTCTCGGCATAAAATTGCCAGAAGTGGCCAATGATTTAGTGGCCTCTCCCACTTATGTGCAGTCATACCCTGGCCAATTATCAATGCTCTCCCAGGCACCAATCGAGGAGCCTTGCCAGTGGCACAGGAGTAAAAGCAGAGTGAGTCTGTGGATACTGGATATCCTTTTTAACTCAGGCTCGTAGTTTGTCATTTCATTTGTTAAGGGAGGCTGGACATGACTTTTAGTCTGGCATTTTCTTATTGTTTTTATTATCCAAATTACAGTGGCAGTTCCTACTGCTTCACTTTCGGGAATTTGTTATGAAATTGTGAAGCATGATCTAAGGTCTATCTCTGAAAAACAGACTTATTTTTCTCATATTCAGTAGGGTAAAAACAAGACTGTGGAGATTAAAAATCCATATATTTTGCTGTGATTTTCAGAGAGTGAAAGCTGAAAATAAAAATGAAACCATTTATGTAACAGAAATGATGAGGCTGAAACGAAGGAGGAGCTATTCCCACAGCACTCTAGCATTTGCTATTTGTGTACTGTGTTCATGTGAAAGCAAAAGATAAAAGAAGTACCCTTAACTAAGCACAGAAGTGAAATCAGTGTCAGATTTACAAGGAGTGATGAACTGGAAGACATGGAGGGAAGGCTGGGTAGTTGCTGTGCTCTATGCAGGAATAAAAAGGAAGTCACCAACCATCCCCTGCCTCTGTGTACAAGCCCGGCAGAAAGGATTTGCAGCGCTCAGAAAGGGTAAGCAGGCAAAGGCTGAGCACTGCTGCTGACATATGTAAAGGAGCTGGGAGGAGAAAGAGCTGCATGATCACAGCAGGGTGCAAATCTTCCACGGTTTGAGTTAACACTGCACTTGTTAGAAAGCTCAGGAAGGCAGCAGAGCCCCCAAATCAGGAATTCATTCTATAAACAGTGTTCTGGAACAAAAGTGATCAACAACTTACATTCTGCCTTTCCCCAGATAGAAACACTCCCTAGTCAGCAAATGAAAATTTGTTTTACAAAATTCCTTTTCTTTTCCCTCCTGTCACTCCTCCAAATTGTTAACAATATGCTGTTTACTCCCTGTCATTGGATTTCACTGGCTTTCTATAGCCCCATACCAAGAACATTTTTCATGTTCTATTGCTGAGCAGCATCACTTAATGATCTTTTTCAAAACAAAAGCCAAGTCTCCCATTTTCTGTATGTTCCTGAGGTATGTCCCCCATGCTTTCTCAAACTCTCCATAGCCACTCAACATACAGCCCTAAGTACTGGTCTGCTGGTGGCACTGGGAGAGGGGATTAGGGGGCCTTAATTTCTTCCTCAGCTTTTTGCACAGTCATGTTTGTGCAAGTTACAGTCTAAGCTGGAAGGAACAATTCACAACTCAGCAGGCAGCTGTAAGCCCTGTCATTATGGGGAACACCATGTAATTCTTCAGCTTTTGAAGGCTGTTGGAGTTTCAAGCAGCACAGCTGCATTAATTCAGACCCTGGGTGATAAATACGTCATTTTGTCTATTCCGTACTTTCAGCAATTAAGAAACATCTTCTGAAGCCATGAACATGCAACTAAGAGCCATTGAGGTGGTGTTCAGCATTCACTATGAGAAAAGGCATCTTAAAAATTCACTGAAAGCTTCAAGCACAAGGGACAGAGTGGAACTCTAGTGGGCAAAGTTCCTATGACTTATGAGCCTGTTGGCTCAAGTGGTTGTAATAAGCTAAATAAATTCAGGGAATTCTTGGTGAAGGAAGTGTTTATGACTAAAGTTTCAAACAGTTTGGGCTTAATTCTGCTATGGGGCAACTGAAATTATATTGCTTTTGTAGCTCTTGTAACTGAATACTAACATGGCTAGAAGGCCAAGAACATGGCGGTTGTGACTGTTTTGATAATCTCTAAATTGAAAATACTTCAACTAACTTAGAAAAGGCTATTTCTGACCCTGAACTTGTTTTATGAGGTCTGCAAAAGGAAAGGGAGGTACACAAGTCCCAGGAAAAGACAAACCTTGTGCAAGTGCTGTTTTTTCAAAAAACTTAGCTGAAGTTTTTCTCTGGTCTGAGCAAAATACTCAAAAAGAGCAGCATACTGAGAAGGCAGAGATTGTCAACAAAGAAAGACCCCCATACTGACACAGTGGCTTTAATTTAGTTCTATTACTGACCACATCAATTGGACATAAAGGTTAATTATTTGTATTATAAAATTTATATTGGTCAGCAGTCCTTGCAAAGATGTCAGCCCTTAGTGAACCCTCAGCTTTTGCACAATCAACAAAGAGAAGTGTTTCCATCACAAGAGTTCTATGATCTACATACATTCAAGAATTAAAAAAAGCCCTGTCAGCTGAACAGAATAAGCACTAACAATTCATTCAGTCTTGTCAATGCAGAAACTGGTGCAGTTGGAAACTTTAATTTTCATAGTGAAAAAAATTTTGACTTGGTTTTGGATGAAAATTGAAGAAGAAAATTTTAGAAATATGTTTAGGCAAACAAAAAACTACATGTTTATTCTGTGAACTATTTACCATGAGGAGATATATGGAGTTCACAACGAAAAAACAAAACAGTTCACTATATATTTAAATTGATAGTTCAATATCTGGAGAAAAATAGGAACTATCAAAGATCATTTCATTGGCTATTACAGACATCCTCCAAAATATTACATACATAGAGGGAAAGGCACCACCGCTCTCACAGAAATATTTTATGTCGGCATCCATAGAGTCTGCAGGGAAAAGGAGTGATATAGTTTCACAGAGAAAGAGAATATCCAGTTCACTGTGACTTGAAGGTAAATACAGGTCATCTCACAGAGATAAACAGCTCAACATGGATTCATTTATCTTTTTTTCAGAAAAGATAAAAGCAAAAAAGAAAATGTGATCTCAACTAGATTGGATGGTTGCAATAATCCATTCAGCTCCTTTGGGATGGAGAATACCATATTTCTATTTTATTGATGAAAAGAGATTTAGCTTATTTTTCTCTTTAGAAACCTTCTACTTGCTCCTACCTCTCCTTAAAATCAAATAATTTTAAGTTTTGAATTTGGAACATAGAATCACGCAACAAATCAATCAGCCATTACATCCAAAACCTCATCATTTCGAACATTACCTCATACAAATCTCAGTGATTGTGCCTGTAGGGCTACCACTGCCTTCTAAAAAGATTACATGGACCAAAAGAAACCACTTTGTTTTGCCCTCTGGCTTTCTATGTGAAACAAGTGTCATGGTGAAATGCTGACAAAACCCTCTCATGTTTTCCAGCTTTGAAAAATTGCAGCACCATGTTAATGGTGGAAGCACACAAGTGAAATATATATCTAGGGTTTTTTGATTTGTTTTGTTGGGGGTGTTTTTTGATTAAACTACAGTACAATAGTTCCTGAAATTTGAGCACAGAACAACTAAATTGTTCCCTGCTGTGCAGATATAGGACAGGGGAATGGGGAAATATTAGGGACATTTTACTATATTTCCCTTATACTTGAATTTATACATAACAGGTTTTAGCTTTGCAGAGGAGTAAAGGTTGAAATTCATCCTTTTTCAGCACAAGACATGAGCATCCAGGAGATATTTTGTAAGTTTAAATGTTTTCCATACTTTATATACATCCTACACACTGAATTACACCAACTGTTAGAAATTATTTTCCTACTTTACTCCTGCACCACTGTATTGGAGCATCATCCAAGGGAACAGAGCAAACTCCTTCCCAAATAAGCTTGGAGCAGCACATGATCACTCGATGGATGCTCTGTTTTAAACCAAGCTTTTGCCATCTGTTCCTCTGCTAATTATGAATGCTACAAATATCCACAACTACGTTTCAAGGAAAAAGAAGTGATTAAAGTGCATTTATTCTTTCTACCATGCATCTCTGTTGTTTATCTCAAACTAAAAGCAATATCACCCACCACACAAGTCACACAGTAGGAAGACCACAGATGGGCAGATGTTTAGAGCTTCTCATCTGGCAGTAGGCCATTGGTGACTGCTTGGAGTCCAAAATGTATTGTGTATGCTCAGCAAGACAAGCTTAAAACGGTGCCCAGAACCCCACACACATCTGAAGCAGGGCTTGCCAGTAGCTTTGCTCACAAGAACTCTTTGCTGCCCAAGTCAGGGTCACCCAGGACACTGCTCAGCAGGTAAATAATTTTCAGCTGCACCCTCCCTAAATCCCTTCCTGTTCTCCTCTCCCTCTGATCCTAACACTGTCATCAACCTGTCATTTTGGAATCCTCTCGAATGAAGTGAAACATGGTTTTCCTCATCTACCTTCTCCCATTCTGTCTGTGTTTATAGATTAATCACCTGCTATACATGCAATCATGTGTCAGGTTCTCATCTGCTCTTTCTGCCAGGTATTTTCCATGAGGAGAAATCGCTGGGCTTTAGAAAAGATTGTTCCAGACATGATTTCTCACCTAATTGAGCTTGTCTCCATTTCAGTCATGACTCCTCTATCTGGATCCATTAAATTATCCAGCATTCATTTGCCTATGACACAGATTGTATACCTTGGGGCTTCTGGATTTTTTTGGTATTAGGGTTTTTTTTTGTTTGTCTGGGGCTTTTTTTAAGTTTTATTTTATTTCCTTGCACCGCTAGATTCTCTTTTTAAGGAATAACTGAAGAAAACACATTTATTCCATCACTGCCATTTCAGTAACTCCTAATTTCAGGAGCTTCAGCTTTAAAATCAGCCATGCCTTAAGGATCTTATTTTATAGCATCTTATTTTATATCCACATCTCTCCTTAGTGAGTTCAGATTTTATAGACAACTTTGCATTATTCTGGAGGAAACACATCAACTGCACCATCCCTGATATATCAGTAATGGTTTTGCAATTATGGCAGCAGGTTTCAAAATTGCTTCCTATTTGCAGCTTCTTTCTTTGCTAATGGAAACTGCAGCACATGCCACATCTGTCTGTATTTGTACATTGCCCTGCTGTAATAGAATATTGCTCGTTCTTGATTACACAGGGACATACTCTGCCATTAAAGTGTGGATGCAGTATCTCAACAGAAACTGATCCTAAGGTTGTGCAGTTACTTTAAAAAATACTGATAGCAAAATATGGCCCATAAGAAGTTGTTTGGATTTCTTTTTCCTTTACATACTGAGATAGGACTATTTGTGATGCCATATGTTACTTTACAAGTGGAAGTTTCAATATATTTTATCATGGTTCTAAAATTGTTTATAGTAGCTTTTCGTGAATACTCAAAAATTGTTGATCTACACCCATTAAAGTTTCTTGTACTTGTGTTCAGTTCTTCCCTTTTTACAGGGGATTGCACATGGATAGGAAATGCTTGCTCACAATCTCAAACAGCATTATCTCCAGGGCAAAAGGATTACATTTCATCTGGGGTTATAAGTTCATTACAAGTCACACAACCTTCGCTCTGCTAAGCATTTTAACATTTATTAAGATAAGACATGCATAAGACAGAAAGCACTTCTTCATGAGAAGAGACAAAGACTTTATAAAAAGGAGACTAAATATAAAAACAGATATTTGTGTCACATAAGGATCCTCATTTCAGTCCATCTTGCCTCGTATTCCAATGAAAATAAACCCTTAAGTGTCTTGTTATATCCAACTTAACTTTGTTATACAAGCATGAAGAGACTAATAAATCTGTGGTCACTCATCTGAATCACTATATCCTTCCTTATGAGCAAATATATCTGGTTTACCAGCTTCCTTCATGCTGCATAACTGCAGTTCTATGCATAACTGACAGTATACACTATTTTTCCAATTTGTATTTATTCTAATTAAATGTGGTATGATTTCCTTTCGGATGCTGCTATTCTGAGTGAACCATAATGTAGAAATTCATGGTTGTACTTAAGGAATACTGCAGACAATTCTGTATTTAAACCATTAATTATCATATGCTTGTAGATATCCTTGCTGAATGCAGCACTCCAGTGTTCTTTTATTGAAACAGTTTCTTTTTTAGACAAGTTCTAAAAAGATCAGTAGATATAAAAGACCTGAGCCTCACAAGTTGCACTAGATGTAGTTTAACATGAAATAAAATAGACTCACAAAAATCCACTTTGCCTAATATCTCTTCTTTAACAGGAGATACCTAGTCACCCTCCAATATGCTATTCACCTAGCATCAAATAAATAATAAACAACATTTACCTAGCATAAGAGATTGGTTACCCTGACTTCACTTTTTAAAAAAATGAACAAAATTTATCCCTTATATACCTTGAGTGAAGTTAATGCTATCAAACAAGATATTAATCTGGGCCAACAAACACTGCTGTCAGATGGTGGCACATATATCCACAGGAAGAATACAGACCTGTTAAGCTTTGTCTTTCTGTATGCCAGCACACTTCATTGCTGTGCAGAGGAGCACTGTCCTGGGACTTGCATGACATAAATTTTGTTGTTATATCTGGCATTAGCTTGATGGATAACTCTGAACCAGCTTTATCCTCTGCTTCCACATCTGTCTAATGTAGATAATACATCCCCGTGTGCCAAACCACGTGGAAAAGTGCTTTCCCACGTCGCACAGGATGCCACAAAAAGCTTCAGAACTCTGGAGCAAGAGGCAGGATCCTCACTCGCGCTGCGCAGCACAACCCCCTGAGCGCCTCCAGCCCCGGACAGCTCCGAGCAGGCACAGCCGGTTCACTGAGCGGCTCCGGCCCCGGACAGCTCTGGACAGGGCACGGCCGGTCCCATGAGCGGCTCCAGCCCCGGACAGCTCCGGGTGAAGCACGGCCGGTTCACTGAGCGGCTCCAGCCCCGGACAGCTCCGGGTAAAGCACGGCCGGTTCACTGAGCGGCTCCAGCCCCGGACAGCTCCGGGTAAAGCACGGCCGGTTCACTGAGCGGCTCCGGCCCCGGACAGCTCCGGGTAAAGCACGGCCGGACCCCGGAGCGGCTCCAGCTCCGGACAGCTCCGGGTAAAGCACGGCCGGTTCACTGAGCGGCTCCAGCCCCGGACAGCTCCGGGTAAAGCACGGCCGGATCACTGAGCGGCTCCAGCCCCGGACAGCTCCGGCTAAAGCACGGCCGGTTCACTGAGCGGATCCGGTCCCGGACAGCTCCGGGTAAAGCACGGCCGGGCCCCGGAGCGGCTCCGGCCCCGGACAGCTCCGGGCAGGGCATGGCCGGTCCCATGAGCGGCTCCAGCTCCGGACAGCTCCGGGTAAAGCACGGCCGGACCCCGCAGCGGCTCCAGCTCCGGGCAGGCACGGCCGGGCACCTGCGATGGACACTCAGCAAACCCCGTAAGAGCCAGCGCTACACGTGCTGGCAGCAGAGCAGGCAGTGGCACACATGCACGTACAGACGGACT
Source organism: Pardalotus punctatus (assembly GCA_013400915.1). NCBI lineage: Eukaryota > Metazoa > Chordata > Aves > Passeriformes > Pardalotidae > Pardalotus > Pardalotus punctatus. Next base: position 64,511 of record VZTX01004927.1, on the reverse strand, counting down.
GACAGAACTGTTCTAGAAATCAGGTGCTCAAAGTACAACAGATTCTTCTTATTCACCAAGACATGTCAGGCAGTTCTGAATTCTCTCAAACCGATTTTTATAAGTATTTACCAACTGCAATCAAACCCTACCAAGAACTTCAACATCCCTAGTACACACAGAAACACCACTCTAAAAGCAATGCTTTCTACACCCTTGAAGAAACAACTTAACCTCATTTCTTCTTAACCCTACAGTCATAATTTTCAGCCTGTCTCCCATTCTCTGAAATTTAAGCATTCTCCCACTCAGTTCCAGTGACTGCAGCTGCCTCTACCTTTCTACCTCAATCTTCTGTCAGGTTCAAGTTCTCTAACTGCTACCACTTGAAGAGAAAGTCAGAAAGACCAATATACAAACACTAGAAGACAGTGCTGAAATAAATTTCTGAACAGATGACAGAACACAGGGGAGGAAGGATGAAGACAGATCTCCAAGCTAAAAACCACATAAAATTTATGCTGTGCAATTTCAAATGAAATTGTATACACAGCTGAATTTCCTGATTAGACAATTTCAAAGCGACCTGCATAGACAGACAACCTATAGACATCCCTACCTCTATCAATCCCCATTTTAGTCAGAACTCAACTGCAAGCCGTGATATATTGAAACCTTTTTCAAAAACTAATCTGAATATAGTTGGTCTAACAGCAATTTTTAATAAAGTATTTTTCTATCTACCTGGGAAAAAGCAATCAGTGAAGTGAATTTATGACACAAAGTTCATTAAGAGGACAGCTAAGATCACAGAATTAATTGATGTCCCCGTGTACCTATTTAACGAGAATGATTTTCTGTTACCCTGGATTACAAGCCAAGTCATAGAAGTGACAGATAAAGACCAATCTACTCCCTGCCAAAGCCTCTGTTGAGTAGCTTAGCCATTTATCTGTAAACTGAATTTTGAATCATATCTTGGCCTTGAAAGTCATTAGATATTAGTTGTTCAGTCCAAACGTGTAATTCAATTTTAGCTGCCAACCTGCTACAGCAAATCCCCCAATGATAACCGCTGGAGTTATCTGGCTGATGACAGACTGCTTACTTGGAGTTAAGACTTGGATACTCTGCAGCAGTAAGTCCCTATCTAAAGCTGAAAGAGTTAAGTGGTGGAAATACAGACAATTACACTGAAGCAGCAGCATTACCTTAATTTTACTGTTTCAACCCTGCTTTCTTGTTTTGGCTGAAATCCATAAAATGTGTACTTTGTAGACTACAGATGTGTGATTTTCACATAGTTTGATCCTTCCAGGGACTCTGAGGGAGTTTCTTCTATTTATGCTGGCCATACACCTGATCTTTCAGGCTTTTCCAATGACACAATGTCCTCCAAAAGGCAAAGAGAACTGTGTCGTCTAACTGGTCTGTCATGTACTGTTGTTCTTTGTCTAAGAGAACAGGAAGATGAGGAATGCAAGAATCAAACGCAGGCCTTGGCCTTGCTAAAGTCTTAGACAATTTGGCCATCAGTTTCAACATAACCAAGACTTCACTGCAGCTCCTTTGGACAAATCCCATTTTTGGTTATGTAAGGAAAGAAATAATCTAACAGTCCTTGCATAAGCAGATGTTAACTAAAAGAAGGTTTTCATATCCCAGATGTAATATTTGAACTCCACTTTCCTCATGAAGTCCTACTTCTTGTAAAAGCAGCTCAGCTGCTCCACCCCAGATTCAGACAGTCTTGCATTTTATCCTCAAAACATGCACACATTGATAAAGACACACTGGCGGGAATTACATATCTCTAGCCTTGTGGCTAAAACCATAAGTATAAAGCAAATAGTTAAAATACCTGAGACATCCCCCACCCCCAAAAAGTAACAATCTCCTTGATGGTCAAAACAAGGTATCATAACTAGGCTTTAGCTTTAGGCTCTTGAGAACAATGAATCTGTTTTTCTTTACTCCAATCCTGGACAATTTACCTGAAATAAAACTGCTATCATTTGCTCATGGATACCTGAACCTGATGGCAGCTGTTACACTAGCAGATATCAGAACTCAGCCTCCTATAATGACTTTTAATCAACCCATTTTATATTGCACCAACATGGTTTGACGTGATGTATAGCTCATTTGTGTGGGGTCTTTTCCCTTTTTTTTTCCTTTGTGAGTTTCCCAGGATTCTGAAAAACTGCAATTTAAGTTTGGATTAAAACAAGCCCTGATGGAAAAGAAATGCAGCTGGGGGAGAGGACAGGAAGGGGCAAGCAATAGAACACAAAAATGGTTACTCTGAAAATGCATAAAACATGTTAATGGAAACTTTAAATCTACAGAATTTCATGGCAGGGATATGATTTGTGACTGCAGTCTGCAGAACCTTTCTGTAAGTGAGGAAAGTATTAAAGTTATAATTTGAAACATAATACAGAAACTAACACCCTAGTTTCATACTGACCTACTTAACTTTAGAGTCTTAGGTAATTCCTAGGGAAGCTGGATAAGTGTCAGTTAATTAGAAAAAGCTGGCTCTCTGTACCTTCCCAGTTAATTATTCTGACATAAATGCCATTATTTTTCCCCTTGTCCACTGCAAAAGGAAAGTGTCAAGTTTGAGAAGGGCTTTTTTAGAAAGCATATCTCTTCTGTTGTAAGAAGCTGATTATGCACTACACTCGCATAGATTCAGTCTCATGTTTTCCTATTCTTTTAAATGTCATGCAAGTACATCTCAGCTGTACTCTTCAATCACATTTATATTCCAGCCTTGTCCCCTTGTTGAGTAAGAATTGCTCTAAGAGACACCCTATGCTAGGAGTGCCTGGGTAGACTTATAAATCACATTTCAACTCTCTTGTACTTCAGATCTGCTGGAATACACACACACACAGAGTCTTCACCTTCAATTAAATCTCAAGGTGGGCTTGGAATGATAATCTCCTGGGAAGCCAGCCTGAGGTGCCTGTGTCCTGTCACAACCCAGCCACTTGGTACATCCATTACCCAGCTAGCAGACATTCTTCAAGTGTACTGTAACCTTCCTTAGGACTAAATTCACTACAAATAATTAGCAGGACCTGAATGGTTTCTCCAGGAATATATGTATTGGATGCACCAATAACTGCACCACAGAAAAACCTGTGCTTACATTTGAGGTGAAGAAAGAAAAAGAGATGTTCTGTTAACAAATTGTTGGCAGAAAAATACTTCATTCTTCCTGTAGACCTAAATACAACATTAAAAAAAAAAAAAAAAGAAAATGTAATTTCAAATCCCTGGTAGTGAGACCCCATTGATGACAGGTGTCTGCCAGGGAAGGGACAGCAGAAAGAACCCAGTCTACAGAAATTACCTCTTACCCCAAAAATCACACCAGACCAGGGGACATATGGGTGTCAGAGATCAGGGCTTTCAACTTCATAGACACATGATATAAAAACTCCAAGGCCTTTAGAATCCCCAAATCCAGGTTCTTTTATTACGGTTCACTACATCATAATCTTTTTTGTTAAGATACAAGTTACATATTGAGAATGAAGTGCTCATTAAGACAACTTTTTAAAACATAACTGTGGGTGGAGTAATAACCTTATCTCTAAATTTATCAGCAAGATTATTTTTGTCACCAATTATCTATTAATTTATCTCATCTTGACACAACAATGGATTTGGTGTCCTTTTCTCAATAAACATTCTGAAGAAAATCTACTTCCATGTCATTATTTTGTGTGAGCAAACTAATATATTATTTTAAAACAGGGTCTTTCCTCCTGTGATGCCAGAAGGCCTTTGGATCACCAAGTCCATAAAAATCTTTCTTGAATTTCACTGATCAGAAGTGCTCACAATATTTATAATGAAATAGTTTCTTCTATACATCGTATATTTTTACTCCTTCAACAGAAGCAGAAATCTTTCATTTTCTGCATTCCTACAATATATTTGCTCTCCTCAGAGTAGCATTACTTTTGTAACTTAGAATAACTCTGCAAATCAATGAAAGTACACAGGTTCTCCCTCTCATCTATTTCAAGCTGAGCTGCCAGGACCCAGAATAAATTTGTGTTAGCTCTCAATTCCATGACCTTCCACTTTGTACTTTTAAATTTCATTTCATTTCTATTACTTGAGTTCCCAAGGTCTTCCAATTCTGCCTGCTTGGTATTCCAACCCTTCTCAGTACTGGTTTCCAACTCTCTGCTATCTAGTTTCACGACCACACTTCTAATTTGGGGCTAAAAAACATCAGAGTAAGGTAAGCACCAACAAGGGGAAATGCAGTGAAGAAGTGTGAAGAGTGAACCCAAAGGACAAAAACTCATCAGTGGCAAAGCTGGAACAATACAAATGCCCCAGTTCCCAATCCTGTATTTGTTTTGTCACCTGACACTGCACTTGTGATCAGATGAGAGGAGGAATCCGCAGGCTCAGAAAGGTGATGTACATTAAGAACTGACAAAATTGTCTCTTCAGTGGTTTGTGTCAGGGTAGTCTATGACCCATCTGAGAAGTCTAATATCTAATCTATTGATAACTATCCTCAGCAAGAATAGTTATATACATGTAACTATTCATCCCCAGTCAGCCTGAGCAACGTAAACACACAGATGATGACATTTCATGTCTTGGTTCTCAGGCTTGCACAGTATCAAAGCATCTCCAGGCATAAAATGCATGGGAGTTTTAACATGATAGCCTGAACTGAAACTCTGTAAGCAATAAAATTTAGAGAAACAGCTTAGTTAATGCTCAGAACGTGGTCTGGCAGCCTGCCATGCATAAACATGCACTGAAAGCAGAGTTCATGCCAAGATTCTTAGCTTTCAGCTTCGCAGAAATTCCTTGTGTGGTTTATACTAGATCCTCTTAGTTCGTTTAACTTTTTTCTTCCTTTTTTGAAGTTTAATCCGTGCCTAGTTGAACTTATTACCTTTTTATATATAAGCATTAATAATGTAATAGACATAACTCCAAGTAGAAGTAATAGAATTAGTCTGTTCATATAATTTTGATTAAAGAGAGATCTAACACTAAAATGACATTTATTCTGTGCCTTCTGTGCCAAGCCTCTATGAACACAATGAGATGCTGCAGTGTGACCTATTACAATAACATGTATGGCTATTCCCGTAACAATAAATGTTTAAGACTCATAAGAATTCACTTCACATTCAGCTATCAAATGTATTCTGAAGCTCATCTCAAGCCAAAGGATCCCTCTCAACAGGTTTGATCAAAAGATTGAGACCTTCATATTTGGGTTCATAATATCAGAAGGTCTAATTTGACTTTCATATCCCTGATGTCTGCTTTTCCAAGCCTCAAATCTGTGCAAGGGAAATAGCTGGAGGTCCTCCCTGGAGAGTGCACCTTGCTTACTTTTTTCTTTTTGCAGTAATAATTACATTGATTTAGTTTGTATGTTTTAGAAACTTACTAGTCAGTTACTTAAGTATGTACCAAGCCACATTCAATATATGGATTAGGTGAATAATAAATTCCATATTACCACAGATTCTCAGCTCTGTCCTTTCTTGTTTACAGCTTCAGTTGTGAAGATGAGAAATACTATTATCCCCAGCTATAAAATGTAACTTAAGACAGAGCTAAGATTTTGTCATCACACAGAAAGTCCACGGCACACAAGGAAAAAGGGTGAAAGACAGACTGGAACAACAGGTTCAGATTGCACTGTAAACTTATTAATATATGAGATATTACACCATTATTGATGCTGGGCAGGTGTACAATATAAAAGATTTTCAACAGCAAATGTTTTACAACAGATCAGTCACATTGGTCTTATTATTTATTTACAGCTCTGTTTTTTAAAAGGAGCACTTGAACAATCAACAAATTGTTTTCAAATCACATGAAAAGATTGTATTATAAACTATCGTTTTAGACAGGTCCCTTGAGGCCTTTGGAAAATGATGATACATTTCACACTATTAAATTCAGTCAGATTTAGAAAGTTAGCATGATTCTGTGGCTGTAATGCAGATTTCAAATGAGGTGTACTTCTGTGCTCTCTTTTCACACAAAAGTAGCGACTGTTAAGACAATAAGTGCAACTACCATGCTGTCTGTACCCAAAAGAAGTATGGATCATACTAAAAAAATAAAAAAAATAAAAAAAATTAAAAAAATCAATCAACAGCTGTCTTCTCAAATCAGACCATATTGGCCCACAGCTCAACAAGGCTGACCAACCAATTGATTTTGAAAATAACTGAAAAAGTTGAGAAAAGTTTAATTTAAATTTCTGTATTTAACTATATATCATCTGGGTAAACAACCCACCCAGTACTGCAACATTATGACAGATTTATAGGCACATCTGTGTGCGCAGGCGTTTGTGCTGATGCACATAAAATGGCCACACCCAAACCCACCAAATCTCAGCTCCACACCTTCCGTGTTTCCCCCACTGTACAGAAGGTCACAGTTATGTAAATATTTGTGCAAATATGTTTATATAACATGCCATAAATTTCAGTGAGCAGCTAAGGGTAATTGTGCTAATTACCGCAACCTTGCTTCCACTGATTTATGAGGTAGAAGCAGGGCTTCTGCCCTGGAGTAACTGTAGGGTCAGACCAAGAAAGTTTTAACTGCAACACCACTTCTGTACTCCAGCCTCTTGTGCAAAGCCCACACTGAGAACCTTATGCAGTCATGATGTCTATAAAACTGGTTTATTAGTTTGGCAATGAAGGGAAGAGGGAAGATAATTTTCCTACAAATCAACACTTATCAACAAAATTCTGGTCTAGTCCATGTACAGCAGTGAATACTGTTATGATACATCTCATCAGGCAGCCTTTTAAGAAATGTTTTAACAAATATTTTAACAATCTATCTCCAACAGCACAGCCATGAAGCAAGGACCAAATTTCTGCTAACCACATTTCTGCATGCAAGAAGTGTGCTGTCACTGCTATATCTGCTACGTTGGCAGCAATTCTACCTATGCATGTCTTCATCTGTGGACACAGAACCTCTCATAGAAGATTATGATCCAGTAAATCAATTTGGTTGAAGACAAGTAATTAAGAGCTTAATTCCATATGTAAGCTTTTTATATTTTCTTTTTGGAAAAGGCTTAGTAGGAGATGATTAGCAGTCTCTGTTAATTTGCTCCATAAAAGGTTTCATGAATAATCATGTTCGTTTTGAAGTAATTAAATAAAACTTAAGATCACCAGATAGAAAGATACCTAAGCTTTGCATGAACTTTATACTATTTGCTTTTGCTTGGTAGACTACTGGTTAAGGTTGGTTTTTCTTTTCCACAGAATGCTTCTCCCTATATAAAAAGAGTTTTGAGGCCTTACGGGGTTTTTTTAGCATTTTCAGAAAGTCTAAAAAAGCATTCTTAGTTATGAAATCTTAAAACATATGAGGTATTTTTCCAGAGGAAGAGGAATAGTTTCTCTGAAAATTGCACTTGTGAGACTGGGAGAAGGGAACAAGAAGAGAAGTTGCAAGGACACCGGTTTTAAAGAGAAAAGGAAGAGGAAAGTAGAAAGAGGGAAGCGGAAAACATAAAATAGACATAAATTTAAATAAAAACTTTAAGCTACGTGATTAATACAAGACCTCCATTTGGAAGGAGGCTGTTGAAAGATGTCCCTTCTTATAAATCTGCCTCAAGTTAGAAGTGTTTTTAGGTTAATAAGTCAGTCCTTCATTCAATTTACAATTTTAAAATGCTGCTGAATTCGTATGTCAAGCAGATGTAGAAATTAACAAGTGAAATCCATAACCTGTGTTGCCCAGAAGACTAAACCAGATATTAACAAAGACTCCCTTGAAGTCTGGTAAAAACCTAAGAATCCATATTTACTGTGGAATCCACTTTTCTGTATGAGTACTCCACAGTCCCAGGAGGTGGATGTGATCAGGACTGCACGTGAAGACACACTCCACGATAGCTGCTGATTGATACCACTGCTAAGTGCTAAGGCCACACTTTGTTATGCTGAGATTCAGAGCAGCATTTCTCAGACACAGATTACCACAACTCCAGAAAAACACAGGGAGAATAAGCTAAGCAGGGACACTCATTTAACTGTAATACTTTGACTTCCCCTTTGCAAAGTCATATACAATTTTAAGATCACAGAGACAAGGCAGAGCATCAAAGTTTGACTCGTTAATATACTACAATATACCAAGATTCCTAAATAAACAAACCAATTCATACAGGAAGGTACTATCAGAACTGCTAGCCAGCTCTAGTCTTCCCTTTCCTAGAGTCACACTGTGGCCACAGTACACAAATCCCAGACAATAAAGAACACTTAACCTCACTGTGCTCATGATCAACACAAACAGTAATATTTCCATCACTGAAGCAGGATTTCCTAAGCATGCTCAGAAGAAGCTTTTTCAATGTACAAACAGAAGTAAGAGGAACTCCTTAAATATTCCTTTTACAAAAAATTTTGCATTTCCCTTCCTGCCATCATTGACTTAATACAATGTTATTGTATTCAAACTAGGGGAAGTCTAGAATTAATTTTGAGCTCAAGAGAGTAATTTGTTTTATACAGCTAACACATCATAGCACATCTTGATGCTACCCCTGTTTTCCAGACTGCAAAAGAATTAATGAGCCAAAGCATTGCTTCCTCCAACCCTGTACCAGCCTCAAATATCTCTACAAACAGACAATAAAATCCTTTCCACAAAAACTGCAGGCAAAAAAAGCTTCACTGTTTACCACCTTGTGGCTTGAACTGGTAAGTATTCCTTCTTACACACACACCATTCCATCATTTTTCAGTTAACCAGACTCTTAAGCAGCAAGCACAGAAACTTCACTCAAAGTTCCTCCCCAGAGGAAAACTGAAGACCTTAAGAACAGCGAGACTGACACGGATCCCAAGCTGCCCTAATCGATGGGGTAATCAAGAATGCCAGAACTGTCTATCCAGCTCTCAGACAGCTCTGAACATCCTTCACACAAGCAGCAACCGGTTGCCCAAGCTGCATCTCCCTTCCACCCACAGCTCCTCAGAGCTACAGCATGCTGGAAGGATGCTACGGTCAATGAAACAAACAAGAAACACGCAGGAACGGGAGAAGTACTCACATCCCGGAATTTGTTCCAGTACTTGTCTTTATCGTACTGCGAAACGGTGCTCAGCCATTTGTCGTTGTCCAGGAAATTGCCATGATTGCTGTTACTCGTGATGATTTCAGGATGCCGGCTCTCCACTTGCAGGAAGCACCAGGCAGCGATCACCAGCACCCCCGACATCTGCAACGAGAGGAGAGGAGCGGCGAGAGGAGCGGCGAGGGGCAGCGGGGAAGCGGCGGCTCCTGGGGCACGCAACTTTTGAGGGGACCCAAGTCGGGGCCAGTCGCCCCCCACGGCCCTCGCCAACTTGTGGCTGCGGAGCCGCCGGCTCCGCCGAGACCCGCCGCGGCCGCCCAGCGCGGAGGGGCGGGGAACAGCATCAGCGAGAACAACAATAATAATAACAACAATACAAATAAAACGGGCCACCGGCGCCGGGCGGGGGGACAGCAGCACGGCGCTGCAGACCCGCAGCCAAGCCCCCGCGGGCGCAGGCAGCGCCGGCTCCGCGAAGTTTGGCTGCCGGGGCGGAGAGGAAGCTCCTACCTCCGGGCAGTGCCGCCGGCCGGGGCTCCCAGCTCCGTGCGCCGCTCGTCCTCCTCCTGCCGCNGGGGCGTTCAATGGAAACAGCAGGAAGCGTTTAAATATCGCAAGGGCGGCTGCTCGGAGGAGGGTGGAGGGTTTTTGCTGGTGGCCAGGGACGGGACTAGGAGCGGTGGGCAGAAATTAAACGGAAGTTTCGCCTGAACGTGAAGAAGAGCTTCACGTTGGGGGTGGCAGAGCGCCGGAACGGGCTGCCCAGGGACGGTGTGGAGGGTCTCTCTCTAGGGACATTCAAAACCCTCCTGGACGCCTTCCTGTGTCACCTGCTCCAGGTGACCCTGCCTTGGCACGGGAGTTGGACTGGGTGATCTCCAGAGGTCCCTTCCAACCCCAACAATTCGGTGATTCAGTGAAGCCTGGGGAGGGTGTCTGTGAGGACAG